>CM053517.1:5141528-5163970 GCA_028627145.1 Eidolon dupreanum
CTGCCTCTTCTCATCTGTCATGACACTGCCCTCCACTTTACGATTCGAGGGCACAGCCAAACCATGTGGCACCTGTACACAATTTGCACTATTGTTAGGGGCACTATTACTTAAGTGGCATTCATGAGACTTGTGTCATATTTCTGTGTGAAAACAAAGTGAAGTCATTCAATTAGCTGCTTCCACAGTGTAGGGGAAGAATCAAGGTAACACAAAATGAGCCTCACGAGCCTAACCTTAGAAGAGCAACTTGTTTCCAAAAAAAAAAAAAAAAAAAATCTCAAAGGTCAGAATTTTAAAAGTTGAAAATATGACTACATTTTCATTTGTTCCTGAACCCCCTAAATCAATAGTCTTTATGCCAAAAGAAAGCAAAGGATTCCCCAGCGTAGTTAACACTAACCACCACAGTGGCTAAACAGCCATTTCCTGTGCTCTCTCAGCTCCTTCCTGGATATCCTGAAATTAGGAGTATTGCTTACAAACGACGCTGACATAGGATGCTTCATTTTTAGGAACTTGAAACTCCATTGGAATAGAAAAAGAAGTCAGTCGAAGCAATGGAGTGATGATGAGGTTACTGCTCTTGTGTTCCCAGGTCCTCAGATGAGATTATGCACCAGCCATACATAACCTCATGACATCTGCCGTTTTGTGGCACTCGGTGGCTCACGTGGGGTGGGAAATCTGGCCTTGCCCTCATAACTAAGAATGAATGCCTCGTAACCAAAGCAGTTGTATCAAATGAAACTCTTCACTGAGTAAAATGCTGATAGCGTACATTGATTTATCTTGGGGGTTGACCCATATTGTACTCAAGCTTAGATTTTGGTGTCCAAAGTGTCACTTGGACAGTTTGTAAAAGGAACAGACCAGGTTCCACTCTTCCGAGAGGCCTCCCGTGCCTTGGAGTATGTCTCCCCATCTCACCCGCCTAGCATCCAGGTAGTTCAACTGTCATGCTTTGAGAAACGCTGCTATTACAACATAGAATCCTGGCAACATACATAGTTGAAGTGCTGTATGAGCACACCTGTTGGGAGCCCGTTCATTTGGTTAGTAAATGGCAGACTCCCATTTCATGCAAATCCCTGCCACCGCTCATGCTTCCCGTGCCTTTGTGTCTGGCAAGACTAAAGAGCAAATGGATTCAATTGTACTGTTTTCTCTAGTCTGCTTCCAATGACTTAATTTTTTTTTATAATAAAAGTGATATCTTACATTTGAAGAACACTTTATTATCTTTAAAGTTGTGTATGTTATATGTATCTATATCTATCTATCTATCTATCTATCTATCTATCTATCTATCTATCTATCTATTTATAATTTTATGAGAATCTTACCACAAACCAATAAATTAAGAAAGGAGGATTTTATTGTCCTTGTTTTACTCATAAATTAGATGTTGTTGGATGATCTGTCCAAGGTTGCAAGCTGGCAGGAAATGGTCTGACTCCGAATTCAATGTAATTTTCTCCAAATTCACTCCTAGAATAATACGTAGTTTTTTATTTGTTGATTTGTTTGTTTGTCCGTCGCTCTGTCATTCCCCCACCCCCTGTATCCTTGGGTTAGTTGCCTATGAAATAGATAAGTCACTTCTCTCAACCATGAGAAGTCCCACATTCCCACACTTCCCTTCCTCCCCATGAAATCTAACAAAAATAATTTTGAGAGATGTGCTCCGATATTCCTGCTTTTCCTTATTGTGGAAGAGTTAGTTTTTGATGAACGATCGAATCTACTTTTTAGATGTCTGCAAAGTTTATTTGCCTTTTCTGGGGGTTCTGCTGATGTTTATTCTTACAAATGATGCCTGACTCCTAGAATAATATGCTTTTCAATAAAGGAAGAATTTCTGAGGACTTAGGTAGCCTGGGTTTTTGATGAAAAACAACTCAAAACAGCATCTGGCATAAAAAGTAGAGTGCAGTCCTTCTGGGTTCAAATACTGGGTGACTTACCTTTGGGCCTCTGTCTACTTCATCAGCAAGGGTGAGGGTAGTATCTTTCTTGCAGGGTTTTTTTTTTTTTTTAAATAAAAATTCAAAATAACACTGCTGAAATGTCTTGCACAGTGTCTAGCACATAGTTCTGAATTAATTAAAAATAACATTTCAATTCAGTCAGTACAAGTCTTACCTTTGGAAACTTCCTTCATCTCTGAAAAGATATCATCAGCTATCTTTGTGAGAAAAAAAGAATACTCGCTGTGTGTGCGCGTGTGCATGCACGCATGTGTGGGTGTGGTTGTATAGACAGAAATGCGTATATCATTTGTTCCTTTTACTAACGGGGCTGGGAAGAAACTTTGTGGCCACTTCAGTGTTTCTTACTGGAACATTTCTGGCTAAAGAAGCAATTTCAGGAAGCTTTGGTTGTGAGACAGAGTAAGGATGAAATTATACGGTTACTTTCAAAGTTTCAAGGGCACGCTGGTTGTGGCAAATAAGAGGTAGGGGGTTGAAATTCTCAAGTGGACTTTCTGGGCTTTTGTTGTGGTAATGGTGCCTTCCTCACTCACCTATTACAAACAGAAATCTAGACCTTTCTATGGTGATGGCATCAGCAGAGAAATATCCCGACGGAGAGGATGTTGAACCAAAGGGCTTCTGGGCAGTCCAGTAAACGGCTGCTGGTCGAGGTGACGGAGCAGTGGTATTTGGCAGTTGGGACAGGCAGGAAACAGCCAAATGCCACTGCTTATGCTGAGAAACGGGTACGTGTCCAACTGCCCTCCTGCACCTCTTGGCAGAACCCGGCACCTGATGTCCAGGGCGCCTGAGCAGAGGGTGTGGATGGTCCTTGGACTTCTGCTGGGAGCACTGGGAGCTTTTCTCATCCCTGTATTTTCTCGTCTTCATTGTCTTCTTCTGTCATTCACACACTGAACGTGTACTATTCTTGAGGGGAGGGATTTTGTCTTACTTTCACCCCCAGATCTTCTCAGGCATGACTCCTTGCATCCCTTGCTCAGAAGGAGGTTGCTGGGTGAAACCCGGGAACCTGGAGAGGAGAATGGCTTCCACCTCCACAGAACCGTTTTTCAAGGCAAACCTGATTTTTCCAAAAAGCCTATGCCAGGTTACATTTTTATGATTGTCCACTCTGTCAAGAGGGTATTTTATTCTATCTCGTGACTTTCCTGTTTACAATAGGAAAATTAACATTTTGACTTATGTTGTAAAGATTCTTCAGGAACCAGATTTCACGGCAAGATTCTTTTCTACGCATACATGTGGCAACTGTTTGCGAGCAAATGATATTTTTCTCAATTGTATTTGAAAGTGTTTCTTTCTGAAGTACAAGGGCATCTATCATAACATCTCATTTCCCTTAGTAGTTTGCTTCATAAATCCATTTTTCACAGACAGTAATTTTCTTTCCTTTTTTTAGTATATTATAATTACAAATTAGTAAGGGACAAATTAATGAGAATTTCTTGCGGTTATACAAATTAGGTTTGCAAAGATTCTTCTGCATGACATCCCTTAACTCAGTTCCCCACTTCAACAGAAGTGCTCAGTCAGAAGAAATCTTATAATTTCTGACTTTTTTCCTCCAAATGTTTCCCCAAAGGATTAATAATTATTGAAATAAAAACAAAATGTTTCAAGAGGAAGAGAGAGGCAGGAAGAAAAAGAGAAGAGAGTGCCCTCCTGGAGCCGTAACTTCCAGCTGGATGGTCTCACCTTCCCTTCTGTCTCCTGCTGTCCTAATCCTTGCCCTCATCCCCTCCATCCCACCCCACCCCCCACCAAAGTGTCCTCTCGAAGGATGCAATTGTGTATAACAGCTACAGTGCCACTTGCCACACCTCAGCGGGAAAATAAATCATTCAGTCATGAGTCATGGAAAGGTCTTCTTTTTCATCAGTTTTGAGCATGGAATTGCTTGCTCTCAGTTTGGCTGTGTCTCTAGGCACCCAGGCTGTCTCATCGCTGGGGATGAGTGGACAAGAGGATCTTGGAGGATGGAGGGGGGTAGGAACTGAAAAGCAAACAGCAGGGTAATGTGCTGTGGTCCAAATACGCAGAATAATGCTGTGTTTTCTGTTGGTTGCATGTATCTATAGAAATACAGGAATTGTCACAATCATGGAAGGCAGCAGAACTCTGTGGTCTGATTCTGCCAAGCAACTATTGGAATAAAAAAACAATTGAGCAATGTTGTGTTACATCTTAATGTTGGCTAACCATCAGTTTTGTGACCTTTAACTAGGCGTTTAACTAGGCAACAGCCTTTACACAGCCTTATGGTCATCCTAATAACTCTTAACTGGTCCCTTGTCTGTCTGTCTATCTGTCTGTCTGTCTGCCTTACTGCCTGCCTTCCTCTCTCTCTCTCTTTCTCTCTGTAATGATACAAAAAAGAACTTAAAATAGGTGAGACAGAACCCAGTGGTGGGAGCAGGAGCAGGGACAGGGTCATGTACCCTTTTATGCCTTTTATATTTTTATTCCATGAACATATATGACATGATCATGATATAAAAATAAATAATACAAAGAAGTGAAAAAAGAAATTGGAAATAATAGGAAAAAAGAATGTTAGAGAAAAAGAATTAGAAATCAAGGCAGGCTTTTTTCTCTTTTTTTTTGCAATATATTTTTAGAATTTTTAAAATGTTAAAAAAAAAACTCAACACATAGATTTAATAATCCTTTTTCTTTTTTAGTGATAATGTA
Organism: Eidolon dupreanum; assembly: GCA_028627145.1. NCBI lineage: Eukaryota > Metazoa > Chordata > Mammalia > Chiroptera > Pteropodidae > Eidolon > Eidolon dupreanum. The sequence continues at coordinate 5,146,220 of CM053517.1, forward strand.
AGCCAAGTCACCATCTATATGATTACAATATGGAATTTTGAATATCAAAATGTGTAGAATTTATAGTATTTGTTTCTCTTTAGGGGAGCTGAGGAGTTCTAGTTCATAGTGGAATAACTCCAGGAAAATATCGCGGATTCCCATCCTCCCATCTGACTACGAGGTGTATATTCATACACCTACGTATTAACATGTGCAAACGTCTCCAATCTGATCATTGCAGCCTTAGCATTATAGAGTGTGTAATCCCCAATTACTGGAGGTGCTACCTTGTGTAAAGCTCATGTCTCACCATATATTATTTTTCTTACCATTGCACTGAATTCCTAGAGTGCCGAGTTAAAATGTGAGTATGAAAGTCTGCAGATGTGTGGGTCGGTAGCAGGCTAAGGAGAGAATCTCCTTTTGTGTTTGAAACCTCAGATGGGACCTCCTTTTTACCTGAAGTAGATATCTTTTGAAATTTCAAAATACAAAAATTAAAAGGAAAAAGCTGAGTGAAATAAGTTACAGTAGATGAGTTAGAGTAAATGAAGAGTAGGTGGCTGTCGAAATGCGCATCTGGAAATGGCTGTTGAGAACGAGACGGTCACCTGTGTTCTAGCGTGAACATGTTTCGCTGTCACCGGCTTAACGTCGGGGCCGTGTTGGGCCCCGCTGGTTTTGTGTTAACCCTGTTGGTCGTGTGCATAGACAAGGAAGGCAAAAATAGGGCTCACGAGAGTCGCAGAGTGCCATTCAGCCTCCAGGCCTTGCTCGGGCACTTATGTCATGTGATCTGAGATTCCTGAGATTTCTCTTTGGAATCGAGAAAGCACGATTCCTCGTCCCGTTATTTAAAATTTCAAAACGGATGGAACTAACGCTGTGCCTAAAATCACGTTAAACTCTTTATTAGTACTGACGGTCCTCTTTGCAGCCATACCTACCCCATTGCTCTGGCAATGTCGACACCTTGGGGAGGAAGACGGAGGGTGGGGAGCAGGAAAAGCCCCCTCCACTGAGAGTTCCTGCCTTGGCGCCACCAGCAGGGTTAGCAGGTGCCCGGGAAAGACCGGACGTCCTTGGCCTCCTTCGTGGGGGCACAGTCGGGGTCTCGCTCCCTGGGGAACAGGGTTGGGCTGGCAGAGGAGCTCAGGGTTTGCCCCTTCTCTCACTGACCAGGCATCTTGGCTCTTGTTCTGTCTTCTCCTCCAGAGCATCGTGTGCACTGGGCGGCGTCAGTGGCACCCAGACCCGGTCCTGGTCCACTGCATCCAGTCCTGCGAGGTAAGCCACCTCCCCTGCCCCAAACCAGACCGGAGTTCTCGGTGGGCTTAACCCGCGGGGATTTGCGTCTTTCTCATGCAAGTTACCTCCACCCCCTTCTCCATTCCTATTCCTTTTGCTTAATTTCTTAAATTTATCTCCACAATCCCATAACCACAGATATTAGGATTTTTGGTTTTGGCTTTTTTTTTAAAAGCAAAATTCCAGGGTTTCATTTTAAATGACTTAATAAAAAAGAAGTTAAAAGCAAATCAAAATTATTTATGGTTTGGGATTCTCTGTCTGGGCCTTGTTTGAGCTTAGTAAGATAAGGTTTTTTTTATTTTTATTTTGTCAGACTAATGGCCCACAGACAGGTTTATTTGGCCAATATGAGGCCTAAAAACAATTTTGTCTTGGTTGCCAACATTTAAAAATTTGGATTTTCACATAAAATTCATAAGTGTATATATAACATTGCACATACTTCAAACAAAAATAAATATAAAACGTTTTGCGCAAAGACTTTCCTCTTGAAAAACAAGAATATCTGGAAACCATGACATTCATTAGCCAAATCTGAGTAGCAGCTACAATCCTGGAAGGGCAGCTACTTGCTCTTCAGGTCACCGTGGTCCTCACCCCTCCCTGAGACCCCCACCCAGCACGTTCCCCTAATGGACATCCACTGCCTGGGTCACACAAGGCATCTGTGATGTCGGCCTTGGGGGTAGGTCTGTAACCCACTGCTGAGTAACCCATAGTAGACCTTTGCTAGAATCCTGTGCACTTTTTCACATGGGGGATCCTCTACCGGGAGGACTTAGGGTGCCATGAATTCCTCAACTAGATCAACAGGAGTTATTGCAGGGAAGAGCCACGAATAAGTCAGGGCCCTGCTGATGGAGGGGAACCCCAGAGTCCTGACATGAGAGGAGGGTGGAGTACCACGCGCGGGCACACACACACACACCCTGTTTAAGCCCTCTCACCCGGGGAATAGCCAGTGACAAATACAAATACTCTGGTCTCAGTCACTGTAGGTTTTGTCATCCAAATCTCTCACTGGAAGTAATTGAGCCACTTATCAGCAATACCTGGGCCATTCTGGCTGCAGCTTGGGGTCTGAAGAGAGCTGTTTAACCGCCACTGATTTCCACGCCCTCCCCCCCAACACACACACCCAGCCCATAGGCATGTTGGTCCTTCCATTCTTCCGTATCTCTGTTTCTCTTGATCTAATTCTGGGAAACTGGGATCTACATGAGGCCAAAGCAGGGGAAAGGGTGGGGCTTCAGACAAAGGCAAACCGGGTAGGGGAATGAGACCAGAAAAATAGCACTCCGAGAACGCATCAGGAAAAATGCTAGCATGGAGTGCGCTTTGTTACGGGTGGGCCAGCAAAACAGCTCATCTTCTGCCATCATTAGAAAAACAGATGACAGTGGGGTGGGGAGGAGGGGGAGTGACTCATCCACTGGGCAGGGGGTAAGAAGGGGGAACAGGAGGCCAGGGACAGAGGGAGATAAACAGACCAAGGGCTGGTGGACTGGGAAGGGATCAAAGGGATCCTGAGAATTCCCTTCTGCTGCTTCAGTGTGTGATCGAAGGCGGGAGGGTGGGTGACAGGGCTGGGAGCTGGCTCGGCGTCTCCCAGAAGGTTAAACACAGAGCCCGCCCTCCTCCTGCTCCCCGCCTCGCTGCGCCCCGCACGTCCTCTGGATCCCTGATCTAGAGCCTCCTAGGCTTCTGCCGGTCCCTTTGTTGATGTGACAAGGAACCGTCCCCACACTCGGCTGAGCCCTGACCACCTGACTGCTGTCGGTGCCCTCCCTTCAGTGGTTCTCAGAGCGTGGCCCCTGGACCAGCACAGGCGGCATCCCCAGGGAACCTGTTGGAAATGCACGTTCTCAGGCCCCACCTCAGACCCGCCGAATCACGGACTCGGGGTGGGGCCCAGCGAGCTGCGTTTTCACCAGGCCTCCAGGAGGCTCTGAAGACCACCGAAGTTTGAGAGCCACCGTCCTAGTCACTGCAGGAGCCGACGAGAAGGTTTTCGGTCTGTGGAGCCCTAATTGGAAGCTTCTTTTGTCCAGGAAAAATTCTAGTTAATATTGTTTACATTCTGATTTTTCTACAATATTTCCTGAGACTCTCCGGATAGGACAAGATTTGAAGGAACAAATCTCATCTCCTAGGAAAGGCTAGGAAGAGAGAAAACCACTTAGAAGAGAGGGAGGAAGAAGCCAAGACGAAGGACAGTGACCACCTGTGGGAAAGGAAAGGGAGATGGGTTGGGGAGAAGGAGGACGAACGGCTCTGGGTCTTTATACTCAGAGATGCGGGGAGGGAGGGCGACAAGGAGAAGGAAAGGAGGAGAGAGGCTGAAACTGGCAGGTTCTAGGGGCAACTTGGCAGACACTTAATTCTTTACTGGAAAAAGTCAGCTGAATATATTAGGGGAAACTGAAGAATGTCACAGACAGATGGAAGGAAAACAGACCTAGAGGCGAGAGAAAGCAAAGAGGGCTTGGTGGAGGAGAGGAAATGTTCAAAAGTGGAGCACAGAAACCCGAGCTCCAATTACACACTTTGTCCCCCAGTACATAAAAAGGGTTTTCTATTTTTTGCTTTCCAATACAGCATGCAGTTCTAAGCTGTGCCCTTTAGACATTCGGCCTTTTAAGAGCAGAGTGTCTCTTTCTTTATTTCTCTCAATGAGCCCAAGGCAGTGAATCTGTCACCTGACTACCCTCCCCTTTCAAGTCACTTCTACACCTTTTTTAGTGTCCTATCACCTTTGCCACAGAGATTTCACCTTCAATTCTCCACTGCCCTGTGCCTCTCACATTCTTTAAAGGACAGCGCTAAGATTTTCTCTAAGACATTTGTGTGTAAATAGTGCCCTCTTTTCATGGTCACTTCTGTTCCCGTTGTCTCAGCGAGAACACGAGCGTACCCCATTTCTGGAATCCACACTCGTTCACACATTAAATTCCGATCATGTTTAACACATAGCCTGGGAAGAGTGGGGATCGCTGCGCAAATCCGCCCATGATAGCAAACACTTCCAGTTGTTTCTCACGTTTGGCCTTAACCTGAATGCCCCTTGTATTTTCTGTTTGCTTTGTAAGTTGCAAATGGGCAAGGTTGGCATCTTGGGTGGTGGAAAAGTTTTGGAGTCAAACAAATGTAAATTCCAGTCCCGGACCAGCCGAGTGGTATGGAGCCTTTGTGTCTTAACCTGCATTGGGAAGTGAGGGAAGGAGAGGGAGTGAAGGAGCAAGAAAGAGAAAGAAAGTCCTCATTTTGTGGGGTAATAATTAAAGAGAGTGTTCACTCCATCCATGAACCCTACGATATTATCAGATCTTATGTGTTATCTTCTCTATGTCTTTTTTTCCTTGCTTCTTCCCTCTTCTCCCCTTCCTTCCTTCCTTCCTTCCTTCCTTCCTTCCTTCCTTCCTTCCTTCCTTCCTTCCTCCCTTCCTTCCTCATGAGGTCGTGTTTATTAATTCTGCCAAAGTCCACAGTTCTAGGTTCCACTTAAACTAAGAACATCTTGTCCCCTAAGGAATGCAGCTGAGAATAAAGACCAAATATACAGCCTCCTTTTGGATAGAAATGATTAATTTCCTTCCTGCAGGAAGATTAAAATTGAGTGCCCATTGGCCTACCTTTGGCTCTGCTTTTTCTGTGAGCATGTGTTTCTTGCAAGTTCATGCCATCCTTCCCAGCAGCCTCCATGTTGGATTACAGTTTCTGATTCTCTCTTCGACCTTTTGCTGGTTCTTTCAAAAAAAAAAAAAAAAAAAAAAGCTGCAGAGGAGGACAGAGGCAGAAAGATGTCAGAAGAATTAGGTTCTGTATACTTGTTAGCTGTCTATAGTATCTGCCTGGCTTTGTTTCAGAAATCCTGTGAAAAGTTAAGTAATTGATATTAAGCCCTTGTACAAATTGCCAAATGATATAACATATTAGTAGTGATATTGCCTAAGAAATTCTATACATAACTATGTGGAGACGGGGTCTTATGGAAGCAACATATTAAGAATCAAGAAGCAGTCCACGTATGCCCAGTGTAAGTCTTTATGACTATTATTTATTGCAGGTAGCTGCAGTTAACTAATGTTCTTGAGGCTTCTAATAAAACTTAGAAAAACTTTTAAGATTTTGGGAGAATTTCAAGTAAATCTCTCTGAATTAGCTGACATCTCTCCTATATGTTCTTATACATACCCTTGTCAACGCCTGTCATCTCACTTGTCACATTATTTCAAGGCTCTGATAGGTCTAACCTTCCAATAGTCTGCAAGCTCCTGAGTGGTAGGCCGTGTGTTTTGTTCACTTTCATAGCTGAAAAATTCAGGCCTAATTCTTTAGTGACACCTGCATCTAGTCCACTAAAGGCAGGGACAGAGAATTGAACTTTAACTTTGAGAGTCTTAAAATGGAAAAAAAAAATACGTCAGTCTTCCAGGAAGCAATGAAAATTAAAGGTAGAAAGTAAAAGTAGGAAAGAAAAAGGAGAAGTAGAGAATAGAAGCCCTGTCACTCATCGAATCAGAAGGCCTTGTGGCAGACGCAACGCGGGTGGCATCAGGTGGCTTTAGAAGGAGGGCCGGCTGGGTCCAGAGGCAGATGTGAACTTCACATTTCCTTGGCAAGTCAGTTCTCTTCTCTGAACTTAGGTTTCCTAAGATGTAAACTTAGATGGGTAGAATGTATCTTTTAAATTTGTCATAGGTTCAGAAAACTATGAAGACCCAGCTGTGGGGCTGTGGTTTGTGGTCTTTGGAGAGGTCACACCTCAGTAAGATGGATCAAGCTGACTTTTCAGGAATAACAGCAAACCCACTCTTGTTTCCGGGGATTTTTGCCTTCTCCATAGATGTTGACCTTGATGGTACCTGTGTGTCCTTCTCTCGAAGAGCCCTGTTCAGATTTGGGGCCTTCGTGGTTAGCCTTTGTTTCTAACTCACTGAGTGGGTTCCATTTTGGAAATCCGTAGGCACTGTTCTAAGTTGGCATCAGCCCAAGACCAGTCCTGCTTTGGGTTTTGCCACTTCCACCTCCATCCTGGCGGTGGTCAGCAAGAGAACTCAGACTAAGACAGGGCAGATGTGAGTCAGACCCTGATAAAGGTTGTGCAAGTATCGTATGAATGTTCAATAAACACTTATCAGTAGTACTGATTGACTTCTGTTATTCAAAGCAAAGGTAATGCTTTTCCCCCCATTATTTATCTTCAAAAGACAGTGACAAGCAATGCATGCATATGAGCATATACATTGAGAGAGTGAGGGTTCAAGCTGATTTGGAGGAGCATTTGGTAAAAGATGGCTCAGTAAGATTCTTTGGAGCCCCTCTTTAATCATGTTGATATTCTTGAAGGAATGAAAGGCTCCCAGAAGACTGGATGGAAGCAAAGCCATGCAGTACGTACCATTTCAAAAGAAAAGGGGTCAGACAATAAAGGCTACATGCCTGCAAGTTTGGTTTTTCCACTAGAAAGAGTTCTAGTGCGAATTTCTGTAAGTCTGAGCCCTAAATTTATAAAAGACATGCATGCTTTCTTTCACTAATGTCATGTTCTTTGACAGAAAGGTTGGTCAAACATATAAAGGAGAAATCACTTCTTAAATTTAGCAAATGTCTCGTTCTGGTCCAAATGACATGTCCCTAATTGAAAAAGGTGACTAAGGAGTCGACCTCAAGCACGATGATCATTACTGTGGATCGTGCTGAGCCGGGAGACCCACAGATGGGACACTTGAGCCTTGTCCTTATCCCACACGTTTTTACTCATTTCACACCAACAGTAGACTCAGCTGGTAGTTTTTTTTCTTTCTTTCTTTCTTCTTTTTCTTTTTAAAGTGTACTTAAGAATTACCTGGGGTGCTTATTTAAAAGAGAGAGAGAGAGAGAGAGAGAGAGAGAGAGAGAACAGATCCTTAGATTCTACCCCTCCCTCTCAATTCTTACATATCAAGCCTGAGGTAATGTCCAAGAATTCACTTTTTTAGCAAATAACCCAGTGGCTTCTAATGCAGGTGGTCCCCCACTATGTGAAACATCAGGCAAGGATGAATTAAGACATCCACAGGTAATTGTGAACACAGCTCATATCGTGGGGGGGAAAAAAAAAAAAGGATTCCTTTTCCAATAGCTCAATAAGTGAAGAAACCACCTGAAATAGAATGAAGTTCAGAAAGGTTGAGGACAGTGATAAAAACGTCTGCAGACAGTGGTGAAATGGAAATTCTTACAAGCCAGGAAAGACTGAATTGTTTTAAACTTACAGTTAAATTTTTTTTTAATTATGGTTCATCATAATGATGGCTGCATGACTCTGTTCTTAAAACAACAAGCTACAATAAGTGTAAGTGGGACCAACAGAAAACCTGAGTATTTCATTGATTTTTCATCATTTTCACCGTTGATCTGATCCTGTTTTCTCATTAGGTCTGGCTTCCTTAGCCATTAAAAAATAAAGAACATTTAAAGGTAACAAAGGTAATATCAGAAGCTTGATAGTATATACCTTTGGGGGAAATCAAAAGAAATGGAATTTTTAAGCCAAAGAAGAGAAGGATAAAGATTAATGTAGTCAATATTTTCATGTAGTAAATATTTTACATGGAGAAGAGTCAACCATCCCCCAATAAGAACAGAATACAAAACACTGGGCTTAAAAAACCGAATGAACTATTTAAAGTAAATCTGTGTGATAATATCCTGAACATGTTAGACTTTATACAAGATTATAAAGAGAAGTGTTTAAAAGGCATATTAGTCTTTGGAATATTCTAATGAAATATGTATTGTTCTTGCTCTGACATGGTTAAACATTTTCTACCATCTCAAACACAGAAGATGGTCCGGTGTTCTCTTTCTCTGTCAATCTAGTGTGCCCCGGATTTAAACGCTTTCTTAAAACAATAGGTAGAGAGATTTTTGTGTATCGTTACCATAAGAGATACTGCCGTGATAGGAATTTGTACAGGAGGGACTTGTGAGTGAAAAGGCCAGGTTAGGAGGCCTCGGGGACAGGCTTGGCTTAGGCGGAGCGGCTGCATTCACTTATGGTTGGTGGCAGTTGTCTTGTCCTTATGCATCTAGTGCTTCCATCACTAATTCATTCCATCTGCTACCTCCATTCCTTGGATTCTTTCTTCTGTGTTGTCTTGGACCTCTCGCTTTTAGTATTTATGTTCCAGATGGTAGCCCTGTTAGCTGTGTCTGGGGCATGTGCTTCTTGATCACTCCTGGGTACTGCCTGGTTTGCTGCTGGAAGTCTGTGGGCTGAGGGGCCGCTCTGTAATTCTGTAATTCATGAGGTGGAAATAATGGCATGAAAATCAAGCTTTTATTGTACCCTTTTTCCTTGCCCAGAGTTTGAACCAAGAAAGGGTAGCGAGGCACTGAAGTCGGAATAAAAGGTCCCATTCTCAGAGATGTGTTTCATTCTGGGGTGCAGAAAAGCCTGCGTACAGGTCTGAGTGGGGGGTCAGAGGTCAGGGAGCGGGATAACACCTGAGCCATTGTGATAATTATGGACCTGCACATGATCTGGGGGCTCTTTTGGAGAAAAGGCTTCGTCCCTTGTTAGGATTTTGTCCCCTTGTTTTTTTACGATGACATGTGAGATAGATGATAGATAAATAGATAAAAGTGTTACGGCTCTTCCTGTCTGACCTTGTGACACTCCGTTGCAGGGTGGCAAAACCTATCAGCTCAACCATAAATCAGAGGAGTCTTTATTCTAAAAGGTGAGATGAAAACGTGCTTGTTGGGGACAGTCCAGTGCAGAAGTCCCACATTCCCTGTGGCAGCTAAACTGGGTCCAGGTCCTACTGCAGGAAAGCAGGAAAAGGCATCTTCTCCAGGGTGAAATCCTCTGAGACCCCAGCTGGTCAGGCCCACCAAGCTATGCGGGACTCAGGACCCCCACATGGTGGCAGTGAGAACCACAGAGAACCACTGTGGCCCCTGACCAGTGGCAGCAGCATCACCTGGGAATGTGTTAGAGATGCAGGCTCTCAGGACCCACCCTGGACTTCGGAGTCTGGGGATGGGGTCCAGGCTCCCGGGTGGTTCCAATGTGCCCTCAGGTTTGAGACCTACTGGCCTAGGGTTTGAGAAAAATAGCCCATCAGTGACAGTGGTGAGGGACTCAAAGAATACACCGATACTAAGTTGTCTTCTCTGATTCCAACTCTCTCCTTTCTCTTCCCCTTGACTTTGGAGTGAAACCTGGTCAGCCACTCTCTTCTCATTTTTGTCTGTAAGATTTATCTCTGTTCCTATGCTTTACTAGTGCCTTTTCATCACCAGATAGTCACAAATTAGTTCTAGTAAGTGCCCAAGACTTGAACTTCGAAGTGTAATCAGATGGAATTGCTACTCATCTTTCAAAAAATGCTCTACCCTGAGTATGTCTTCTTAAATTCCTTATCAAAAATAGAAAAATCAATCTTTTTTTTAATGATATCTATAGACAGAACACCCACATTCTATGCCAACTGTATTGCTCAAGCACCATGTGACCGTGAAGTTGTTTAACCCCTTTTGTTCTCCTTTTATTTATGTTCTGTCATTTAAATAATAGCCAACAATTGAACTCTGCCGTATTTTAGTGGTTTGAAAATCAGGTATAACAGTCTTTCATTCTCTGCGTCTCAGGGGACAGATCACATGGGCTGACTTTTCTTTTATGGCCTTGCCAAGTTCCTTAGTATCTGTGGGTGAAGAGGGGTTATAAAAAGAAGGGGGTTGATCACAGTGGGAAGAGTGACGGCCTCAGAGCCAATAATGGCACAGCTACTTCCCTTCTGGTCGGGTAGGTGTAGTCCCTATGAATCTAAATCTAAATATGTGTTGGACGTGTTAAAATCCAGAGAAAAAAATGAAAATTAGCTTAAGTTGGAGCTGTCTTCCAGCCCCGCGGGCTGCCAAATTCGAGTCCCCTGGAGATGTGTTTGTGAATTTCACCGCCAGCTTTGTTCAGTCTGCACCAGACTGAGAATCTGGGCACGGCTTCAGGCCCGTCCAGAGCCTCCTTCGGGCCGGGCTCTCCTTCAGATCCTCCAGCTGCGATCTCTGAAAACCCGGCTCCGAATGGTAATCAGGACCAGGTTTTCACTGTGAAAGCAAAAACCATCGTTTTCTTTCCCCTGCTATTATTATTATTTTTTTAAAAAGGGAAACATTAAAAGCACAACCATGCAAATCGTAAAACCTCATCTAGATAAACAACATTCATGAGAATCGACGCCCTCCTGGAACTCCCGTGGAGCCACGCTGTGGCATCCCGGTGGGCTTTCGAGCAGGCTGCATTTGCTTCATTTGTCTCGGCCTCCTGGGTGGGCCACTTTCTCACTCTGTTAATGCTCTTTATGACATGGGTTGTCCCTTTTTCTCCTCCCACCACACCCTTTTTCTGATTTACTCTGTGCTTTTCCTTATTTTTCTGTTGTTTCGGGTTTCCATTTCTAGCCCAGCCTTGCCGATAATTCAGATATTACTTGCCTACATACAAACTTGACATCACAGAAATGCTGCCTTCTTTTTTTCAACCTTCCATGTGCTTCCTAATCATTATGCTGAGGTTATGAGAATTAGCAGCAAGCAAATATAATCAGGTTACATCTATAAAAAAATTCTGCTCCTTTCCTCTTCATAGGGGCTTTGCTCCACTAATATTTCTATCTGTGTTTCTAAAGTGTGTTTTAAATGCAGTCTAGGCGTGACTCAGTACAATCACCGAGACTATACTTAAATTCTGTACAACACAGATTAAGTCTCCCACTTACCACCATGTTCACGGCTATAATGCCGTCATTAAATAGTCACATAGACAGGCTCTTCTAGAAAGTTCATATAATTTGAATCATTTCTAATTCATCCTACTAAAATAGATATTCCTTTAAGAGAAATTATTTTATTAAGTACTTGTGATAATGAGCGAGGGCTGGCAAGATAGTCTATTAAGTCTCTTATGCTTTATTTTTGAAAGTTTACAAAGCATGTGCACATATTTGTGTGTGTGTTTTTCTAACTAACCCAACAATGAAGAGATGAATAAGGGTGACACTCTGAAATGGATCGCAGTTATTTGCAAACTGCAGCAAACAGTGTGGACAAATAGAAAGGATAAACATTTCAACTGTTGACTAATGAGTTTACATCTCAGCTCCCCCTTATTAGCTATATTTTTGTGCAATATTTTTAAACTTAATTTTAATTCTATAAAAGTAATACATGTAGCGAGTTTTAAAAGCCAGCTAGCACCTGTAGGTTTATTCGGAAGACCAGCAATGTCGGTCCCTCTGCTGTCTAACCCCAGTACCAGGAGTGCGATGGGCAGTAACTTAAGTGGAAAACCGTGTCTGTGAAAGACCTTTGATATGGATGAGACCTGAATATATACATTGGCTGTGGGTAGTAATCTGGCTGACAGGTTGGCGACCCAAGGTAAAGGGGATAGAAGAGACTACAGATGCTGTTGACTCCGAGTCAGGTGGGAAGGCGGTCACAGTGACCGAAGATGAAGATTGCAGAGTAGCAGGTGGGATTCAGGGGGAGGCAGGGAGCTCGCGTGCCGCAGTTCCTCATTTCTCTGTGTAGAATTGTCCTGGGTCTCAGTAGATGGCAACTTCGCTCTTCCAGTGGCTTAGGACGGAATTCCTGGTGTCATCTTATTTCCTCTCTTTCTCTTACCCTCCACATTCAATTCATCAGGTCACGCCTCTGGCTCTACCTTGAAAATATATCCTCAATCCAACCACTTTTCACCACCTCCACTCCTGCCCCCCTGTCATCTAGGACGTGGGTCACTGCAGTAGCCTCCTGGCTGGTCTCCCGACCAGCCTGCCTCACCACAGTCTGTTCTCAATACTGTGGCTCACGGGTCCTGTAAAAGTGTGACTGAAATCCCAGCATTCCTCTGCTAAACTCCTCTGGTGATTTCTCACGTCACTCAGAGTAAAAGCCCGCCTGTACCGTGGCTTAAGCAGCCTTCCCAATTGTCCCCTCTCTGATCATTTGATTGAAACTTCTAACTGTCCTTCCTCATTCTCTCCCTCTCCCCTAATGCACAGCACTCCCCGATGCTGTCCTGTTTTTATAGGACCATTACTTTCTAATTCACTAAGTAATTATTTGTTACAGTTAATGCCTATTTTCCCCACTGGGTGGAACTTTATTCCTTTTGTTCACTGTTACATCTTAAGTTCTGAGTGCGATGATACAGTGTCTGGCACATGGTAGATGCTCAATAAATATTTTTTGAATGAATGAATGGGATAGGAAGGTGAGGGCAGCCACAGACTGGGGAGTGTTGGCAGCGGGGCGACAATTTTAAGAAGCAGATTGATTACTGTGGGGAAAAGGAAAATTTGCTAATGTGTGAGGAGTAAAAAGATTGCTGAGACCCTGAGTTTTATGACTCCTTTTAGAGTCTTTTCTACCAAATGTTTTTTCATTTGTTCCTGTTGAGTCTACGGTTAGCATGGCCTTGAACTGGGACCTTGGGGATAGGCGAGGTTTGGACTCCCAGGATCTCTTGAGTTCTTTGATGAAGCTATTTGCGCACTGAAGAGAGGAAGCTTTGTTCCACACCTTGCCTTTCTTCTCCTCGGTTATGTGACCTCAGTCAAAGTCATTTAACTCCCACGGGAAAATAACAGCTCCCTTGGTTGACTTATCGTGTTCTTTTGCTCTCAAAGGAGTTAATGTTTGTGATAACGTTTGTAGACACCCTAAGTCCAGGAACCCTAAGTCAGCCTTCTGTTCCCCCAGTAGCGTCTCTAGAGCCTCTCCGGCCTTATATGTTGTTTTCCTTCCCATGCAAGAACAGTGATGAGGACTTGGCAGGAGAGAGATTCAGACAGGTCAGGTGGCCTGTGTGGCTCTTGTCGGGCTTGTTTTCGACAGCCTAAGTTGCCCACGACATACTCCTTAGGACAAAGTTGGCTGCAGATCCGACCCACGGTGACGTTTCAGACGAGCGAGGCTGGAGCCACGAGCAGGCTTCCCACAGCTCAGCGCCTGAGTGTTTCCTGCCACACGCACACACTCTCACACAGGCACACGCAGCCGCACACACCAGGGCTCCTCATCGAGAGCAGATGTTGCTGCCCCCTGTGCCAGCCACGTGTCGTGCGTGGCACCTTCTTCTGTTCAGCTCCTGGCAACCATGTTTTTCTTTTCTTCTCCCCTCCCTCCACTTCCCACCCCCTTTTCCTACCCCCTACACCCACCGCATGTGCAAATCCCCTCCCGATTCATGCTGGGCCAGCCTCATATTTTTGTTGTTATTATTGTTATTGCAAACATTAGATGCTTCCAAAGCTGGAAAAAAATGAAAAGAGAAGAGAAAAAAGAAACCACAGCAGCCCCCAAAGAAAACATGTTCTAACCCAGGAATGTACAATGCTGCATGCATGGGAAGCCTCTTCCCACCTCTCCCAGCTCAGCTACAGAATCTGGGGCTCCAGATTCCAACGCATGAAAAAACAAACTCATCCAGCTTGCTTGCTTTCTTTCTTTCTTTCTTTCTTTCTTTCTTTCTTTCTTTCTTTCTTTCTTTCTTCTTTCTTTCTTTCTTCTTTCTTTCTTTTTTTGGTATGCACCTCGGACCATTTCTCAATCTAAAAGGTTGCTGCTCCCCCCAATGGCTAGGGTTTGTAGGAGTGTCCCAGCCTCTTTTCCCGACTTACATCATGGTTACTAAACTATGATCGCTCCATTTATTCAGGGCCATCTGTTCATTTCTTCATTTAAAATAATACTAAGTGCCTACGGTGTGTCAAGATTACACAAATGAATAAGGAGTTCCCAGCACGGGGTATGCAGTAGAGGTAAAAGATTAAATTGCTACCCAGTGGATACTAACACAAAGATATGAACTAAGTTACATGGGAGCACAGAGAATTAGGCAAATAACTTGGCTTGGTTACGTGGAGAAGAGCTCGTAGAGGGGTGACTGTTTGAAGCGGGTTTTGAAAGCTAAACGGGAACATATGGAAAGGCAAAGATGCGAAAAGAGATGGCACGGTGCCATCATCAAATTTTTCTGTAATAATGCCATATAACAAATAACACCCAAATATTGATGTCTTTTAGTAACAAAAGTTATTTCTCATTTATGCATCCGTAGGTTGACTAAAGTGGTTCTGCTTTAGGTTGTGGGTTGGGTGCAGGCATACTTGATGGGTCTGAAAAGGCATGTCCATATATTCAAAACCTCTGGTCAAGAGTAGCATTGTTATATGCACTCACGCACCATTGGTCAAGGCGAACCACATGGCTAGGTCCAGGTAGTAAGAAGGGGAATTGTAGTCTGCTGATGCTGAAGTCATGGCAAAGGAAGAGAGAGAATAAAAGGAACTATGAACATGTAATAATATCTGCCAGTCAGCCTCCTTGGTCACAGACATTTGTTAGAGTCACTCCACCTTACCCAGGTCACTCTAAAAGTCTTATCCAATCATCACATCACTCTTGAAATCCAGACTGTCGTGATTTATATCAGGTTGCCATGTAGCTTAGCTTAGCCTGGAGTCTGGTATACTAAAATCACAAGCTCTCTGCCTTCCATAGACCCAGTGGACAAAGTGGAGCAGAAACAAGATAACTACAATAAACACCCCTTTCAAGGAGAATAATGAGGAACGGAACAGTCACTGGTCCGCAGCAATTCCGAAATCCCTCGGAGGAAAGTTGCAAAACTCCCTACTCTAAGAGTGGGGAGTGCTTCTCATCATAGCTTTTGATTAATCCCTGGGTATAGCTCCCAGGTCTGTTGATCTTCATGGCTGTCGACTCTGCTGTCTTGGAAGTTCTCCCTTTTTCGTTACCCTCTTGGGTCACAAAAAGAGAGTGTTGGAGGACATCCCCCTATTGGAAGCTAAGTAGCTTTCTCAGCCTGCTTTCTCCTGGTGGAACATACGGGACTCAAAATGCTTTTTTTTGTTGTTCTCTAACAGTAAGTCTTTTTTTAACCCAAGATGATGGTACTTTTGGCAATTCAACTCTTACCCACTTTATTGGTTTCATGTTTATTTAACTTCAAATTTATTTAAAGTCAAATCCATATTCTAAGAGCTATCGCCACAAGTATTTTCAAGATGTTTCTCTTTCTATCGATTTCATTATAGGTATTCTGAGCTTACGAGGCTTCTCTGGGACAAAGTCCTGAATCTCTCTATGTCACTTTGTTCAGCTACAAGGCTGTCCTAGGTGCCACTTTAATTCAACTAAAATTCTTAACCAATGATGCAGTGGCCTTTGCCCGAGGTTAAGTCTTCACTTCAGTCTTAGAAAGCCTTTCTAGCACTAAGCATTATTCAGTTTTATCTTTCGCAGGTTGGAGATGAGAAACAGCTCTGTTTTTTTCAGTACTACACATCCTGGAATTTCTAGTCCTCTGCATTCCCTGCCCATTCCGATGGCGAGGCGGCATCAGAGGTCATCTGCACTCATCTCTTCTCACACTACCTTATCAAAGGAAGGTAGTGACCACTAACTCGCCCTAGTAATTTTCCTCTTTAAGTCCTCTTTACTCACAGTCAACAGGTTGCTAAGTGACTTTTCTGAACTGCAAGTTGTAACGGTTCACACAGCTCCCCTCCCAGCCACGGGAAATATTTAATCGGATATTTTGCCACTATGTAATGAGCTATTTCATTTTTACAGCTTCCTGTCCTTTCTGATGCACTATTCTAGAATGAATGCCACACACTTTAGATTTTTACCTGGTAGCAGCCTGCTTCTGATACCAATTTCTGTATTATTCAGATGTTGCTAGGACAATGTCATATGACAAACAACCTCCCAGTACCGGTGGCATATCACAGAAAGGATTATCAGTCTGTTCAGCAAAGCTGGTCTTGGGGAACATGAATGGGTGTGGAATGATTTTGAGGTTCAAGAGCTAAGCCAGGGTGGATCACTCAGGCTCTTCTGTGCCAAGTCAGTGAGTTTGGACTTTATCCTGTAGCCAGTGTCGATCCAGCGGAAGCTTATAAATACAACACAAATTAATCAAGATAGGCTGTGGCCACACATTAACCCTGAAATCTCAATCACTTAACATGACAGAGGATGTATTTCTCACTCACAAGAAGTCTGGTGTAACTCTCTAGAGTACCCATTCCATCTCTTCTATCTTATTCCTCCGTCCTCTCAAAATGTGGAACCCGTGGCAGCCTCCAAAGAGACGGAGAAGAAATAGGGAGGGAAGCCAGGAACTCTGAGTCCCTTGACTCAGAAGTAGTACATCATTTGTGCTGACCTTCCCACTCACCGGAACGTAGTCTCAAGCCCCACTCCAAGGGAGTCAGGGAAACTTAAGGAAACATACAAATATCAGGTGTGCATTAAAATATGTCTGTCATAGAGAAAAGGTTGTAGGACTTACATTTTAAGAAGCAAATCGTGGTGGCAGATTTGGACCATGAGAGTCAGCACCTTACTGTCCCTCATCTGAACTAATGTGACAGCCAAGTGGAAAGAGAAGAGATAGAAGAGGCTGAAGAGAAACCCATTTCTGCAGTAGAATGATGACGTTTGGATGCTTGGCGTGGTAGCGAGAGAGGAGTTGAAGATGAAGTTAACTAGTTTGGAGGAGGATGCGGATGCCTCTTACATTCATGTCTCAGTTGGCTGTGAGATAAGCTTAGCCAGCAATTGATTGACAGACACATAATGCTTAAACACCTATGGGGACCAAGAGCGGACCTGGTTCTTGTCTATGCAGTTGGAAGTGACTGTCATTTGTGTTTTTGTTAGTGTGCCTGTTTTGAATGTCCAGTTAGAGCAGTTTCTAGAAGGCAGGGGGTATGTTTAATTCTTCTTTGCGTATACCCATCTCCCACAATCGAGTTTAATATTAAACATTCCATAAATAGTCCATATGTTCACCTTTGGCTGATACTCATTTGATTCTCTTCTTTGACTGCTCCTGGCATATATTTTTTTTTTGGTAAATTGGTTATGCATCGAATAGGGAATACTGGGGTTCAAAAGTAGAGTCAGTGCTTTATTTTAAATTTACTTTTTAATTAGAGAAACCAAGTGGTAAATCAAATGCACATTATCCAGATGTGGATGATCCTAAACAGATAGAGATGAAACTCACTCCCCGATGAAACTCACTTCCCCTCTCGCTGGTTTGGAAGTTCGAAATGCTTACATTTAATTTTCACCTCTGTTGCTCATTCCTCAAGTGACCTTGGGGCCTGGCCTTCGGTCTCATTTTCCCCATCAGTGGAATATGAGTAATCATATTAATCTGCCTCACCAGGCAATGCAAGGACTAATTAAAAATGAGATTAGATTCAGCTGAAGTCTTTCTGATGCGAGAACCATTAAACTTGGTGGTGCATGTCTGTGGAGCTGCTGGGCTCCGGGGGATGCTCTCTGGCCACGGAGCCGCTTAGGACGCTGACGACACTGTGGCTGAGCTGAGAGTGCCTGCGGTCTGCCCGGCTTGTTGGC
>CM053517.1:5164470-5197930 GCA_028627145.1 Eidolon dupreanum
GGGAACGAGGTCTGCTGAGCCGTCGTTGTCAGTTCTCGCTGGGAGCCCGAGCACAGACCCGGCTACAGCACAAACATCAGGACCGCGGGAGCCCGGCGGCCAGGCCGCCTGGGGGACCCCTGCCCTGGGCCCCGGCAGCACCCTGAGGAGCAGCGCTGAGCGGTGGGAGAGGGAGGGAGGGAGGCGCCGCTGTGAAGTCAGTTTGACAGCGACGGGTCGGGAACGGCCGGCGTAAACTCTGCGCTGGCCGCCCAGCGGGGCCGGCGGCTGCAGAGGAAGGGGAAGCACGGCGGACAGGAGTGGGACTGGCGGAGGAGGGGGAAAGAGCTGTGGGGGTTTTCGTGTGTCAAGGACATGGAGTTGGGATTTGATACCGAGTGGCCAGGCGGTGGCTTCGCGAGTGATTAGGGAAATCTGAGCAATAAATAAAGGTGGTGGCAGGGAACGCAGGGCTGGGTGCTGTCATAGTCTCAGAGTAGTTTTGGTAAAAGGTGACGAAGGAGGAGAGCCAAAGGCACAGAGCGTCTTACCCTAGCTGAGGCCTCCAGGTCACCCGAGGACCAGGCACGCCCCCGTCGGTGCCAGCGGCTCACTGCAGCGGCACCGCTCAACGGGACATCACAGGTTTGCAGGAGGGCTGTGTCGTTTTGTTTTAAGCCCCTAAGATAGAGTGACAAGGACCTGTGGAAGTGTGTCCCCTTCTGTCTGTGTCTCGAGAAGCCGGGTTCTTTACTGGAGCAGCTGTTTTCCTGGCACCGACAAATACAGACCCTCCACAAACACTCCCTTCCCCACCTTCACCCTTTGGGGCTCTGACTCCCCCACCCCGCTTTGGTGCATGAGAAGCTGCCAGGCCGTGTCGGGCCAAGAGGAGAGGCTACGTGGGAAGCTGGCTGGCGTGTGTTTGTGAGTGAAGCGGAGTCTACTCCCTGGGTCTTTATTTGCAGCAGAATGAAAGGAGCTGCTAGGAGGTTATTTTTGGCTGAAAAATAAGTCACAGAGAGGCTTCTCGCCTTCCTGTTTGCCTGTCGTGCGCGCGTCAGGCAAGAGGTGTCAGTGATGGTTGGGGTTTTCAGTGGCTAAGACACCCGAGTCACCACGATGGTTTCGAGGAGAGCCCCAGCTTCCAGAAGCCAGTCAGGCCTTCCCCACTCTGTGTTTGGAAGTTCCAGACCCGTTTCCCTTGTCACCCGACTCTCCGTCACGACTCAGGCGGGCGCATTTGCGGTGAAAATACACGGGACAGGAGGCTCGCGGGGACGGGGCACCCGTGGCTTTGACTCCAAGGTGTGGGTGGCAGAATGTTGAAGTTTTTCTCACCAGAGTCTCTGTGGAGGGAACTCAGACACCGACCCACACTGTAAAAGCAAAGGTCATGTTTCTGACACCTTCACAAAACTAGGATTCATTGAATCCTTGCTGTGGGCAGGCACTGTGCTAAGTATTTTACCTCCATTTGCTCATTTATTCCTTACCACCACACTACCAGGTAGGTGTTATCCTCATTCGCAGATGAGGATGCTGCCGCTTAAAGAAAGAAGCCCGTAACTCGCTCCGTCTCGTGGTCAGTAAGGAGCGGAGCGGGGATCTGGGCGTAGGCTTCGGTCCCGCCATGTCCCCTGTCCTTAATCACGTACTGTGCAGCCCTGCTCATTTTCCTGGGCAGAAGCTATTCAGTTCTGGGTACCTCGAAGCAGAGGAAAATATTATGGTTGAAAGAAGTCATTTGATCTCATTTTGTTTGCTTTTCTTTTTCCATCTCAATTTATCGCCACTCTTTCTCTCAGAAGAGATTCATTTTTGCACTACTTGGTAAGGTCTAGTCTGAGACCATGCTTTGGTTTTGGTGTCAGATGAGATAAGTTGGTTATAACCAGGCTTCTCTTTCAAACCCTATAAAGGGACATATTTGCTTTTCTTTTTTTGAGGGTCTGGTGGCTTACACAGGCAGAGGCTTGAAGCCCTACACAGAATCCGTATGACCTCACATGGACCGGTAAAGCCCAGCACACCCCAAGTCCCAATTCCTCTCTTGGAACCACCAAACAAGGCTGCTTCCTACTGCCCGTCCAACAAAAGATATATCATTACTGCCTTTCAACTGCATCTCGCTTATCTATTGTTTATAGAGTAGACCCTCGGCCTTTGAGGAAGTGCTTTGTGCGGGCTCAGCTGTTAGCTGGTAACTCAACAGGTCCTTAATGTCTTCATGATTGGTGACTTTGCCAAGGCTTGGGATTGAATCATGTAGACTTCAGGGCTGGCATGCAGGAGCAAGCTCTTGGTTCCAGGTGAGTCAGCCTACCTGTGCAGCATCATCAAATGACTACGCCATTGCTTATCAGTCTTCACAAAGATAGTCCTATTAAAATACTAAGAGAGTCACTTAAAGGGCCAAGACCTCGGCTTCCATTCCCACGCAGCTATTAAAACCCGGCCACCTGATTAAAGATATTTACAAACATTCCTAAAACAGCTACGGTTTTAGCGCCTTCTTGGTCTGCTCTGGTTTTTAGCTTCTTTTTGTTTTTGGCCCCTGGTGATTTCCTTTCCCTTTTCATTATCCCAGCTGTAGAACTGGGAGGATATTGTTGAATTCAATCCGACATTTTTGGATTATTTATAGAAGGAGAACTTTTAGATAGTGTATTCTATCTCTCCTCACTTAGAAATGAATATATACCAATACTACACCTAGTAGGATATTGAAATATAGTTATAAAATCTCTTTCAACTCTAAAGTCTGTCTATCGTGTCTATGTTTATACTAAGAAAAGAAAAAAAAAAAAAGACTACATGCCCATAATAGCTAAACTTGTGTCTAAGTTATATAATTCTTATAAAGCAATGTGCCTAGTAAATTGTCTGTAGTAGAAGAATAATAAAAAGGAAGTATCTTGCCATCACATATTCTAAGGAAATGTAGTTAGCCGCCATCATGTTTGTTTGTTGGTTGGTTGGTTGATTGGTTGAGAACCTACTGTGCATCCGACACTGAACTAGTCTCTGGGACTAAAAAGATATTTAGACTCTGAGGCCTTGATCATTCGTCCAGAATATTAAGTCCTGTAATTTGCATCTGAGGATAAAATGTACCATATTGACACTGAGACAAGGAGAGCTCTCTGAATCTGGAAAGCTGGATAAGATTTTCCAGAGGAGGCTGTATCTAAGATATTCTTGCTGCTCAATCCATCCCAGGGTATCTGTCTATTTTAACTTCACATTTTCCAAGAAGATTGTCACAAACCCACAAATGTGAGATCATCGGCACCTCCCACCCTAAGGGGTGAACACTGGAGGAGTGGAAAGGCTCCATTCCCTCTTTCCTCAGACGACTGCAATAAGCAGAAAAACTCCCGGCGTTAGCATTCTGGGGCCAGAAAGAAACGCTTCTGGGTTTCAAGCATCTGTTGATGGGATGGGAGCATGGTGCTGCGTCCTCGGTGGGGATCAGACTCTAGGGCAAGATGGGCCGACCAAGCCTCAGGACCAGAAGGAGCTATAGTGTCAGGCAGCTCATTTAGGGTAAACTTTGACCCACAGCTGAGAAAACGGAAGTGAAATTGTGCGGTCCAGGGGAATTGAGATTGTACGTGTCTGACCTTTTCTTTGTTTCTGTGTCAGATCCCTGGGTTTACTTCATCATTAACGCTCTTGCACCAAAGCCCTTTTTGTAGAGGTGCCAACAGAATTTGTGTTACCCTGTATTCCTAATAAATTAAATGACTAATGAAGTCATCAAATCACACTGGTGTTGTAGAGTAGAAAGAACATCAGATCAAGAAGCAAGAGATTTGGGCTCCGTTCCCAGGACTGCCACTAACTAGCCTTGCAAGCAAGACATTTCACTTTTTAAGGCTCCATTTCATTGTTAGTAAAATGAGAGTTTTGTGTTAAATTGGCTTCAAGCCTCCATCGAGCCTTAGAATTTCATGTATCTGTGGTCTTTAAAAAAAATAGCAAGTAGCTTTCTGGGCATCCAGAGTCCCTAATGGGCTCTCAACAACTGTCCAAGTTTTGCCACTGAGATTCAATGAGAGTCCTGGCAACGAAGCCGAGCAGTATGGACACAGTGGGCAGGTCCACACCACGAAAAGAGAATAGGAATCAGGCCCGAGGGCATTACTGAGCCCTGGAAAAGGGGCTTCCTCTGGGCCTGGTGCAGCCTAACCAGTGTGAAGGCAGGGGTGTGGGTCTGATTTGTCATTCACGTAACTGGAGGGTTTCGATGGGAAATGACATGGGAGGAAGAAAATGTGTTAGGCGTTAGGCAAAAACTTGATTATGCCTTCTCCTGGTCTAAAACCTTCCTCAAGATGATAATCAGGACCCTGGCCTGCTCCACACCTGTGGGGAGATGCTCACTTCTGGCTGAGATCTCAGCCTAGTGTAAGCTGTAGAAGAAAAATGTTCTTAGTCTAATGCAAGTACTAGAGGTGGCATCAGTCAGTCAGTCAAAGCTGATGGTGCTCTTCCTGAGGTGGCCCTGTGAGAGGCAGTCTGGGATCACCCTCCTTCTTCCCTTCTCAGTCATCCTAGACTCCTCCACATGGGCTAGATGGAGCAGAGCCAGTCCCTGAAAGCTCACGCTCATTCCCTACCCTCCAAATCTAGGCGAGGTGCTTCTTTCCTGTCCACACCTCCATGCTAGCTCTCATCACGCCGAGTGAGCTTCTGGCGCCTTCTCTCTCAAGGGCTGGAGCCACGATTTACTTATTTATTTACGTTTCCCCGTAACAATGCCTGGCTCACATAGGTATGGAGTAAAGAGTGTTGACTGGCTGAATGAATGACTGAATGAATAACTGCATCCAGACAGCGGACAGGGCCACCGTCTCTGTGGCTAATGACCTTGAACAGAAAAATATCACCAGGCGATGATAGACCATAACAAAGAAATTACCTTTGCTTTTGAGAAGCTTCCAGAGTAGCGTAGGTAGGATAGAAGGACAGCCCTTCCTCCTTGTGTTGTGTCACTTACATGCAGCCATTTATCTGGCCACCTTGACTGCCTGGAACATGACTAGCACAGAGAGGCTGGCGAGAAGTGCCTTCCCAAAGCAGCTGAAGTAGGTGTCATCAAGCTCACACGACACAAGAAGGTAACCCGGACTCTCTCTCAGACTTAGCTATTTACTTTAAGTAAATTCTAAGAAGCTTGAGTCTGGCTTAGAGGTTAATCGCACGTGAGGGTGTGTGTGTGTGTGTTGGATGGGCCTCATCTAGTGAAGGGTACATAGCTTAATGCAGAGAGTTTTCTTGTAAGTACCAATGAAGTGTTCGTGTTGGTGACTTTGTATTCTGTAAGTTATTAGAAGGAAGGGAAATAGGCATTTTGTAAAGGGTCTTCTTTCTTTTGTCAGAATGGTTAAAAAATGAAAATGGAAAAGTGACTCCTAAAGAAAGAAGTTTCAGGTACTTGAAAATACTTTGTTTTCTGACGCTTCAGGATACATGAAGTAGATGTGTGGGTGGCGTGTCCCCTACGGTCACTTCGTACAGAGAAACCAAGCCTCGTCCCCTCCCTTGGGAAAGTTTCCTGAGGGGCGGAGTGATGTCCCAAACCCAATACCTTTCATTTATGGAGATTTTGGTCTAGTCTCCATCCAGTCTTCAAATACTTAATAACCTTTGGATCAATTAGTCATTTTTCCTTTCCTATTTTTTCCATCGTGACTTTGGACCCAAGCTGTCAATCTTCCCAGGAGTGCGTTGCCATGGGAGCCACTGTTTGTTTAGGGTGGGGAAGTTGTTTTTGGCAGGTTGGGGGAGGAGCAATTAATTCTAATAGGTATATAGTAAATTAAATACTTGGAGCTATTCAACCTTTTTCTCTGTACTTCTGTTCCTTTTTATAAATTCCCTTTTCTTCCCTTTAAGAGCAGAAAAGAAACTGCTTCTAGAAATCATGTCCGAGCTACAATAATAGGAGTCCAGTGGAACCCAGGGGATGTCCATAGACCAGGGATCCCCAACCCTTGGGCCCTGGACCGGTATTGGTCTGTGGCCTGTTAGGAACCAGGCCGCACAGCAGGAGGTGAGCGGTGGGCTAGTGAGCGAAGCTTCTTCTGTATCTGCAGCCGCTCCTCAGCGCTAGCATCACCGCCTCAGCTCCGCCTCTGATCATCAGGTGTTAGATTCTCATAGGAACCCCGGTCCCAAACAGGTTGGGGACCACTGCCTTAGACCATTTCTGCTCTTTTCAAGGTATCTTCCCTGATGTTGTTGAAATGAAAAGAAGCCATCTGTGGGGAGCACTTTGGAAAGACAGATTCCTCAGCATCCTTTATTACTCTGTTCAAATGTTTAAGTTGTTCTTATAAAGAGAAAGATCATTCGATCTCCCTTTAATCCTCCGTAACGAAACCATACTTATAAATGTAGGAAAAGTATTTTGGATGGTCTTCAGATGTTTTATAGACAATTTCATGAAAAAAAGAAAGAAAGAAGGAACAGATTAAGTTTTGCCAATGAGTCAGTCAGGGCTGGAGGAAAAGGAACACATGCCATGATACATGAATATACTCCCAACACTTGAAAGAGAAAACGAGAACCCCGAGAAGTGTCCGTAGGTGTATCTGGTCCTCTTGGGAGGACCCTAGAGCAAGGACAGTGTTAAGGATGCTGCTAGTTGTGTTGTGAGTCCCGTTATTTGGCTGCAGGGTGGACCCAAGTTCTGACCGTATAGTTATTCCAAGTTCTCCAGAGCCAGAATGACTGGCTCCAGTGTTAAAGACAAATGCTCATCTCGGAATCTTTGTCTTTTATCCCGGCGAGGCTGGTGTTGAAAACAGAATTCATTTTCACTTCCTGCTCTCAACTGACATGGTTATGCAGCTGTGCGACAGCTGTTGAGTCCCACCCCACAAGTAGCAGCGTCTTAGTGATTGGCAAACGGGTACACATCTGGAATGATGTTCAAATGACTTCAGGACCCCGTAGAATAAATCAAAACACTGAAGTAATACCTTGGATGGCTTCGTTCTGATGTAACTCGATTGCCGAAAATTATTTAATGGCCATTTTTTGAGTTTAGTGATCTCTCTCATCAAAGCACAGCAAAATAGGGAACAGTTCTTCTACTTGACATTTAAGAAGGGCAGGGGAGAGAAAGTGATGTGGTCATGTAAACTGAAAGGTAGCCTCAGAGCTCAGGAGTCTATTGACTGTCTTGTGGCCCGAAGAGTCTGACCACGAGATGTTTCCTGAGGCTTTGCAGCCGGGCGTCCGCTCAGGACGGGGAGCAGCCAGTGTGATCAAGGCGGTGGGCTGGCCGGTGTGCTCTGCAGGACGCTGTGGGACACTTTCCCTCCAGACGTGGGTCTAGAGAAACAATGCGCCGGGCCGCCGAGCTATTTTTTAACCGCTTGTTGCTATTCTTATCATGCATTCCATTTTGGGGTGAAACACTCCATTAACTCTGGTTTGGCCTGAGCCCCTTTCCCATGTTGTTTCCTGTTAACTTGTGGTGGTGACAGGAGCGGATGGAAACAGTTCAGCTTTCTCTGCCCTCACCCGGTATCTAGCCGCCGTGGAGAGATGGTTACACACGTGGGGCTCTCTCTGTTCCGGCCTTGGCGTCCCAAACCCTAGGACCACTGCACTCCTGACAGACATTGAGTCTTCATGGCACCCTGGGCCTACTAGGGTCTCTAAATACAAGTACCAGGAGAAAGGGTGGAGAGATGGTTCTTAAGTCAAAAAGCCAAGATACAACATGTTTCTAATCCCAAGGTCTGCTTAGCCATAGCTGTGTGACCCAGGGCAATTTTCGTCATCTCTATGCATCTCCATTTCCTCACTGATAAAATAGGACTTTAAAGTCAACCCTGCCTGATGCATGGGCTTTTTCCTCATGATCAGGATTGAAAATGTGTGACGCTGTTTTGTAAGCTACCTGATAGGAGGTCCCCTCATTACAAGAAGATGAAACGGTTCATCGACGTGTTCACGTGAACCATTCAAGACCCCAGAGTAGGCCAGGAGCAGGTGCTACAGGTGAAACTTGACGATTCCCTAGGCCCAGCGGTCTTATCTCATGACCTTTCAACTTCTTGAGAGTGTCCTGCCCCCTTGTCATCTCCCGTGATGTCTCCCGGGTTCCCCAGATCACGCTGGGGTTGGGAGGACGGGGGAGATGGGGTGAAATACAGTGAAGCTGGACATGGACACTGAACTGCCACCTCCTTGCCAGCCTTTCCAAGCAGATGGTTGGTGTGACACGATCAATAACCGGGCCTACTGCCACTATGACGGGGGAGACTGCTGCTCTTCCACGCTCTCCTCCAAGAAGGTAAGCGGGGGCTCCGGGACGGCGTCGGGGCGGGGAGCAGTGCCAGGCGTGAGGGCGGCTCCTCGGGCTCCCTCCCCTCCATGGCGTGTGCTCACTGGAGAAGAGGGAATTACGACGAAGGAACACTAGAGGTTCTGAAGCGACAGGATTGAGGGGAGTGGTTTTGAGAATAGAGTCTTAGGAAATAATCGTCCTCTGATTGTCAGTCTAGTGACTCCTTCAGAAAAGCCAGCCGTGGCTACTGAAAGACTCAAGCCTACTTTACTGTTGGCCAGGAGACATCTCTGTGGGCAGGGAATGGCCTCCACCCCTTGGGGAGGCAGGGTGACCAGTGAGGCGATAGCCAGTTATTAAGCATAATTAAATTAATAACCTATCAAGCACGTCATAAGCATATGCAGACCCACGTTGAGCGGCCACCATAAGCTACCCGGGGCACTCCCTGGACTGTGCCCCAAGCAGCAGTCCTTTTGCTGGTGGCCTTTATGCTTATTGCTCTGGGTTCTATTAAATTAGCACCTGTGCTTAATAAGCTAAGCCTGGAAAAGTCAACAGGCTGAAAGGGCAATAATGTGGATAAAAAACCAAGCGCTCCAAAAATAATTGATGCTGGTCGGCCAATGTGATGAATCAGAAACATGCAAAAGATGGTATTTCCATCCTTGTACGTGTCTCCACAGTGAAGTCACGCCTGTGTGATCACCTCTCTACAGACCCAAAAACTATGGCTCCTAATAGCTAATATTTCCTGACGTGCCAGGCACTGTTCTCACCACCTATGCAAGTTAACTTATGTAATGCGGAGCGCTCAATTCAGTTTGGCCCTCTTTTGCTCTAAAAAGCCATAAATCCCAAACCAAAAGAAACAGATCAAGTGCTTGGGTTGCAGGGCAGAAGTCATGCCAACTAATTCCTGTTCTCACTTGTGGAAAGTAACCGCTCGAAGGTCTCTGCTCGGGAAGGCATGATGACTTAGGAAAAAAGCAAACAACTCTCTTTCCCATCGCCATCTCGCTCGTCACATCTTGGATTTGTCTCTAATGGATTCCACTGACTGGCCGGCACCCCAGAATCAGGATGGAAAAGGCACTTCGCCCCACTGTGGACTCCTAAATCACATTTTACTTCATATGCAAAAAACATGCTGGGAAATTCCCCCCCCCCCCGAACGACCCCACGCATTCTCCAGCCCAAGCACCCAGTCACCAGGCTCATCTCTGCGGTGTACTGGGACTGTTGAAAGGTGTCTATGTTTATCTCATTTGATCGTCCATGCCCGAAGGACAGAATCTCTGCCACTTTTACATCACGTGCCCAAGTGCCCAACTCTCTCCGCAGCTAGCTATGGACATCCCCAAAGTATGTTCATCTGTTGTTGGTGGCGGTACAGAAGTAGGGTGCAGCTTTCTCTGGACCATCTCTGCTTTGAGGGAGGGTTAATTACATGGCAGGAAGGCAATCCAGCCACAAATAGTGGGTAGAGAGATGCGTTGCTTCCACAGGCCAAAGTGTATCCTTGGTTTAAGAAAGGCAAAACCTCACACTTGTGAAGATGGTGGACAGTCCTATTGCCCACAAACACCAGGGAGCAGGGGTCACGGAGCTGGGCCACGGAGCTTTGGTTTTCTAAACAGTGTGTTGTGACCTTTAGTTAAGTCACCCAACCTCTCTTGGCCTTTCCTATAAAAAGAAAATGCTAACATTCATCTTACTTACTTTCCAGGGGTTTCGTGACAATAATAATAGCAGCAAAAAGATAAACAGCAATAGTTTTAGGCATTGGTGGTACTAATAAAGGAAGGAGTAATGGGAGTTATCGGTGCCTAGAAATGCGTTTTTTTTGTGCCCATCATCTTATTTAAATCACAGATTCCCCACTGGGTAGTACTTGTCGTCCTCTTCACCTTATACATGAAGAAAAGGAAGCATGGAAGGTCGACCTTGTCTCAGGAGACGTGGCGTGTGAGGGAGAGGACCGAGCATTCATTTCAGTGCTGGGATATTAACACGGAGTCCTGCTCTTCCTCCAGGGCCAAGGGAGAAAAGTGAAACCCAGTGGAAAAGGGGGACGCTTGGCACAAAAGTGGGTTACTGCATCTTTTCTTTGACCCCCCCCAGGTCATCCCATTTGCTGCTGACTGCGACTCAGATGACTGCACCTGTCGAGACCCCAAAGCCGAAGAAAATCAGTAGCCGTGGGCTCAAGCCCCTCAGGCCTCCGTGGAAGGAAACGGAGGCAAATGAAGAAGAAAGTTCATGAAATAAAGGAAGGAGGAAGCACAGGAAGGAGCTTAGAAGGCGTGCAGGAGGGTGTCTGTCTATAGGTGCCACCTGTGGCATCGACTAGCTAAAGTAGGGAAGAATCATAGGCACAGGTGTCTTCAAAGAGGCAGTTGACTAAAAGTAAGAAAAACACAATAGGTGTACAAGGACCCTCCTTCTTCATTTATATTCTGTCCATCCCCATCCTCAACTCCTGCCATGCTCTACACTCTGCACCCTGCCACCTCTTCAGCCCTACCCACCTTGTAAACCGAAACCAAAATGCTAGACGAGAAGTAGCCAGGGACGCTCTCTTCGTACCCATTTTAAATGAATTGTCATCTTTCAAGGCTCGTCTACTCCAAGCTGGCTCTCTCCCTGTCTTCTGTGTAGTCTCCTTTAGTGATGATGTGGTTAGTTATTCTTTATAAGTATTTAAACATAATTATACAAATATATATATTTTTGCTGTCTACTAAGCTAAAAATTATCCATTGATCCACACATGCTGCTGTGAAGTTCACGTCCAAAATGAATGCTGGGGGTTCGAGGACGGAAAGACAAGTCCTGCCATCTTTCTGTGACGGGGATTGGCAGGTTGAGAGCGACTGGATGGAGTTCTTGATGTTAGCGTGTCAGCTAATCTTTTGACGCACTGGGAGCTGGGCCCACTTTGAGAAGATGGAGGGTTGGAATGATGACTCTCAGAGGCATGGAAAGTCGGGTGGGAGTGTCCATTGCTGACGGGTCTGGGAGGACTCTACTGTGGCTCTTGATTGTCCATCCAAAAAGAATACATTAACTTCTCCTCGCCTCTCAGAAGTCTTAGCTGGAGTTGGTGAGACCCAGGGTTTTCCACACGTCTGTATGTGCTGCTTCGAGTGTGGCGCTCTGCCAGCCTGTCAGTCAACAAGTTCGTATTAGGGTGCGTTCTCTCATCACCAGAATTACAGCAACTCACACATTTCTCATACTTGGCCTGTGGTCTCACTCCTGAGTCCCTAAGCCTGGCCATCGTTCATGGCCACATGGCCAATTGTTGATCTTCTGGGGAAGAAAATGATATGGAAACGACATAGGGGAAAGGCAGGAGGAGATGGAAGAACAGAGACGAAGGAGCCCAGGGAAGCCATAGAGAGGGGAGGGGCCAGGGGCACGTCGGGCCCAGGGCAGGAGATTGAAATGCCTCAAGGAGACCGGGCCTTGTTCCAAGTCTCCAAAGCAGACCAAAGGTATCCTTGAATAACACGGAATCTGAGGGAACTTCTATGACCCAGAGATTTCGATTAGAGCAAGCCACAGAAACACATGGAGCAAGGGTGACACTCTGTGGGCAGAGAGAAGAATTTCCATTGTGTAGGGTCCATTTTGTTATTCGTTCTTGTTCGGTAGATGGGCTGCACATACCATGGCCACACTGCCTCTGGTTACATCCCAGGCTTACTATTTTTTTTGGCACGAGGTCTGTTGTAGTTATGTGTCTTGGTAACAAGTTCTAGATTAGGCCTTGGAGAAAGAGAGTAAGGAGCTAATTTCTTGTTCAGCACCCCACTTTATCATCTCAGGAAGGGCTTGAAGCTTGCCTCCCTCAAAGCTGCTTCTCCAACGGAAGCCAAGAACAGGCAAAAATGAGGATGCAGCCTTGGCCACCATCGGTGGCTGCCTTCCGTTCTGACCACGAGTTTTCTATTCTCGATCCACACCGAAGCAATGGCTTTGCAAAGAGGAAGAGAAAATATTACCTGCCATTATCTTGAGCCAGACTTCATATAGGAAAGAATATTCTGGAATGGCATGAAAAGGATTGGGGGTGTGAAGTGAGCATGGCAAGGTCACAGGGGGAGGGAAAGCAGTTTGTCTGTCCAAACAACTCTCGTCCTCTCTATTTGCAGCTGGGACGGACATGACAGGCTAGACACCATTCACTGTCTGGCTTCGCAGTTAGCGCCCCCAAGAAGAGAATAAATATTTACTTCTGGCATTCTGGTAGGCTTCCATATGGAAAAGTTTAGATTCTCCATTTTTAAAATAAGTTGTAAACTCGTTTTCTTGGGGAGAGACTCCAAATTCCTGGAAGGGTGTCAAGCCTTGCGTAGGGACCCTGCCTTGCTGGTGGCCGAGGTGCCCGGGCCTCGCTCGGCTTACGAAGCCGCAGGCCGCCCACCTGCCCGCCCGCCCGCCGGGGCGTGGAGCCTGCGGCCCGGGCCCTGGGCCTCTGTGCCCACGCTCTCCACGGGCGCCGCATGAGAACGGCTCTCTCATGCTTCATTTAAAGATGCTCCACTCTCTGTAGGTGACACCTGCCATTCACCGCTGCCCTGGGAAGGTGGGAGACAGTTTCTGTGGTGCGTGGCAAACCCCTCAGCCTGCAGGCTGCCAGCCTGAGCCAGCTCCGGCCATTCACAGCCCTCCCCTGGGACCTGCGTCGTGAGACTCTCGGGTCACTCGTGAAGTCCAGGGACTGGCCATCAGCTCACGCTCGCGCCGTGTGTTCGTCTGCGCTCGGCGGCTCTTGCCCACTGTGGGTCTCAGAAGGCCCGTCCCAAAGGCTCTTCCATCTGCTTCTTCACTCCAGAGTCGCTTCTCTGCTTCCTCTTCTTCCTAGTAGCGCGGGGCTCTGGTGCCCAGGTTGCCCAAGGCTAGTGGACTCTTGACGACTCGTGTGACAGCCTCCAACCGGGGACAGGAGAGGACAGAGTGTGGAGAACGAGCTGCTGGCAAACATGCACGTGGAAGGAAAGAGCTGTCGCGACCCTCTCCTTCCCTTCCCGCCGTTACGCGGCATCGGACTTGGCAGCCCCTCTGCTTGTGAGATGGGTCCTCAGCCGTCAGTGAGCACCCCAGGGCTGGATGGGAACATGAGAGGAGCCCATCTACTGTACCGTGTCATGAACAGCTACCGCCAGTTATTTTGTAAGACTGTAAGATGTTCATTAAAAAATTAGCACACGCAACGTGAGGCGTCCCCGCTGTCGTATTTTTTGTTTAAATCATCCCGTCACTTCCACATCGCTTTCCACGTGTCTGTGCCAGGTCCAGACATTCGTGGTTGGTTGATCATTCCTGTCAGTCACTTAGATCCCATTGATTAAGTCGATGGTATGTGTAAGGAAGATAAACATGAAAGTTTGTCAGAAGAGATGACACTTAACAAAAGCAGAAGACACAGTAGTAAGTGCCTCACGAGCTGTGAACATAAAGCGCAAGGATCATTTACAGTTCAGGGGAAGTAAGCGTCACCCCTGGGTGCCAAAGGCAGGTCACATTTGAAGGGTGGTCCGTGAAGGATGCCTATGATCTTGATAGGCAGGATTGAGAATGGGTGAGAGGAGAGTCCAGGCGAAGAAAGGGATGAATGAAATGCAGCTAGAAACCGGGGAAGCCTGGGTGGCATTGGGCATCGCTGGGGCATCCAGCTGGGCTAGAAGGTAGAGCTCACCCAACACACGTGCCTTGCACCTGGCAGACACGATCTTACGCAATCCTCATCTGCATCTGCAGCATCCGGATTCTCATTTCATGGAGGACACCAAGAGTCAGTCTGGGGCAGAATGTTTCTTAAGGTCACGTGACTGGACTTAGGTTCATGCCTAGCTCTGTGGAGACGCCGAGATGTAGGAAGGAAAAGGAAAATGGGGGTTAATAGGATGTGTAAAGGGGAGAGGTGGAGAGAAATGTCCAGGATGATGCGTCTGTGTTAAGCTCACACACCCATGAAGGTTGTCGCTGACAGAAAAGGCAGCCAGGAGGAGCAAGATTTTGGAGAAAGACCATATATTTGCTTTTTTGATAAAATCAGTTTGAAGGCCGGTTAGATAATAGTTGGACATTTCATGTAAAGCGGTGTTTGGCACCCTGGCGGAGGTGTTCGTAGCTGGGGACAGTTTGCTAAGGTCTCTGGCCACGGCAGGCACTGCCTGGCGCCCAAGGGATGGGGGGTTACCCAAGCACCTGGGGAGCACTGGAGATGACGTATGGAACAGAGCGCTGAGAATGTGAGCTTGGAAGCTGGAAGAGAGATTTTCGGCTAGAAATTAATATTCGAGAGTAAAAAGGGTATTACCTGACACTTTCTCTGGTTTACAGAGAGCTTTCTTAGGCTTTATTGCTGCCTGTGGGGTAGAGCAGGAGCAGGGTTTGGTTTTGGATTTGTTGTTTTTACAGATGGAGAAGCAGAGCGTCAGAGGGGTTACCGAAGGATTTACGTTCATGCAGCTAAGTGCAGGCTTGGTTCGGAATCCCGGTTATCTCGCCCCAAGCGTCACTTGCGACATGCTGCCCACTGTGGGGTGTTCAGCCCGCTGGGCCCCGAGTGGGCCCGGACCCAGTTGAAATGTGGACGTGGAATGACTTTTTCCCCGTCTGTGTTGCAAGGTGCTGTTGGTTTCCTCGTGGCCTCCTTGGTAACCGATGGTAGGAAAACAGAGAAGACCTTCTGGAGCACCCTCCCCCGGCCCGCTGCCCGCGCCAGGCCCTGAGTGTAAGCAGATGCCCCAGCACAAGCCAGGCTGGTCAGCTGGCCCGACACATCTGGCCAGGCTGCCTGCTCCCTAATGGCTTCCCCAGGGACAGTCCTGGAGAGAGACTTTGGAGCTCTGGTTTGCATTGACTGACAAACTTAAATGACAGGGTGAGTCACCTGTCAGCTGGCAGCCTCGTGGCCCTTAGATTCAGGCCAACCAGATGATGGGGGGCTCAGGCTGGGGAGGAGGGTAGAAGGAAGGTTTTCCACGTATAAATAGCTTCAGGGCATCTCTGGATCTGGCTTTGGGTCATTTCTTGTTAATGTCACCGCAGGAAGACCCCTGATTCTGGACCCTTTGCCTTTTTAGGTTGCCCAGGGGTTGGCTCAGAGATAAAAGGAGGTGGTGATGAGAATGTTTTGATTGCATCGTGGTCCATGCCCACGTGTGCCTTGGGTGTCTGGGTCTGGTACAGGGTAAGACAAGGTTAGAAAATAATGGTTATTTTCAAGTCTGCTAGTCTGAGCCTGCCTGGGCGTGAGCGCACGCTTTCGTCAGAATCCAGTCTGGTGACCAACGCACCGTGAGGCCTGCGTGATTTAGCTCCTTGCTGATGATCTCTTTTTCTTTCTTCTCTTAGTTTTGTCAGTTTTCAGGCTCGAAAGGGTCTCGGAAGGCCCAAGACATTCACGGTAGCATTCCCACCTATAGGCTGTCCCGCCTAAGTGCAAATCAGTCTAGGACTGAGGAAGGTCACCATCTCCCCGGGCTATGCAATTTATATATGCACTTTCTGGTGTTAGTGAGGCAGATAATACCCGGATAGCTACTAATGTCATTGTTTCATCCGGTGGATATTTATTGAACACCTGTGCTTTCTGGAGGGAGATGTGCAGGAGGTGAGAGCGAGTGAGCCCAGTGAGTGAGTGCCTGTGGGGTGAGCACGCCAGCACAGAGAGCAGCGGGGATGGGGTGCGAGAGAACTCGGGGTGTCTGTGGAACAGCACCGAGGCCAGTGTGGCTGGAGCAGAGCGGGAGAGGGAGGTGACGGCAGAGATGGATGGCGGGCCTCCGTGGCCGCGGCGATGGCTCCAGCCTGTACTCAGAGGGAAGGCATTTCCTGTCTCTCTCTGCTTGTGCGTGACCCATCGCACCTCCGTAACTCACACCCATCGTTCTACTTCCCGTTTGCTCTGCTCTCACCCTGGCTCAGGCCGCCATCGCCTCCTCCGTAGGCCTTGGTCACATGGCCAAGCAAGGTCCCTTCTCCTACCTCTTGCCCCCAACCCACCGGCACACGGAGCCCACATCATCCCTCCGAAAGCACAGCTGTCAAGTCGCCCATGACTCGGGGAGACGAGTTCTCAGACCTGCATGTCCTGAGCCAGACCAGTCCCAGCACAAGCAACCTGACCTCCCCTTCTTCTCCCTTCTTTCCAAGGGCCCCTCCTTGGCCTCCGAGCCTCCTCCTGCCGCTACTGCTGCCTTCCATGTCCACGTGCCCGAACCTTCTCACTTCCTTAGTCTCTTCTCATGAGGCTGCTCTTCATCCCTCCATCTGATGAGTGTTACTGCATCCCTGACCCCTTATTGTTCCCTCCTAGGATAATCACTCCACTTGGCTGATGTTTGCTTGGCTGTGTTCCTGTCTTTCCCCCTTCTCAACCATGCACTCTGAGAAAGCAGGTGAACGCAGGGCTCCGCTAGGCCATTTGATGCCTTTCGTGAGAAGCAGAACAAAGCACCCCTTTGCCTGAGTGCGAGCAAACGCGCGTCAGAGCCCACAGCTGGAAAACCGCAGGGCAGGCTGGATTTCTGCACATTCGCCCCGTGGACCAGGCAGCCTCGGGCGGGACACAGCTTCACGCCCCTACGTGGTGCCCTGGGACCGTGACCTTACTTGGTTCAGGATCTCTGGCCCTGCCTGGCACAGTGCCCACCTGGAGAAAATGCTGAAATCTGCTGACTTGATTCCCAACCCAGATTTTTATGGATGTGAAAACCAAAAGAAAAGAGGATGCTGCGTTTGGGCTTGGGGGTGGGCGGGTGGACTTGTGGACACTCGAGCTTGGTGCTTTGACTGGTTCTTAACAATCGTCCAAGAAGTGACGGCCATACAGGGCCAGCGCAGGGCTGTGGGCCGTGAGTGCATCGTATCAAAATGACTGATTTTCAGGTTGACCATTGAATTCAGGGTTTGTCAGTCCGTTTTTTGTTGAGGTGTGCTTTAGTCTAGCTAACCGATGTGCACATTTCAGTTTTTGATGTGTATTCCATGTGGATTGGCAAGAAATACCAACTGTCAATCAGGCAAGGTAGAGAATCGAAGAGACAATCTGATCTGCAATTAAGTTGAATGAGCCTGAGTAAGTTACTTAATAGCTTAAGACTCAATTTTACTATCTGTAAAATGGAATAATTCCCAACTTAAAGAATTTTGATGCTTTTCACTATATTGAAGGTGAAGTGCCTCCCAATCATGGGGCTGGAGTAGTGGGGATGGTGATTGGCTGGCTTTTGAGTTTTCATGCACTTTCTGGCTTAAATTTTGAGGTTTTCTAATGGGCTAGTTGCTCCTCTCTCTCTCTCTTCTCGCTTCTCTCTCTCTCTCTCTCTCTCTCTCTCACACACACACACACACACACACACACACACTTCACATGCAATTGTGTGCTCTGAACTTTTGGCTATGTTTTAAATATAATTTTATTTAAAGCCATGCCATGTGCCACTTTAAGGCCCCAGAGTAAATACTTAGGAGGTGATCCTGATTCCAAGTATTAAGGGAAGGATTTTTTTTTTTTAACTTTTTAGTTAAAAAAACAAACCTATGTCAGCAAGACAGTGTAATTTATCCACAGTTTTCGAGGGGCACATGAATGCCGGAACATGTCCCAGGATTCTGCCTGGCTAGCATGGTCATTAATGAGCAGTCTGCGCCCACCCACATCAATTTTAGAGGTAGACAGTTTACCTTTGTGACGTAGAGAGGGCTCCAGGCAGTGCTTGTGGCTTGGGGAGAGTAGCAAGAGTCCCTCTAGATATAAATGAAGTTCGGGGAGGTACCAAGACATCGAGGCGTCTCAAGCCTGGCTCTCTCCACGTGCACTGTGGCAGGCACTTACATGTTCACGCTTCCTCGTTCCAAGGACAGGCTTCAGAACTGAGACCTAGTGCAGACTTCCAGCTCAGGGAGACGCTGGCAGATGACTGAGTCTTTTGGGGCCCCTTGGTAAAGTGGAGGATGAGTTTGTATTTGTAGGGTCGTTATGAGCATTCAGGGGAGTAACATTAGTAACCCTCGAAAACACGGCATGCAAAGTGTCCCCTGTGAGTTCCTTCCCCACAGCATAGCAGGAGCTCAGTAAATACTTACTAATAATATTTATTAATGAATGAATTTTCTTCCTTTTCCAATGAAGTGCCCAATCTCACCCTATTAGCATTTCAGATGTACTTAAAGTCTCAACACTTGTTTCCAGTTTCCGTTCTTGCTATACCTTAGATAAGAGTTTCCTCTAAGTTAGTTAGTGCTTGAGGAAGATGAGATAGGATAGAAAAGAGCTGACTTTGGACAAGGGTTGAGTCCAGCAAGACCCGGAAGTGAGGGCCAGGTCAGATTCTGGCAACTCCTGTGTCCCGGCCCCTAGAAGGAACTCCAAGTCTCCGTCCTCACAGGTAACTGGCCAGTGGTGGCCCTGTGGCGTTCCTATCCGGTTCTCTGTGAATCTCCTGGCCAGTGAAAACCTCACCTAACCTCTGGCTTCCCACACAGGACCTGCCTCGCCCTCAGGCTTCTGCGTTCTCTCTGAATCCAGCCCCGGGCCCTGACTGCCTTTGTGGTCCTGCCTCTCCTGGCTCCAGCATCTTTCCAGACTCGCCTCTTCAACCCACTGCCACCCACGGTCCCATTGCTGACACTCGCCACAAATCTGCCTTCTGCTTAATCAAACTGTGAGGGTCTCACACTCGCAGGCTCGTGCCCCCTGTGAGACTGTCACCTTGGAGAAGGGCAGGCGGCACAGGCACAGGTGAATGCTGGCAGGGAAGTGTCTGCCCTGCTCTGAAGAATACCGGGCTCAGAGTCGGGGGTGGGTGGGTGGCAGTTGGGGACAACAATTTGTAGATCAAAGCTGTTTTGGCTCTTTGTGGAGTTTTCCAGATTTCTCCTGGGAGGCCCCCATTCTGCGGCCGGGGGTGGGAAACCCCACACCTGGGAGGCCTGCTGGTCTTGCCCCACGCTGTCTTCATCCCCAGCATTCCTGAGAGGTCCCCGCAGCCCTTGCTGGTGGCCTGGCCCTGGCTCTGTGGGGAGGAATGCAGCTCCACTCAGACATTCCAGCTGCCGCTCAAACCCAGTGGCACTTCGTTAAATCCTGGGCCACACCCTCTCCTTTGAGTGTTTGCTGGCGTTGCCGTGGCAACCAAATACCCTGTCTTTATGTTCCCCCCTCCCTGCCCTGCGCCAGTCAGCTCCATCACCCACACCTCTGTCGTGGCCTCCTCAGATCTCTCCCTAGTTGCCAAGGGACATAGAGGCTACAGAGGGAGGATCAAAACATCTTCCCCTGTCTGGTACCCGAGAGAGGCTGTTTGGAAGGCCCGGAGGTCTGAAGTGCGTTAGGATGACTTTCTCGGTCAGGGGTTGGCCGAGGTGTGGGCACGACAGGTCAGTGGGCGTGGTCGGCTTCCATCGTTGTGCAGACAGCTCAGTAGTTGGGAAGGTCTGTCTGAGAATATGACCAGACTACAGGGTGGGGATGAGGGTTATGCTTTGACTGGTATGCCAGTGTAGATCAACACTCAGTGAGGCCAGACGTGGGAGGGGTTCCATTTCCATGCGTGCCAGTGAGCTCATGTCACAAGGAGCCTGATAGCACACAGGCCCAGCCCCCTGGTCGCTCCGTCTCTGTGTGCTGATGGCCAGGGGGATGCAGTAAGATCGGGACATGCAAAATGGCTGCGTCTCCTCAGCTTTGCTGCACGCAAGAAAGACCCCTTCCCCTCACCAGCAAAACGAAACAACAGGCAAAAACTTGTTTGGTCAAATTCTGCTCTTAGTTCAGTTCACTCACCATGTTGACCTTCAACAATAATCATTTTATTATGTTGCATAATCTCAGGAATTCGGTTTGGGGTTGGCAGGGCGATGCTTCCCTTTCACGTGACACTGACAGAGGTTGCTGGGTGGTGAGCAGCTGGCAGGGGGACTAGTCTCGAGGTTCCAGGGCAGCTTCGTTCACCCACCAGGTGCCCCTGCAGGAACGCCTAGGAAGCTGGGCCTAACTCGTACGTATAGTGGCTCAGGGCACTTACTCGTGGCCTCTCCAGCGTGGTGGCCCCAGTGTGGTGGCCCCAGCGTGGCAGCCTCAGATTTTTCATGTGCTGACTCAGAATTCCAAGAGTAAGAGTTTCCAGGGAAAAAGGCAGAAGTCTCAAGGCCTCTTATGATTCTAACTGGGAAGTCGCACAGTGTCACTTTCATCAGAATCTATGCATTAAGACTGTCAGTCGTAAACCCGCCCAGATTCAAGGGAAGAGCCAGTAGAGGGTGGGTGTCAAAGAATCAACGGCC
The DNA here is from genome assembly GCA_028627145.1 of Eidolon dupreanum. NCBI lineage: Eukaryota > Metazoa > Chordata > Mammalia > Chiroptera > Pteropodidae > Eidolon > Eidolon dupreanum. The sequence goes on from CM053517.1 coordinate 5,185,067, forward strand.
ATGATTTAAAACTGCCACAGTCTTCATCTGCTTTTAATAATAGCTCCTGCTTGCACAGAGCAGAACTTTGCTAGAGGGCCTACTAAGCGTGTGGGTGCTTAACGTCTGGTTACGGAAGATAAAGGGACTCGCATTCTGGTAGCAGGGGAAATGACATCTATTTAAGTTACATTGCAGAGAAAAAAAAAGATTTTGAGTGTTCGGGCCTCCCACCACGAAGCATTCCACCATAACCAGCCTCTCCCAAATTCAAGATAGGAATGTGGCATTTTTCTTAGATGCCCAAAGTATACATTTCATCAACTTCCACAGCATCTGGCACTTGTCTGTCATATTTCTCTTTGTAGCGATGGGTTCAGTGTCTCACCTTCCCCAGCAAAGGCCATGCTCTGTGGTGGAGAGCAAGCTTGTCTTATTCAGCAGTGTATACCCTCTGACCGTGCGCAGCGTCTGAATTACAGCAGATACGCCATAAATACACCCCATTGGCCGATCCCTTGGAGGAAGTGGCAGAGAGAAAATGAGGACCATCACTGCATAGTGATATGTGGAGTTTATAATTTGCTGTGAAATGTTTAATATTTTTTTCCGGTTAGGATAATAGGCGATAAGGCCTATATATTTGAAACCTCAGGTGACCATCTAAACTGTAACAATTCCCCAGTTGTTCCAACTGGATGACTCTGATTATTTCAGGGTAAAAGGCAACGCCCACACACCTGGCACTTACTAACAGCTGTGTTTATTATTTAGTTGATTATTCCACTTCTTTATAATCGTACAATAATTCTCTTTTAAACAATACTGCTGTACCTGACGTTGGTCACATTGTATTCTTTCTTCCTTCTACAGTAGTGAAGTGTTTGTCTTCACGCTCAATTTTTTAATAGAACATTTGAATATCAAGAAGTATGGTTAACTAAAAATAACGAATGGACCAAACTCCAAGGAAAACGATTGCACACTCGGTGAAAGGTTGAATGCTCTGACGATGTGTCGTGTCCACCCAGGGGAGGGACGCTGGGGTCTCCTGGGAGCCTGGAGGGAGCTGGTGGGTATAAGACCTGTTTGGCAGCCTGAGAACTCAAGGTTTAATACTGGCCCAGAGCCGCTGTCCCTTCTAGTCAGGACGGGCTCCTCTGGGTGCGCTTTGGGGAGTGACATCAGGGTGCGATCGATGGTGTCTTCTCAGTGCACAAGTCCTGAGGGATCCTGAGACTCTCTCCTGCCCCGTTCATACTGGCCTGACTTGGAACTCAAAAGTAGGTGGGACCCAGCCGTAGGAGTTGTGTGTGTGTACATTGTGTTTGTGCAGTGTGTGTGTGCGGTGTGGGTGTAGTGTCTGTATGTAGTGTGAGTGTAGTGGATTGTGTTTGTGTAGTATGTGTATAGTATTGTGTGGTACGTGCATAGTGTGTATGCACAGTGTGTGCGCAGAGTGCATGTGTAGTGTATGTAGTGTGTATATGTGTAGTATGTAGTGTGTATAGTGTATGTGTAGTATTATTATGTATGTACAGTGTGTATATAGTGTGCGTGTAGTGTGTGTGGTCTGTGTACGTGTAGATTGTGTATAGTATGTGTGTGCATGCAGTGCATGTACTGTGTGTATGTGTAGTGTGTATTGTGTGTATGTAGTGTGTGTATAGTATTGTGTAATGTGTATAGTGTATATGTAGTGCGTGTGTGTAGTGTGTGTATTGTGTGTACATGTAGTGTGTATAGTATTGTGCAGTGTGCAGTGTGTATGTAGTGTGTGTGTGTGCAGAGGGTATATGTAGTGTGTGAGTATGTGAGTGTGCAGTCTGTATATTGTGTGTTTATGTTGTGTGTATAGTTTGTGTAGTGTGTATAGTGTGTATGTAGTGTGTATGTAGTATGCGTGTGTGTGCAGAGGGTATATGTAGTGTGTGTAGTATGCATATGTGTGCAGTATATGCGTAGTGCATGTGTGTAGAATGTGTGTGTGTGCAGTGTGTGTATTGTGTGTACATGCAGTGTGTATAGTATTGTGCAGTGTGCAGTGTGTATGTAGTGTGTGTGTGTGTGTAGTGTGTGTATTGTGTGTACATGTAGTGTGTATAGTATTGTGCAATGTGCAGTGTGTATGTAGTGTGTGTGTGTAGTGTGTGTGTTGTGTGTACATGTAGTGTCTATAGTATTGTGCAGTGTGCAGTGTATATGTAGTGTGTGTGTGCAGAGGGTATATGTAGTGCATGAATATGTGCGTGTGCAGTCTGTATATTGTGTGTATATGTTGTGTGTATAGTTTGCGTAGTATGTATAGTGTGTATGTAGTGCGTGTGTGTAGTATGCGTGCGTGTGCAGTGTATACAGAGTGCATGTGTGTAGAATGTGTGTGTGCGCAGTGTGTATAGTGTGTATATGTAGTGTGTATTGTATGTGTAGCGTGTATAGTATTGTGTCGTGTATAGTGTATACGTGATGCATGTGTGTAGAATGCGTGTGTGTGCAGTGGTGTGGGTGTGTCTGTGAGCACCCACGGGTGCAGTGAGGAGGCCCGACGGGACGCTGAGGGAGCAGGAGGATCCGGGGGCGGAAGGGACAGCGGAGGACGGGGAGGGTGGCGGGCCGGAAGAGCAAGGAGGAGCAGAAGGAGGTGGAGGGCTCGGGAGGGCAGGGAAGACAGCGGACAGGGGGTGACAGTGAGCCTCTAACAAAACAGACGGCGGGGACAAAAAGGGCAACCGATGCCTGCCCCTGTCCTCCCTCCCCGCGCGCCGGCTGGCCCCTCCCCGCTGCGGGGCGGGAAGGCGGCGACACCTCCCCCTCCGTGCGTGGACCTGGTTTTCTGCGCAGACCTGGAGAAGGCACGGGGCTCGGTGCGGGGCGGAGCCGCTCGCGCCTCGGCCGGCCCACTCGCAGGTGTCCGGCCGCCTAGGGCGTCTTCCTCCCCGGGGATGGCGAGACCCCAGTCCCCGAGGCATGTCACCGAGGCCCTGCATGCACCACAGGCGGGACCCGAGTTTGCTGCTAGTCTTTGCCCTGGAAGTGGGGGCGTCCCCGAGGCGGGAGGCAAGCCTGTCACTCGCGGGGGAAGGCGCGAAGAGCGAGGGGAGCCGTGTGCTCGCAGCCTGGGCGCAGACCTCGCTCGCTCCGGTGGCCGTGGGGACGGCCCGTGCTGCACACCGGCCGGCCGGGAGGGGCTCTGGGGCAGAGTGAGGGTGCACCACGGAGGCGTGGGGAACGGAAGCTCCCGGGCGGGACCCGTGGAGCCCGCAGCTCCCCGGGCCACCACCCGCCCAGGCAATGCTGACGGCAGGGCTTCCGCTCCTGTGCCCTGGAGCAGGGCAGCCGGGGTGCACCCCGCGGCGCAGGCAGACAGTAAGCGAGGCGTTCAGGCCAGGCTGTGCTCCTCCCTTTGCCTCGGTTTCCTCATCACTGAAATGGGGTTGAGAATAGCACTTCGGGCAGGGGTGAGAATCCAGTGACATGTCAAGTGCTTCCAGCAGCGCCTGGCACACAGTAAGCACGCAAGGGGTGCAACCTGCCATTGTTACTGTTTAGAACCAAAATCAGGATAGCTCAGTGGCTGGCCTTACGGATCTGACCGCCTCTTCCTGACCTTACTCTGGCGTTTGCACATCAGGAGCCCAAAGGCAGGGGGGCCGGAAGGGCGTGTTCGGGCCTCTGAGGTGTGAGGGGATGGCTAGGGCCCATCGGGATGGCCCACGGGGCCTTGCAGAGTGCTTTCTGAAAGGCCGGGCTTCCTGTTAGCCGGGCCCCTCATGATGCCCGTGACAACGCTTGGGCAGTGGGTCAGAAACAACGGCCGGCCTCACCTGCAGTCAGGGGAGCGTGCCTACCTGGAGTTTCTGCTGCTCCTGCCAATGAGGTGGGGGGTGGAAATGCTGAGGCTCATCTGGAAAAATGGTTTGTACAGCTAGTGACATAATTAAATTGAGCGGGGGGGGGGGCGTGGGGAATGGACAGGTTTTTGTGATGAGTAATAACTTCGGTTCACTGAAACACTGACGTGGCAGTTCTGACCCCTCCTGGCCCACAGCAGACATCGGACAAGCCTCATCCGTCCAGGTGAGCGGTGCAGACCCTAGAGGATGGCAGCCTGGTGTCTACTGGGGTCTGCAGACGCTCAGCCTGGAGGCATAGGAGTTTTTGAAAAACAGTAGTTTCCACTTCTTGTCCAGACCGTGCACTGCTAACCTTCCTCCAGGTAGACCGCGCTGAAGGTAGCATTCTGTTGCCTCTTACAGACGACAGAAGAGAGAGGAGAGGACAGAGGAGATTAATTCCAGTCCTGTAACATGGATGAGGAGCCAAAAACCCAGGGAGTGCGCTGGGGCCCCAAACAGAGGCCGGGTTCACCTGTGGGTGTGAAGTTAGTGTTAGGAAGGCCTTGCGGGGGCCGGGGGGCATGAGCCCTACACAGGGGCCACCTTCTCCATCTTCTTCTCATCCTTCTCTGTGTCCCGGCCTGGGCTCCCAGCGTGAGATGCAGGCTGCGGCTGGGCTCACAGCTTTCCGGCCTCGTCTCTGTCCCCAGCTGCAATGGACTCAGGAACTCAGGGAGCACAAGGTGCCTTGACCTGATGGGCCCTTCGTGGGAAGGATGACAGAACTCATGAGCGTTCTGATGAAACTCTTGGGGGGGAAAAAGGAACCAATCAACCAGTGAAGAGTGAAAGCCGCTGGCCAGCAGGTGTGCGTACTGGTCGTGCGGATGGAGCTCAGGCCGAGCAGTTCTACAGGGAGCAAGGGTCAGTTTCTCCCTGGTGTCGATGGTGCCCGTGGAGGTTTTAATGTTCCATTAAAAAATATTAAAAACCTGCAAACCTACCCAGACGTCCCCCGCCCCTCTCCCGCGTCCTTCCGGCATCACGGCGCTAGATGTCTTTGCTGTCGCCGTAATCGTTGTAGGGCACGCTCAGGGTCTGCTCCTCGCACGTCTTCCGGAGGTCCTGGCTGAGCTCTGACCAGTCCAGCCCGTAGGGCTTGATCTCGCTGTAGCGGCAGCCCAGGTACTTGAGGGGGCTGCGTCGCAAGCTTATCCTGGGTTCCTGAAGGAGGCCATTGCACCAGCTGCTGAGGTCCCCGAGCTGGGAGAGGATGAGGCCAGCTTTCCTGGGGATTAAGCATGGGGGTTAGAAAGGAGAGAAAGCGGGAAAGGCAGACCGTGGGAGACGAGAAACTCTAAGGGGGCAGAGGCTGGTCTGTCTCGCTTATTGCTTTATCATTGGCATTTAGAACTGGGGCCCTCCATAATATCTGTCAAGAGAATGAATGAATCAATCAATCAATCAATGAATGAATGAAAAAAATTAATCAACAGGATGGTTATGCAAAGTGGGGCAGGTACTGAGTGAAACAGAAACAAAATGCAAAAGGAAAAAATGAAGAGAAAATAACTAATATTTTAGTGGTAACATCTGTCCTTTTAGAACGACAGAGTCGGCCATTTTGAAAGACAAATCAAATCAATTTTCTTCAAAGCCAGTAATTGATCATCGTTAAATGACAAGGTGTTTGACTATTTCCTTTTTCAAGGTTATTTCTGAACTGAGTGGAAGCAGCTGATATATTGAACTTCGGAGGATTCCGAATGCAGCTAATTATTCCTGTATGGAGGTACTTAGAGTGTGACACGGATGAGGACAATGCCGCCCTCGGTGCACAATGACGCAGGGTCCTTCTTGGGGAAAGTGCAGACTCAGTGGTGCACTTCGCCCGCTTAACCTCCGGGAGGGCTCATGTTCCCTTGCGCCATCTCCCCCGGGGAAAGAAGGCACGGCCATTGAGCCCCAGTCGAGGGCGGGAACAGGGGTGACGAGAGGGCACCTGAGCTGTGGCAGATCCCTGGGAAGGGAGCAGAGGGGGTGTGGTACCCCAAGTTCACACATGCTGGGAAAGAGTGATCCCTTCCAGGCCAAGAACAGTGTAGTCACCTCTGCATACAGCTTAGGGACATAGGCTGCCACCATCCTCTACCCATTGGCGTGTGGGCTTCTTCCTGGCACCCATTTCTGGTGTCACAGATAGGGACTGCCTGGTAGCCAGTTCTCAAATCCTCACTGGTTTTGACTCAGGATGAGCAAAGGAACAAGAGTCCCTCACTCAGCTGTGTTGTTGTTGTTGTTATTGTTGTTGTTGTTGTTGTTGTTGTTGTTCTTGTTCTTCTTCCTCCTCCTCCTCCTCCTCCTCCTCCTCCTCCTCCTCCTCCTCCTCCTTCTCTTCCTCCTTCTCCTTCTTCTTACCCAAGTGACCAGAGACCCACGGAGGGAGAGTCTCTTATTTGAACAAACTCATGTAAGGCTGTGAAATGCTGTTTTCAAAAGCTCAAGGAAAGCTCTTGCAGTCTTTATCAACTTCTCGGGTGAGGAACTATCTCTTCGCATTTAATCAACAATTCCTTCCAGAAAATGGAAGTGTCTGCACCCTGTTTACAGCAAGCATTCAAAGAACAATAGCCACATCGGTTTCATTCCTCTTCTGTCCTGGCAGTGAGCATCGGGGGTGAGCTCACTGCATTCCTAGGAGGGCAAGCGGCAGACGGGCGGGGCTGATGGTGGAGGGAAGGTGTTGAGCTTCAGCAGCAAAGTCAAGGGCTAAGGCAGTGTGAGGTCATTGGAGGGGCAGGCATGTTTGCTCTAGTTTCAATGGTGGGTCAGAGGAAATCAAACAAACACTCCACCTGCCGACTAAATACCGCCCTGTGCAGATGGTCTCTCCTCTGCCTATCAGACTCTGTAGTTTGGCCAAGCAGGCTTTCCAAGAGTCATCATCAACAAGGACTTTGGTGGCCCATCCTCTTAATCTGTCCTACTGCATGTCATGAGTCGCTGACAAATTTTCGGGGAGGTGGAGGCAAGGGGAATGAAAGAAGAGTGAGGAACAGCATCTCTACCACCTTCGAGAAATCGATACAGGAACACATCCCAGCCATCCTTTCCAACAAATGGATTTGATTAGCCCACAGAGTCTTTGGAGCTACTCGTATTGCTCACTTTTTAAAAAATAATAATTAATTTGGGTCTGCCCTTAACCTCCCTCTTTCTTTTTTATTTATTTTATTATTTTTTTTTATTTTTTTAGGCAAGGCAACCCTTGGTTGACCTCACAGATTGCAAGGAACTTGTCAGCTTACGATCCCTTATTTTTTAAGCCTACAGCACCTGGTCTTCCCAGGTGGTCTCCCATCCAAGTTCTAACCAGGCCCGACCCTGCTTAGCTTCCGAGATCAGACAGGATCGGACTTGTTCAGGGTGGCATGGCCGTAGCCTCCCTCTTTCTTAATATCAATGCAGCCAGTGTTGTTCTCAAAATATTTTACCCCCAGCTCAGTCTGGAGACCTCCACGAATTCTCATGGAAATGGACAGAACTGAGCTGAGGGAATCCCTTCTGCGTGCTCACAGGAAGTAGGTACTAGGTAGTCAACGGACTCTCACAACTGACTGCAAAGTGGGCTGATGTACCTCAGGGCTGAGGACTTTCTCTTTCCTGTGGTTCTCCCTGAGATCCATCGCACTAATAAGGAAAACTTTACTTCCCACAAGCTAAAGAAGCTACACATTTCTTTCCTAATCTCTATACAGCCTTGAAAAACCAGTATAAAGTTCTCCTGGAAGGAGAGTTTGGAGAAAGGCGTGTATAGTCAGCAGCGGGCCTCACTTTACAGTGAGATCTACGTTTCTTCCCCTGCTCACTGTCCTCGTTAATGAATTTTCCTTCTGACTCTTGAGTTACAAGAGAGGAACTGGCAATCCAAGTGCCCCTGGAAATCGAGATAATATATGAAATGTCTGTGCTATTCAAATTGTGACATTTATGTTCCCTAACAGAGAGCTGTATATATATATATATATATATATATATATATATATATATATATATATATATACACACACACAATAAATGTCACAGGAAGGAGGATGGGGAGGAGGAGAAGGGTGGGGGAGCAAAGAGGAAGGAGGGAATGGAGGGAGAGGAGGAAGGGGTGGAGCGTTGGGGAGGAGGATGACATGAGTGACAGTGAGGGCAGCAGTGTGATAAGGTATGGAGCAGAGAGGACATTTCTTAATATGTGTTAACCTCCTAACCTAGTGTTGGCTTTTTGCCAGAATTATCAGAATTATGACAAAACAAATTAAAAGGCCCTTGTCTGTGGTCCTCTGTGTCTTCGTCCACAGCAGGGCACCTGTTTGCTCAAGGACTCCCACCTTTTATCAATGTCAGGAAGAAATTTATGGAATGCACAAAGATTCTTCCTGACCTTACACATGATGTCGTTTTATTTCAGGAAGCTAATCCTAAGTTTCCTCCTTCCTTCAAAAGAAAGAATCGTTCGGGAAATGTCCTGAACAATGGTCTTTTAGGAAAGTTTATAATTTCTGGTCACAAGAGGAGGCACACTGAGGCTGGGTCACCCTCTGGTTTGGTCAGAAGTCAGATGGACAGGATGATTTTTGGGTGATACTTTTATTCAGCCTTGTTGTCTGGAGTGCGAAAATTCTTTTAGCACCAAAGGATACAACCACATTGATTTTCTTCATTTTCTTTCTTTTTTCTTGATTCTCAAATTCTTGCCATATTTTGTTGTTCTTCATGAGATTCTAAATAATTTTGGGGCATATAGGTACCAACATTCTCTGTAAAAGCCTCTTCACCCTGTCCATCTCTGTAAATTCCCGAATTTCTAAGAAAATCCGTTTTTCTCAAAGCAGCAACATACAGCCATAATGAACGAAAGAAAAGGAAGGTGTTATTCTACACATTCTTCCTGTTCCTCTATTTCAAAGACATCTGTCTGGGCTTGCAATCTAAAAGCAGTGGGTACTGAGTTTTTGAAAGTTGTCCTCTGGGAGCCAGAAGAAGTTGGCAAACATGATACTATCCTAACTTTGGCTAAGATAGATGTCAAGGTGGGTCATTGACTACGCACCTCCACATTGTCTTTTGAGAGCGGGAATTTAGCTCAAAATAGAATGCACATAATATATGCAAAGTTCATAGGCAGTAAATACTTTTGGATAACCTCTTCAATAAAATCCCTAATTTTCTTTCACAAGACTAAGCTTTTGGCACCTATGGCTTTAGCATTTGAAATTCTATGTCAGCATGGTAGAGAAGGGAGGTAAAGCAGGTCAAGGGCAAACTTTTTCCCAGTTCAGGAAATGCATTCATGACTTGACTACTTAAAGACAGCTTATCCCAAACTAATCTGTACGAACTGAGCTGTCTAAAGCACAGGGCTTACTTCTCCAAGCACCGAAGCTCACCCAGGATTTCGATGCAAACGCCTGAGTGCATTATTATAGCGGAGGAGGTGCCCAATTTCAAAGAGCTGAGGTCTTTAAAAGAGGCGGTGAAGTTTAATGATTACCTGGGGCCTAATTCGTCCTCGCACCGCCAGGTGAATTCTCCAAAGCTCTCATAATGCTGGTTGTAGTGGTAGAGGACTCGATGTAGGGTGGGAGAACCGAGGTCCAGAAGGGTGTTGTAGGCCGTCTGCTGCTCCTTCCCGCTCGTGTAGCCATTGAAGAGATTGTAGATCTTGTCTGCTATTTCTGAGGAGGGCAGATAAGGCAAATAAATAAGATTCTCTCTATATATATGTATATAAATGATGTATACAGGCACATATGTAGGCATGTGCATGGATGTGTGTATATGCACATGTACATGCACGTGTGTGTGTGTGTGTGTGTGTGTGTGTGTGTGTGTGTGTGTGTTTGTATTACTTAAAGAACGCTGAGTCTAGAGTGTGGAGAAAGTGGGCTGACTAAATCACTTTACCGCTGCCTCATCGGGTAAGTCTTCGAATAGAATACCTCCAAGGTCAATGTCAGTTATAATATTCTGTCTTTTCCCATGTTTCCTAAACATACAGAGCCTGAGGCAAAAGCTCATAGATTAATACTTTATTGGCAAGTGCGACCCCAGGGAAGCACGAGGGAGGACAAAGGGAAACGCGACAAGAAAGGAGGCAGAGCCAACAGAGGGGAGGGAGCTAGTCACTGCGTTTGCCAGAGGGGACTTAGGAAGGGACGGATCCCCCTGGTCCATGGGGTGAGGGGGAAGGAAGAAGACTTTGGCTCCAGCTCCTCCCACCCCCGAGGATGGTCCGAGGTGCTTCACACCTGCCCTTCGAGTCATTACCTCTCCTGTACTTCTAGAAGCATTTGTTCAGGTACCAAGTGGGTGCTACGAAAGGCAGTAGGGAAGCCCTGGGCAGCCGGGGGCAGGTGTTTGGCTCAGGGGTGAGGTGAGGCACTGTCAGGTCCTGCCTTGAGCAACTTGAACCTGGAGCAGGCGCAGTACCAAAAGCAACCTGGCCCCATGACAGCAGAACCTTTGCTGGGGCCGCCCAAACCAGATATGAAGACACGCTTGCCGACACATAAACGAATTCCAGCACATTCTGCAGTTCCAAATGATTCATCTTTCAGTTTAATTTATATCTTTTATACTTCTGCCTCGAAGGCATGCATTTCTAAGCTGAACTTGGTGATGTGGCATAGCCTTGGCATTTTCTCCTAGAGAGTTCAAAGCATTTTATCATGCAATGTTTTCTCATTAAACCTGTCAGAAAGGAGATTTGTTTACATTTCCTTCCTAAACAGCTGGGAACTAAGATGGGTGAGCAATGCTTTGTTTCAGCGCCAATGTTAAATCTGGAGATGAAGAAACTAAGTCTATATAGGTTTCCAAGCCAGACTGCCCATTTGATGCTCTGTTAGCTTAAAGGCATAGCAACCCGATTCCTCGTCACAATTCTAAGTGAAGCCAGGGCTGCTGGTAATGACGGTCATCACGGCAGGAGTCTCCTGGGTTGGCATGCATATATTTCTACCCCTGCTCTGCCCAGACATTGAAATAATTTCCTTCCTTTTCTATCTTGTCCATTGCTAATGAGGACAGGAGCCCAATCTTACTTCCTTGGTGTTCTGAGTGGCTAGCCCAAGGCCAGACAATATAGTAGATCAAAAAACGTCAGCTAAATGAAGGGAACTCATGACTTGGGAGCAATTTGACTCTACTTTGGGAGAGGGTTTCTCAGTGATATCTCTCCACACCAGGCTACACCAGTCTTTTAGCAACCAAGGTCTTCTAGCCAGCAACGTTAGCTGCATTAAAAACATTAGTTCAGAAAACCATTTAAATTTTCAAGATTTTAAAATCCTCAGGTGGTTAAAATAGAATCAAGAGATTAAAAAGGAGAGTGATTTAGAAAATTAAGATCTATGGTATCCTCAGTTATTTAATAAAGGCCTATTGATTTCCAAGAGCTTGACGTATGTGAATTTCAACCCTGGCCTACAAATAAGGACAATCAAAGAGAGGCAAAGTCACCGCCCCAGGTCACAGAGCCAGTGACGGCTGAAGTCAAGATTCAACACTATGTCTGTCTTCCTTTGCCTTCGTGCTCAGGGGATGGCAGTGTTTAACCAACTTAAGATATAGGAGGCAATCTTGGGGGATGCAATTATGGGGCAACTACTTCTAGTAGAGGACAATGCCCGGGTTGGCCCATAGATGCCACGCAAGAGGAAGTCCTAGTCGGCGTCCGTCGTTTCTGGAGTTGAGACAGGAAGGAGCAGAGGGGCTGTTCTCAGCGTCACGCTGTGTCCAGTGGGAGGCAGGGCGTGGGTGACGGGAGGGCAAGTGCAGGTGGTCAGGCCAGAGCCCGGGTGGGGAGGTGTGGGGCTCCTCTCCCACCCTTTTACTGATATGAATCCATCCTTCATTCTGGGGACGGGCAGTAGCGGCCCAGGCCCCGAGCCCTGGTTGTGGGGGTCTCTGCTGAGGAGTTCCCTGGCACACCGACTATTCTCACAGTGGTGTCCAGCTAGAGGAGGCCAGTGCATCCCATCAGCAGCGGCCTGTGCACCTGAGACCAGGTGAGACGTGCCCTGGTTCCTCCATGAGTCTCCCGAAACCAAGAGAATCGAACTCCAGGGTATGCTTAAAAGCCTACATCAGCAAACAGGATGCTGTATTCAGAACAATCTATACGCTGGTCTCCTAGAGCGTAAGTGTTTCTGGCTCCTTCTCTCTCCATTGAGAGAATTTAGAGATATTACTTCATTAGCTTTCACAGCATCTCAAGAATTCACTAACTCTAAGAAGAGAAAAGAATACAAGGCATTTTTTTTAGTTATCCTTTCGCCTAGCTTTCAGCTTCACAGAGGACCCGAGTTACCCAGACTAGTTAGTATCTGTCATCCTTCTCTTTAACATGCATGATGTTCGAGGACAGTTAAAATGCAGGTGGAGAGATGGCAGGGACCCTGTACACACAGACCCAGCACAAAAATGGATACCGAGTCCTTAGAAGGGAACCGAGATCTCTCAGGCAGCAGAATAAATGAACAGGACTGGGATTGAAGCCTTTGGACCAGGGAGGACATTTAGGAATAGGCTCCATGGCATCAAACGGAGTTGGGTTCCATTATATTAGCTGTGTGGCCTTGGACAAGTTACTGAGCCTCTCTGGGCCTTAGTTTCCTTGTCTGTTCAATGATAGTTAATAATATCTACACTTCAAGATTATCGTGAGATTAAAAGCGATATTCTTTAGCCCAACGTTCTGACACAGTAAGCATCCGTCCATTCATTCAATATTCATTCAATAACACTTTTACCGAGTACCCCCTGTGCTTTCCATTTTTCTAGGTACAGCAGCGAGAAACTGACACAACTCCTCACCTCTACGGCCCTCACAGTCTAGGGGTCGGAGACATTCAGTTAAGCAATAAACATAAAAAATAAACAGAAAGTAATGTCTTGGAGAATGGAAAGAATAAAATGGGAGAAGGAAGGCTGGGCATGCTGGGCGGGGCATTGTGATTTTAAAGAGGGTGCTCACGTTGGGTCTCATGGGAAA
>CM053517.1:5198430-5217008 GCA_028627145.1 Eidolon dupreanum
TTCACTCCAGTCTCCTCCCCTCACATGCACCCCCCTGCTTGGTCCCCATATCTCATGACCACCCAATAATCTTGGCTCTCTAGCCTCCACTCAGCTCACAGATGCCTGCCATCAGTGTCCAGGATCACTGGGCAAGGTACCGTGGATGTATCACACCAAAGCAATGTTCGATTTTGATTCCACAAATATTTATTAACCGCCCATCGCTTATAAGAATGTGCTTGGTGAGTGTCGAAGATACAGTGGTGCGCACGCCAGCTCCAGCCTCTTTTATGGTGTGGTCAATAGACAAAAATACAATTATACATGTGATTATAATAATGTGTGATAAGAACTTTAACAAGAAATCATGGGAGGCTGTGGAAGCAACAGCAAGGAATTCAGCTAGTGGGAAAATAATGCAAAACACATGCTCTTTAGTGGCTTACTACGAAGAAGTGCATAGTTTGCATATGACATTAAAGGTGGAATAGACCCAAAACAGTGCGGATATTGACAAACTCATTAATTAGAGTCATCTGCAGAGTGTGATTTTGAAGAAAAACCATTAGGAAGTGAAGCAAGTAACGCAGCCTTTCTGAGAACTCAGATTCTGTGAAAACAGAGACGAAGGCTGGCCTCTACTGAGAAACGGGGGTGTGTGTCATTTACAGAGACTCATGTGGGGCTAAGTGCATTTCCATTTCCAACTATCGATAAAAATTCAAGAAATTAAGGTCTGCTACCGAAAGAAGTAACTAGCGTTAACAAGAAAAGTGACATCCTGGATAGATGTTCCTGTTTATGGCAATTTAGCCCAACTGGATCTGTAGGTGAGAGACACTGGCTCGTAAGGACACTGCATTATCACGTGCTGTCGGTTTTCTTCCTGCTCAGTCCTGCCCCTGGCTGCCCCGTCCCCCACGCCCACGTAACAGGCCTGAGTTGGCGAGCGGAGCCTCACTCGCTGCCCCTCCTGCCACCGTGCTCTGCTTGCTCGGCCCTGCAGGTCCCAGGGGGTCCAATCCTCACCTCGGCTTCCTTTGCCTTAGCTCCCCGTGGGCTCTGCTCCCCCAGCCTGCCCTGCCATGCTCTTTATTAGGCAGGATAATTCCGTGCCCCACCCACGGCAGGTGCCATGTTAGAGGTGGAAAGTGGTTCCCGCCTTGGGCCCTGGCCCGTCAGGGTTTACGGCCCAGCCAGCTCTGCTCAGCCTTCTCCCGAGGGGGAGGGACAGTGGACACGTTCGTTCTCAGCCACCTTCACAGCATTCTGTGCTCTGTTCACCCCTCGAATGCAGACACCCCTTAACGTCCACCCTCGCCGCCCCTCCAGAGCATCCTGTCTCAGAGCTGTGGTTCCGTTTCTCATTTCTTCAGGTTTGATTTAAATCTTCTTACCTCTAGGGTTCACATTTTTGCCCCTCTCCAGACCACCTTCCCCTGTGCCTTGGCGGTAGGACTGCCCAGCACAACTCCAGGGCGGGTCCAAACGGAACCAGCCTCCGCCTCAAACTTGCTTGTTCTTTGATGCGTCTTCTCTTCACTGTGGCCTATTCATCTTCCCAGCCACCCAGGTCATAAGGCTTAAGTCCATTCTCGGCTTCTGCTTCCCTCGCCTGCCCACAGCCACACAGCCCTGCTGGTTCCTTCCAAAGTCATCTCTCAGCCGTGTCCTCGCCATACTGGCATGGCTGACATCATGGCTTCTGAGCCGTGGCTCTGCTTCCTGCTCTGTGACCTTGGAAAGTGATTCGACCCATCTGAATCCATCTCCTTGTCTATTACAAGGGCGGGGATAACTACCTCACTGCCCCACACGGCGCCCGACACCCGGAAGGCGGGATGTTGGCCTCCTTAGGGTCTTGTGACAGATCTGACCTCCTCCTTCCAACAGCACTTGTACCCCTCATCGGCTAACCATGCCGTCCTACCTTCTCCACCTTCAAGGAGAAACTCAAGTGTCAGCTCTTTCACGATGCCTCGCCATTCCCCAAATTCAGACTTGGTCATTCCGTTCTCACATTTTCTTTAAATGTCTCATATTGCGCTTATCAAACCATTCCTTCTACCATTTCAGTTTGTACCCCTGCCCCCTCTAGAAGATTCTAAGCCCCTTGAAGGCAGGGACTACACTGTGTTTTCCTTTCCGTTCCCCAGCACCCAGCCTAGAGCTTTGCAGATAGTGGACCCTCACTAATATGTGTCTGCAGCACAATGCGGAGCCGAGCACGCAAGGCGGGGGCAGAGGAAACACCGTACACGGGCTGCGGGAGAGGCGCGCAGGTGGGGAGTCCGTCGGCTCCGAAAGCGGTGGAGTCGCAGCGACACCAGTCCTCGATGACGTCGCCAGTCCCCGAGCACCACAGGGAGCTCATGGTGGCCTCCTGCAAGAGCTACGAGAGGGGGCAGAGAAGACAGTGAGTGTCGGGGAGCCAGGGCTGAGGCACCAGAATCAAGGGACAGAGCATCAAGGCTCTGCTTGGCCCTAAGTAACTTCCAGCCAGGAGGCTGGGGCACCACCCCACCATCTTGTGACCTAGGATTCCCCAGGCCATTGTTTGGAGCCAGCCTAGACCTCCTAGGAACTCTAGGGCTGTCTTGCATTAGCATAACAGTTCAGCCCTTAGACCCAAGACCCCAAAAGTCAGTCCTACCCCACCGCCCACCTCTCTATCCATGCCTAAGGCTCTAGCAAAAATGACCTCTTACCAGACAATCACGGGACTGGCCTTGACCACTCTGCCCTCTGCACAGAGGCACTCAGCCCTTTCGAATGCCCCTCTGGGCTCCCGTCTTCCCTCTTCACCCTGCCCTGGTATTTCCTCTGCATTCCTTCGGCGTGCCTTCTACCTCACTGTTTACCCACGAGACTCTAGCTCTGCCAATCACTGCCATAGGATCTTATGCAAATTACCTAAACTCAGCTTCCTCAGTGGTAAATGGGATGAAAATGGCACTTTCCTCACAGGGTTGTTGTGACGACTGAATCAAATAAGATATGTCAAAAGGCTCAGCACAGTACCTACGTGGAGCACACATCAGTCACATGTAAACAGTGCACATTAGTCCCCAGTAAATGCCAGCAATAATTATTATCTTTGAATGGCAGGGTTAGGTGCTATATGGAAGCTTCTGAACACCACAGAGCCTAGGACAATTCTTTACATATAGCGGTTTCACTGCAGATATGCAGTGCAAATAAAGAGGACGAAATTAGACCAGAACGAGATGAACTTGTGATGGGGCAATTCCCTGGAGAGCAAGAAGATTCTGCAGGCACTGACCCCTCCGCCACGGCCCGGGGTCGAGGAGAGGGTGAGCCACGGGGCACGTGGCCGGCCAGGCTGGCCATGGTCAGAGCTGTCTGCAGCCTCTGCTTTCTCTATGACTCCCTTCTCCGTCCCGCACCGACACATAATTGGTAAATTAGAGAAATGAAACAGCTATCCAGAAAAATTTTAGGTCAAAAAATTCAACAAGGAGAGAGAGAGAGAGAGAGAGAGAGAGAGAGAGAGAAAGAGAGAGAGAGAGAGAGAGAAGACTACCCTATGAAAATCAAAATGTCCAAGTCCAAAGCCTGTATGCAACGTTTCATTCTTTCAGAAGTTCGCATAGGCCATTGTAGATTACAGCAGTCGAAGTTAGTGCTCACACCTCCTCAGACTGGGGGCCTGGAGGGAACGGGGACCAATTCATGATCATCATTGTGATTTCTGTAGACTTTCAGAATTCACAAGGCCCTTTTAGGTGCTAACGCTTTAGTTTGAGCTCCGTGATAAACAGTTACGATTTATAGTGGAGGACATGTAGAGTCAAAGAGGTCAGGTGACTTGCTCAGAGTCACAGGCAGGTGAGTGCCCAAACTTGAGTCCAGGATGACTGACTGCACACTTCCGGGTCTCTCCACAAAGCTCTCTTAATTAGCGCTGTGTCCACCAGCTCCCAGCAGGAAGCCCAGGGCACTGGGGACGCCCACTGTATGATCTGCCTGGCTGCACTCAATTCAAATCAAAAGGTGCATTAAAAAAAATAACTAGGAAAAAAAGATGGATTCTAGATATCCTTGGCCCTTGGTAATGGAATAGATGTCAGAGAATGACTCCCCACCCCACCCACCCCCCAAAAAAGAAATAAAAATAAAAAGATTAAGATGCATCCTTGGTCTTCAGTTTGGGCAGCCTGGTAGAAAATGCCACTCGCTGAGGTGGAAGCACAACAGGTGTGGTTTGGGTTGGAGGATGGTGAGCTCAGGTTGGTTGGGTTTGAGATACCTGGTTGATCAGATGATTCGACCTACTCGTTTCTAGACTGTACTCTCAGCTTAGACTGAAACATGGCCTCGGAGATCGTCTAGTCCGACAGAGGAACAATGAGGCTCAGAGAGGCTTGAAAACTGGCCCAAAGATACACCAGAGAGGCAGACACAAGGACGCACTCCGAGTTTCGGGTGCTGACGTAGCGGCCCTCCGCTTCTCCTTTGCCTCTTTACTCATCTCCACTCTTTGGGAGAAAGGGCCGAATCAGAAGGGAGAGCAGAGGAGCGGAGAAAATAGTGAAGACAGACTACGTGTGAGGGAGGAGAGAGAAGAAACATGATGGCGACTGAACTCCATCCGGCTCAGGCCGCCTCGTCTTTGCGTATAGAGATGAAAGTGTTCCAGGGATGGCCAGATGGACAAGCGCTCCCAATCCCTCTCTCAAGACCGGTGCGGGGAGACAGGGAAGGGCTGAGGCTGGCAGGTAGGGGATCCAGAAAGGGGGCTGCCAACGACGGACTTCCTTCAGCTTCCTCGCTGTGCTGCCCGATGCCCCTGCAGGACGCAGGGCCTCCGCTCACCTGTCCCACCAGGCTCCTCTCTGCTCGGCAGCTCTGCACGCCCTGTCCCGCTCTGTGAGGTGGCTCTGTGAGGGAGCCCCGATTCTGCTGGTCCCAGGCAAATGCACCTGGGCTCTTGGTGGCCAGCTGCAGCGGCCTCGGGGGCTCACCGCAGACGCAGTGGGGCAGGTGAGGGCAGGCCCGGGCATCGCATTAAAGCCAGTGCGGCTTTGGTCGCCATAGTGACCCAAACCCCTCCTTCTCTCCATCCTTTCAAGCCCCCGCACCGCAGTGGTCTCTTCTCTCCCACTTTGCTCCCCATAGTCTCTTCTGTCAGGTTGAAGAGGGATGTGTTGGCTAAAGGAGCAATTTATCTTTTTGTTCCTGTGAAAAACCTTATTTTCAAACACCCAGTGAAATATTTGTGGCAAAGGGGGATAGGCGAGAGAAACACACACACACACACACACACACACACACACACACACACACTCACTCCTGTTGGCTTCGGTGCCACCTATGAAACTGTGGCACACCGGGTGTCCCTTATAAAGGAAAGAGAAAGCAATTATCACCCCACCCAGATGGGCATACCTCTCAGGCAGGTAAGCAGCTCTCTGCTGCGACTCCACTATGTCTCGTCCCTAAGGTCACCTTTGCCTATAGTCTCAGATGTCCCACACCCTGAGCTTTCAAGTTTTTATTTTTGTCATTGTTGTCTGTGTTCTTTATGTCCTTGAGGAGATCGGAGAGAGGAAACGGGCTAAGTCACTACCTGGGCCACATTTCTCCAGCGTATCCTTTTGGGTCCCTTCATTTTCTCCGAGGACCTCTGGAAGGGGAGCGGTGGAGGGAGAGAGGGGTGGTCGGGAGACTCAGGACCAGCAGGTCTGCATGGATGTGGCATTTGGTTCTTAGAGTCAGACGGGGGCGGGGGGCGGGGAGAGCGACCCCACCCGCTCAGGCTCAGGCGGGCAGATCCCTAGTCCCGGGCCTGTGCCCGGCAGGCTCCTTGCAGCCTAGCTGCAGCTGGTCTCGGGCTTGGGTTCCGTTAGGGCGGCTGGTCTACCTCCCATACCACAGAGGAGGCAGGACTGAGCCTCCTCCCACGAAGGTCCCCCGAGACTTCCTCAGCAATGACTTTGGTGCCTGCAAATGCCACGTGTCCCTAACTACCTTCTTCCTCCAGCCCTTGTCGCCCAAAGACCTACGCGAATGCTGAGCTGTGACTCCTGCATCATTACCATGGGAGCTGTGGATGCAGTGATTTGATTTAATATGCAAACATGCAAATCTAAGCAAATTAGGTGCCTGGATTAGCTAAATAAAAAGTCTCACCACCCACAGGCTACCACGGAGTTCGATTGCACCCTGTCACCTCCCTGGGCCACCTGTGTGAAGCCCTCTATTGTCGTCCATGCCTCCCAGAGCCACGAGTCCCAGGCCTCTTACCCTCTGGGTCTGGTTGTTGGTCACCAGCTCATAGATGGGGGCTGCTCTGGTCACCTCCAACAGGACTGGCTCGGCAGGGGTGTCAGGGCTGGATGTCACATGACACAAGGGGCAGGACGAGGGGCAACGTCCCTTGCTCTGGCACTCCATGCGGACTCCGGCTGCCATGCGCTTGGTGCCAGACTCGGACAGGCTGGCGATGTATTCTGGGAACGTCAGCACCTTGGGGTCTCTCTCCCGCTCCTCTGACTCGTCGGAAGGGGAGTTGCCTGCCAGACACAAATGGAAAGGAACAGTGAGGGGAGCCAGAGACGAGGACCTGCATGGCCTCGTGGTCCCCGAGTGCCGGAGTCAAATCCTTGAGAGGTCAGAAGGTGTCGCCGAGGGGATAAGATGAGATGCCGTCAGCCCATTCAATTTGGGGGACGCTTGCCCCCCGTAAACCGGAGTTGGAAATGGCCCTTCCAAACGTGAGAGCAGGAGGTGTCCTTGCCGAGAATCCTCGGATCCACTACCGCTCTCAGGATACTGCACAGGATGCGTGCAGGTCTCTGATTGTCTTCAATTACGAACAACAGCAGCCGGGTTCCCTGACTTGGTTCCCGCATCCACACGATGGTGGTGTCGGCCGCACCCGCCTCTAGCACCGCGTGAGGACTAAACGGCAAAACGACTTTAAAGCGCACAACACAGTGAACAGCATAAGTCGAAGCGTCATCACAGTAGCTTTAATCATAACTATCGGTACGATGTATGGAGCCTGTGTGTACTGGGAGAGCGGAATCTGTTCAAGCCTCCTTCAGCCCTCACCCCAGCCCTCTGCATGAAGTTCCATCATTTTATAGATAAGAAAAGTGAGGCCCAGAGCCTCAAGATCGCACAGCCAGTACCTTGTGAGATCTGAGGTTTCAATCCGGTTTCGTCTGATTCCGAAGCATTCACGTCACAGGGGGAAGAACAGGATGTCTCTGACTCATTATTAACCAACATACTGAAAACGGGGAAGAAATTTTTACTTCTTCGAAAAGATTTGTACTCCAAAGCCTGAGAGATGGGCCCCTATCACCCTTGATTGATGAGTAAAAGGGAGTTGGGGGCAGGGAGGCTCTTAGTTTATTTTTGGTGACAAACACTGGCGACACCTACTAGAAAATAATGGTTTGCTCCCTATGGAAGGAAGCACTGCTGGGTGTTTCTCTTCCGAGTCATCATGACTTTTCATTGAACTCACTACTTCTAAAGGGAGATGGAAGTAGAGTCTGCTGACGAAAGGCCCTGGCTGCCCCACGAGCTCCCTGACCCTTTGTCCTAGACATGAAGCAATTTCCGGGAGGCCGGAGGGCTTCTGGACGTGATGGGCAGACGCGGAACACCCGTTCTGGCCCTGGATGCATCGAGAATGCGATGCTCGGCCGGCTGGATCTTTGGGGGAACCGGATGGAAGGACTCGCAAAGTGGTTTCAGAAGGTGGTCGGGAGATGCGACTCATTGGCTCCGTGGGAGAGGTCTCTCTTATGGAGTCCGGGGGCGCTCTGCGGCTCTCCCCCTTGTCTGCTGTGTGATCCGAGGCGCTTCTGCACTGCCATTCCTCCGACGAGCATCGTTGTTATGCGGGCGAGGCATCTTCACCCCGCAGCCCCACGGACGCAGGACGCCCCCCGTGAGCCAAGGCGAAGGCTGCACTCGGCGGCTCTCAGTACGGGATACAATTTAGCTCACGTTTGCATTTCGTGTAATAACGGATCCGGAGCCGAACTCGAGCCCTTTCGAGGGTATCGGAGAACTACGTACCTGAACGTACCGAATGCAAGAACGATGTCACTGAATGGGGGGCCCGGGAGCCCACGGGCCGGCTGGCCCCAAAGTCACTCTGAGCTGCGTGTAAATCCTGACTGACACCCAGGCTTATGCAGCTCACGGCTGGGAATATTTGTAAAGTGGCTACGACCCAGCAGGACTCTGCTCACCCAGGCCCGGGCCAGGCCTCCAGTCTTCTGTGACAGGCTACATGGACTGGGCAGGGGTAAGTGGGGGTGGGATGAGGTCTTTGGATTCTTGATGTTTTTTCTAGAAAAAAACAGGCCTTCATTCACTGGGATAGTAAATGACATTTTTAAAAAACTTGGTAAAGATATAGTGCTTCTTTTCAAGAGTAGAGTTTTAAAACGGTGCTTGCAGGCCTAAGCAGGGAGCGTGAGGCTCTCTTGGCTGGCCCCCATGCCCCTGACAATCAGATGCATTTCATGATGGTCCCACAGCCATCCTCCCTGAGAATGCATTCAACGAAAAGGCTGGGAAAAGGGTTTCCATGGAGCGACCACTAGATGGTGCTATCAAGCCTAAAATGACGTCGACGAGAGAAAAAACGGTGTGACAAATTCTGTGACCACTTCGGCGACACAGAAAATAAACTTCCGGAAAAGTAACACATAGCTACTTTAAAAGAAAAACTGTGGAGCACAATTTTTCTCAATCAATTAATAAGAAATTAATGAGCAAAACAATTCCATAAAACTTTCCGTAAAGAGAAAAATACAAAGTGAGAAACACAAGATGATAATGAAGGGAAAATAAAACTCACAAGGGAAAATAAAAATCCTCAATATCCTTCATATAAAGTAAAGTTTACTTCAAGGGGGAAATAATACGCCACCAAATCCCTTTTCTCTCACCTTTAACCCCCAAATCCCCAGAATCCCCCCCACGGGCTACATACACATCCATACACATAAATAAAACCCCTGCCGGGTCCCTGCTTGGGGGCTAACAGACAAACAAGGCCACTAGGGGGCACTGCAACTCCAAATACAGTCAGGAGCTGAGCGACAGACAGACTCCCGCCTTCCAGGGCTCCATTATTAAGACTTGCAATTGCTAAAAACATTGGAGGGGCTGCTCCCCTTGCTGCTGTCTTCTGGCTATCCCAATTAAAACCAAGATGTGGCAACTCCCCCCCACCCCAATATCCTCCAGCCCTGCACAGGTACAAGGTTAGGGAGAAGAGAGGCCAGGGAAGGATGCAAAAGAAGATGGCGGGAGGCCACCAAATTCTTGTTTTAAATCAGAATCTTATTTGCCTTCTCCTGAACACATTCTGGTCCAGATAAAGCGGGCCCTGGTGAGGCCAAGCCTAACTGCTTCTCCAGTCCCCTCATCACAAGGACGGGGCTGTCCAGGGAGGGGCTGAATTTACTTAGAAGTAACGAGCAGGGGACTCCGAAAAGGCTCCTGCAAAAAACAGATGCGTGAGAGACACTTTTCAAGGAGGAGATGCATTTTCCACGCGCGGTTAAAGATACAACTGGGAAATACTGCTTAAAAGGATGGAGTCTGGTGGTGAAAGCCCAGGTAAATCTCCCTTTGCCCAAAGATATCACCTCCATCGCGGCCATGGCGAGTAAGAGTAGTTCAAATCCTAAAAGCTTCAGGAGAGTCTGATCTCTGACCCTTGCTTTCAGCTCCCCCGCAGAGGGCCCTGTGAGTGGAGAGGTGCTCCTTCCCTCTACCACCCTCTAAATCCTGGGTAGAAAGACTCTGATCATTTGAGACACTATGTTGTCTCTTAATAAGATAAACATTCTGCTTCAACTACGCGCAATAACTGCACATACGAAAGAAGCTGCGATTAAGGTCTTAAAAACTGCAGTTGACACAGATGTCATCTGGTCAAGAATACCCGGTGTGGCCTCCTCTTGCCCGTCTGCAGAATTCATCCCATCACTCACAAGGGCGGCCGAGAACAGCCATGACACTCAGCTTTCTTACAAGTAGAACAGCCAACCTGGAATGTAGTTAACAGCCCTAAAACTGCAAAGCGCTTTACAGATACAGTTTGCTATAAATAAATGCCATTTGCTTGAGGCTAAATCTGTATCCTGCAGCACACAGTGGATGGATTTCCCCCAACACAAGATCACGGTATGAGAATGTCGGCCTTCTCCATACTCCGAGTCTCACTGTGGATGTGCCCATGGCCTCAGGCAGGTACATATTGACCCACCTAGAGTCAGGAGCATACGAGGATGGAAAAAGTGACTGAGCCATCCTCATGCAGGGCCCGCTGTGCTGGTGGGAGCTGACAGGTCGTGAAGGTGAATTAGTTGTTATGAAGTAAATTGGTCCGATTCCTGTAGGATTCTGGGAGTGCTGTAAGGATCTCTCTCCTGAGTTGGTGCCCAAGGCAATGTGATGTTAATGACATCACAGCTAGAGCTACAGAGGTAGTTCATTAGGCAGCAAAGAAACCAAATGCAAGCTAATCGGATCCCAGCTTTTGGAGACAGCTTCGGAGCCACGGGAAAGAAAACCTGACATGGGGCCAACGAGGCATGGCCATGGCACGCTGCACCCTGAAGTCTCCCAACACCCTGCTCTCTCCAGGACCCACCCCAGTCTGCTCCTGTTCACGTCACAGGTCCTGGGTTATCTGAATTCGCATTTCCGTCCACGCACCCGGGCTCAGATCAGTCTCTCAGGGTGTTTAATCATGTCTTTGGACAGAGAGGTTCAGGTCACTCTGGATGGACTCCAGCTGGACTCCTAGACCTGCCAAGGACACGCGCCCTGAGCCCTGAGCAGAATACAACACGATGGACCCGTAACCAGAGCGGAGAGGATGGGGCGCCAGCTGGCCACTTGTGCCTGCTCCACTGTGTGAGGTCGTGTGTCTGGGGTCAGCGACTGTGACCCTTTGACACTCCTTGGCCTAGGTTAGGCATATGTGAACCCCCACCTCCATTTATCTGTCTTTATCCATCCATGTATGTATGTATGTATGTATGTATACATGTATATGTCTATCCATCCATGTACGTATGATGTGTGTGTGTGTATGTATGTATGTATGTATCTACCTATCTCTATCTATCATCTATGATCCATCTACCTCTGGATATATTTTGGGGGGAGGAGAAAAGGAGGAAGTAAATATATTAAGTCATGACCACAGATTTAATAGAATTAGTGGGATGGTTACATTGTACGATATAAAAATGTCAAATCACTATATTGTGCACCTGAAACTAATATAACTATATAATATTGTATACCAACTATACTTAAATCTGATAAAAGAAGCTTTAAAATTTGGTAAAATTTAAATGCAAAAATTTCCCCCCTAATAACCCATCCAACTTTCTTCTATCAGGCTCAATTTAACTGTATATTATTGCCATTGCTTCCAAATACTCCATTTTAATTGTATTAAAGTTTATAATATCACTTTAACAAAAAAGAATAAAATCAAAACAGATGTAAACCGTCTCTAGCCCCTCGCTAAAGCTTTAGTCGAGCAGGAAGAACACAGCGTCATGCTGCGACGGCTCTGCAGCCAGACAGAGCCTTGCTGTGCTGTCTCAGAAATCGACCTGCATGTCCAGCGGGCACCTCAAGCCCAGCGCGCCCCACGCTTCACGCCGTGCCCTGCACCTGTCCTCCCCTCGCGGGTCTCAGCTCAGCAAACGGCTCTCACTTCCTACCCAATCCGGCCAGGAATCCTGGCTTCCTCGTTGGTCCTGTCCCGCGGGCCTAGTCAACGCCCAGTCCTCTTCCATCTCTGTTATTTATCTCCCCACACCAGCCACCTCTCCGCTGGCCCGCTGATGACCCAGGGCAATGCCGTTTACAGGGAGAAGTCCGAGTCAGACCTCCGAGTTTGATTTCTGACCTTACCACCTGCGTAAATTAAGGGGACCTTCTTCACCTTTCTGAGCTCGGCTCCCTCGTTTATAAAACGCAGACACTAACCGAGCTGATTTAGTGAGGCCATGGTAAACAGGCATTCCCCACGAAGAGAGTTTAACGGTGGCTGCGATACAGCGAGTTCTCTCTAAACTGAATTATTCTCGCTGTGCCTGCCTACCTACCTGCCCTGTCCACCAGCCGCACCATCAAAGGGTGGGCTCCCTGAGGGGTGAAATTTTATCTTGTTCTTCTCTACAATATCCCACAGTGCCAAACACGGAACGCAACTAATGCAGTCAGCAATTCATTAAACGAATATTTACTGAATGCCTACAAGTGTTTGTTGAATTAATAAATCATTTATAATGACTTGTATGCAAAGTGACAGCCCTCTGTGTTCTGTAGGTACTGACTGCACAGGCTGCGTTTAAATTCATTTCTTGCCTTGCTGTCCTGGTTCTTTTGAGATTTTCCATTTTTCTTCTGAGA
Organism: Eidolon dupreanum; assembly: GCA_028627145.1. Lineage (NCBI taxonomy): Eukaryota > Metazoa > Chordata > Mammalia > Chiroptera > Pteropodidae > Eidolon > Eidolon dupreanum. The sequence goes on from CM053517.1 coordinate 5,210,851, forward strand.
AGAGAGACATTGACCCAGAGTAAGGTCCACTACTCTTGGCCACGAGTGAGAACTGGTCAGAGATAAGCTAGTTGCAAAAATTGAAGGAAATACTGCTGAAGCACATTTTGCAAATTTTGTAAAACATACTCACACTTCTGAAAGTTCATTGACGTGCACTGGGTGATTAACTACCTTGGGATCTAAGGATTTCAGCTTGAGAAAAGGAGAGCACGTGCACGCCATGGTTCTCATGGCTGGAAAATGTGGGAAGGTCATAGTAGCCCCTAACGCTGCAAAGTGGCAAAGGGCATAACTGGTGCCCTGGGCCTGTGAGGCCATGGGCGCCGAACAGTACCTGAGGTGGAAGGTGCATCGCTGGGGGTCTGGGTCCAGGCAGCTCTGGGAAAGGCGTTTTAGCAGCTGTACCGGCATGCAGGCTCACATGCTCCACGTCACCGGCGTAAAAAGGCAGGGGTTGTGACAGCGAGAAAGAGAAAGAGGCATTCTGGTCCCCAAGAATGGCTAGAAGGATGGGATATAACAGCCTGCGTCTTCTACCATTTTCCTACTTTGCCCAGTCTCAGCCAGCATAGCAGGCAGGAGCCTCTCCACCTTTCCAGCCGCATGCTCTAAACCCCGCACTGGCTCACGGGAAGCACATCTTTCTTTTGGGGTTAAATACCGGAAAACCATTGGTTTGCAACTGTCCAACATGTTCAGAAAAAGTCCTAGCCCCAAAGAGTTTATATTCTTTGCCTTTCCTACAAATGCATTCACCTTAAAAAAAAGGAAAAAAAAAATCCTGGCAGGATAGATCCTTTACTTTTTATTCTAAAATTAAAGTAACCGTGCACTTCAGATCTAGTCTTTTGGTATGTCTTCGGGAAGTTTTTGGAAATAGCAGACAGTCTTTGTCGCAAGCATGACGGCATCTCTGGGTGTGGTGAGGGCCAGTGTAATGACCAGCGGTCATGGAACTGCCAGCCACTGGGCACCACAGTAAAATATCACTAACTGGGAGGTCAATAAAAGGTGTCTTTTTGGAAAATTGAAATTTTTGTTAATTGATACTTAGACAGAAAATCCTCACTTTCCCTCCAATCCTTGTTGACGTTTTCCTTCTCTAAAAATGCATTTTTCCGATTTTCTGCCTGCCTCATGAAGCATTGCCTACCAAACAGAATTAAACCTTTCCATGAGGTGCCTCTAGGTAATGATTTTGTCCATTAATTATGACTATGCAGGTTTGGAAGCTGTAGGAGACAGAAATAAAACAGCATCTATACTCCAAATGTAAAAATTGATTGAAGCTGTAAGGTTCCATTTTCTTAAGATTGCCCCCTCTTAATGGGCATGTTGTCAAACAAGCTAATTGCCTGGTTGAGTTTCTGGCTAATTAGGCTCAAGTTAAACTGAAGTTTTGGTATAAGTGTAGTACTTTGTCTTTGCCCAAAGTTGTTAGCTGTGGCATGGCAACGGTTAATTTAATGACAAATTGAGTAAATTCACCAAAGCCTCCATCAGTCTCTTTTTGGTTAGTAATAGTGACATTCCATTTGGGATGAGAGGTCAAGTTCGAGAAACAGCAGGATAGCAGCACCTACCAAGGGGTTAATAACAGAGGGCCTGTGCACCCCCTTTTAAATCTTACACTCTGTGAAGAGGAGACAAGGAGGACAGCTCAGTGATGCAACTGCTACTCAGAGATCCAGCTCCACACAGCCTGTGCATTTCAAGAAACGAAAACGAACCCCAAGAATCACTGGGAAGCCCTAAAGCTGTTACTTCAAAAACGAACCTTTCTAATCGGCTAGTCCATTCATCTTTACGGTCCTTGCTGGGTCGTCATGGCTCCCACCCAACGTCCTGCACTTGGTAAGCGTTCAACAGATACATGGGGATGGAAAGAAGCCAAGGGGTTTCAGCTCTTTGTAGTCTCTGATTGTCTGCAGCTCCTCAAGAGACAACCCAAGGCCTTGTTAGGGTTCGCCACAAAGGCCAGGCCAGGAAGTCTGAGGTGGCTCAGAGGGGGTCAGGACGTGCTTGCTGAGTGCACGCGTGTGAGGGGCGAGGCAGACTGGGCTGCCGTCGTCCTCCGTGCACACCCCCAAAACGTCTTCCCTCCCATCTTTCGCTTCCTGGCATCCTCTCCGTGTATCCGTTGAGCGCCACTCTGCCCCTGTCGCCTGGTAGAAGAGATTCCACTGGTCCTGCGTCCAGAGGAGCATCGACCACACTTGAATCGGACTGAGTCTGGCTTTACGTCTTGTCCGTCTCCCTCATCTCCAGGGTGGGGACTTCCTCGTCGTGTGTCCCTAGAGCCCAGCACCCAGTACTCTGTAGGTCCTTCCTCAGTCTCGGGCAAATCGCAATTTGTGCGTGAATTTCTAACGCCCGCCTTTCGTAACATTTAAATCATTCCAATTTTTCATTTGCCTCTTACCGTCCCGTTTCTTTATTCATCAAATGCTTTTCATGTGACTCCGAGTGAATCGCCAAGGTTTTTGTTCTCACCAAATCTCTCTCTTTTAGTTTCCTAAGGCAGCCATTGCAAATGACCAGCTGAATGGCTTAAAACAACAAAAATTCATTCCTCCAGTTCTGCAGGCTCAAAGTCTGAAACCTAGATGCTGGCAGGGCCTCACTCCCTCTGAGGGCTCTAGGGAAGACCTTCCCTGCCTCTTCTAGCTTTTGGTGGCCACCAGCATTCCTGAGTGTTCCCTGGCTGGTAGCCACATCGCTCCAGTCTTGGCCTTGGTTGTTACCTGATTTTTTCCTCTGTGTGTCTGTGTCTAAATCTCCCTCTCCTTTCTCTTTTAAAGACACAAGTCATTGGGTTTCGGGCTTGCCCTGTGTCAGATTAATTACATCTGCAAAGACCCTATTTCCAAATAAAGTCCTATTCTCAGGTTCTGAGTGGGCACGAATTTGGGGAGTAAGTTATTCAATGCACTGCAGTGTCCACAGACTTGAATATCGTTAGGTTGACTGGGGAGCCCTCCCCTGAGCCCCGGCAGGTGCCGATTCATTTGCTGGCCATTTGGGAGCTGCCGTCCATCCCTTGGACTTCCTCCCAGGGCACAGGGGCAATGGAGAAAAGGAAGACGTTTCCGGCCCCATCAACATCCCAAGGCCCAGCAGCAGCCGTGTGCAGCTTCTCGTCAACATCAAAATAAACCTGACATAGAGATTCAGAGTCACAGCCTTGCAGGGCCGCACCGGATTATTCCCGCGGCTTCGCCACAGACAGAGCGGCGTGGAGAGAGGCTGTGGGGAGAGGGGACGAGGCTGAGACAGAGGTGAAAATGAGGAACACCTGCGGGATGTGCTATTTTCGAAGCTCCATTAGGAGAAAGACCACGTGACGAGTGGGCATGCTTGCAGGCCACCAGAAGGAGCCTCCCACTCACGGGTCTGGAGATTAAGGCCTTTTCTTTTCCAGTCTTGGTTTTCCTGTGTCGGAGGCTGAGCTGAGAAGCCGAGTGGGCCCCCCAGACCCTCAAGACCCTCCTCCCCAAGAAGGAGCCAGGGAAACTTGGGGGGATAGTGCAGGGAAAGCAGAAGGAGAAAACTGCAGAAACGGAGAGGCTTCGGGTGAGCAGTGCTCCCTTGGGGGCCTCACTGAGCTTCCGCCCGCCCGTGCCTGCGCAGAGTGGGGTTAATAAGGCTTTCCTAAAAAAAATCAAAAACAAAAAAATAAATAAGGCTTTCCTCTGTTTCCCACGCAGCATTGCTTCTCCACTGGGGGCGCCCGTGAGTCCCTTCAGCTTCGCCAGAACCATCAGCTCCCTGCATTCTCCACCCTGCACCCCACCCCACCCCACCTCCACGTCCTGCCCTGCAGGCTCCAGCTCCTGTCTGGTCGTCTCTCTGCTTCTCCAGCTTCAAACATGCAGAAGAGAAGCACGGTCTAGGAAATCCCTGGTCAGTCCTGAACTGGGTAAAGCTGACAGATGACCGCTACTTGCCTTGGGTCCACACTATAAAACCTCAGCCGCACACTGTGTACAGTGTGTATGTGGGGGAGGGGGAGTGGGGGGTGCTAACTTGAGTTCCATGTAGGTGGGAGCCTCTTGGGGCTTGTGTGGCTCCACAGCTGGACATTCCGTGCCTTGCTGAGAAGCTGAGAAGTCTGGCTTATAAACATTTTTAACTACCAAACAATCTAGAAAACTTCAATAAATATATTATTCAATAATAATACCACTGCAACCAGAAAGGGAATGTTGTAACATCTCCACTTCCCTCTGGATGCTCATCTAGCTTCTCTTTTTCAAATGAATTTGGACGTTAAAGCCTCTTGCTGCCCTGACCAATTTATCCTGCCAATTAACTATATATGACAGAACTTAAAGTCTGTTACCACTCAGCGTTGCCTCACTGAAATTTATGCTGCTTTCCCGCCCGTTGGAGCCACCAGCTCAAAGACACTGTGGCTCCTGGAGGCAGTTTTGAATTCTGCACAAGTCCCTTATCCGTCGGTCCTCATCTCTTGAGTTGCAAAGGCGCTGAGAGGACCAGGTGCTTCTCACCTCTCGGTGACCCGTGTGAGCCCTCTGTTCTCAGACGCCCGGGACTCTGCAGCTGCCTGTCCGACCTTAACGAAACTTTCGTTATGAGATACGGTTTCACCCCGAGCTGCCGCCCACACGGGTTTGTGAGGGACACTCGGTGGCTTGGCCTGGTGGCAACATCGTTTGTAAATGGTGGAAGCAGTTTGTAAATGGTGGATGAATGGGAAAGCAAAGGTTCCAAGATGCAGGGGCTGGCAATGGGTGCAGCATGGCTGCCAGGATGACAGCTGTATCTGAGGTCACATCAAGAGAGCGTGGTGGGGAGACCAAAGTGATGGAGAGAAACAGTGCGCGTCAAGCCACACACCGTGAGCTGGTTCAGTTCTGGGTGACCCAAGTGGAGAGAGACTGACGAAACGGAGGGTAGGCAGGATTCCAGGGCAGGTGGAGATACCGTCCTGTCAACAATGGCCAAAGAAACTGGCACAGTTTAAGATGAGTACGAGGAGCCTTGGAAGCAGGCTTAGCAGCTTTCTCTTTAAGTATCTGAAGCTGTCACACAGAAACGGGATCATGTGAATTCTGTGTACCTCAGTGGGCGGAATTAAGATCCAAAAGGGAGATACTGGGGGATGAGTTTATTGAAGTACAAATTTTCACTGAGTGGCTACTATGCGTCAGGTACTAACACACTCAGTACTAACACACACAGACAGATAAGGAAAAAGGCTCATTTTCCAATGTGCATGGTGGGGCGCGGATAGAAAAGCAGACAACGATACGATAAGGAGAGATGTTAGAGGCTGGGGCATAATCAAGAGAAAGTTTTGAAATCTATTCTGGAGGCAGGGAGGGAGGCTCAAGGAAGACTCTTGAGTCCTTTAGGGACAGTTTTTTTGTAGTGATTTATAGCTGATACGAAGTCAGATGGGCAGTCCTGGGGGTGGTGAGTTCTGGGCTAGCAGAAGTGTCATGCGGAAGCCAGATAATCACTTGTCAGTCATGTCATGGCAGAGGGAGCATTTCAGAAGAAAGTCTCTTTCAACGGCCGAGGGTTAAACTTCTACTACTCTGTGACTTGATCTTAGTATTTCCCTAACTCAGGGGTGGCGCTGGGGACCTGCATTTGATCGGGGACATTGAATGATTCTGACTCCCGGGGGCGTCCCGATAACACGCTGGGTGAGATTCACCATCCTAAACAAGAGTGATTTATTTTATAAATATTGGCAGAACACGTTTTTAAAATTCTACACGTAGCCCCAATATGTAAAAGAGATAAAAGTGGGGAACAGACCCCTTAGGCATTTAACATCATTACTGTTTGGTAAAAATAAACAACTCTATTATTTATGGAGCCGTTCGAGCATCTACTCGAAGCCCCAGGGTACATGCAGCCTAATTTGAAACTACTGATTCTGGCTCTAATGACATTGGCCTAAACAGTTCCAGAAGTAACCAAGCGTGCTCCCTGGCCACAGGACCCCATGCTGGCCCCGAATGGGGTGTTGCCACAAGCAGGAGTCTATCACGGGCCACGGACAGTCACTTCGCTTCCTGGATTTTGCTAGACAAAAGCACCATGTGGTCAGTCCTAGGCTGGGGGGTGATAAGGAAAATCAGAAAACCTGTATGCTTGACTGAGGACAGATCTACTCAATC
>CM053517.1:5217508-5239481 GCA_028627145.1 Eidolon dupreanum
GTCTGTTCAAATAAAATGTCATCTGTGGATACTGAAATTGAAATTTTATATAATTTTCATATGTCACAAAATATTATTTTACCTTTTGGGTTATCTAAACCCAGGTAGCAGGCCAGAGGTACCTGTAGGTCACAGTGGCTGACCCAAGCTCTATTGAGGGAGTCTTCACGAAAAATACAAGGCTTTGTTACGCCTGATCGCATTGAATTCTTACACCTTGCTCTGTGAGATATTATCATTTCCATTTTCTAGATCCACAAAGCGAAGCTTAGAGAACTGAGGTCATACGGATTTCAAAGATCTTCCCTTTAACTACTAGGCCATACTATTGCTCAGTGACAGTAAAGAACTCATGGGAGTGGTGGAACGAATAGGTTTTCTTTAGCCAGAGGCATTTAAAAATCTAAAAATGCTTTTAAGGAAGAATATGAGGTTTGCTCTCATGCCTTGCTCAGGGAAAACTCATTTCAGATCTCTGTTACCACCTTGTTCTCTCTTCTCACAAGTCGTGAATGGGATGGGATATAAGGGTTAATAACTACCGCTTTCCAGAACATAATGTTCTCCCACATCTGAGAAGGAGAGCCAGCCTTCCAGCAGCAGCTCCAGGCTCCGCGCCCACCCCCCGCTTGGTCGCCCGGAGCCTGCACCACACACAGAAGGCCCGGCTGAGCCCTGCCGAGAACGGGCGTGCTGGGGGATGAGACTCACAGCTCTCTTTCCTTCTCACCACCGAGCAAAATTCTCTCTCGCATGGCTCCTTTGCTCTCTCTCTCGTATAAAAGCAATTTTGTGAGATGGAGAAGATGGTAGGAAGCCGGGAGCTGGCCCGACCTCTCGCTGCCTGCGAAGATTACATCGGGGGTGGTCCCCACCCTTCTTCGATCACCTTTCTCGGAACACAGCTGAAGTGTCTGTACAGATTTTCACAAACATAGGGTCGCACTGGGCCGTCGGCTTCCAGATGTGACGGTGACAGATCTGTCATACTGACCTCAAAGAATCTGCAACCTCTTTGGATAGCAAGATGACAAACATATAACGATAACAATAATAGCAATAATAGCAGCTGCTCTCGATAAGACACCTTGGCACTCTACTAAACACTGTGCACACATTCTGTCAAGTAAGAGACAAAGTGGGACTCAGTAAGGAGATCCTTATTCAAAAAGATCGTTGTACGGTGGGCGGGGTAGGGCAGGGACCCTCGCAATATGGGGAGTCGGACTAGTACCATTGGGAGAATGCTCTGATAAGGTCTGCAAGCATCTTGAGAGTTAGGCAGAAAAAGTTTTTTCTTCTGTACAGAGACGAAAGCGAAGCTAGCATGAACCAGGTGTGGGGATGCGGCGAGAAGGCTGCCCGGAGGCGCTGGGTGCTGGCTCAGGCTGGAGGTGAGCCAATGTTCATGGGCATGGAGGAAGGAGAAAAGCTGAACTAGGGTTTGCTTGAGAAGCTTTGTGCCCTGACTGATCAGTGGGGACCAGTGGTCCAGCTAACTATTTATATGGCAAAGAATGAGAACTTTGAGGGTGCGTGTCTGGTCTTGTCCTCAGTAAAGAAGGGTGGCATCTATGAGTCACGTCTAAGTCTCCTGTGGGTGGGAGGGGGGTGGGAGGGGTGGGGGGACAGGATTCTTTGCCGGAAGCCGTTTTTCAGAACGTGAAGGGATGACTGGATTTCTTGACCTCCAGGTAAGACTCAACACTGTCAATTCTCTACGTCGCCCTGAGTGGAAGGTGCTGATATTGCCCCATGTTAGGGATGACAAACCTGAGCAGCAGAGAGGTTAATTACTCTCCCTGAGTTCACAGTTATCAGTCGAAGAGGTGGGACTTACACCCAGGTCTGCCTGACTCCGGGGTACGCGACCAGTCCAACGTTGCCTGGTCGAGACTGTAAGTGCCACCGAAGTGTGGCGAAAAGAGACCGGTTAGCAAGGCCAGAGGAGTCGCAGAAGGCTTCGCGGAAGACTGCATTTTGAAGACTGGGCAGGAGCTGGACAAGTTGCCAAGGGCAATAAGGTCACAACACAGAGGTGCAGCTGGCTAAGGAGGGCATCGGAGACTTTAGCTCGGTGACGTGGAGGTTTTGCATGGACAAGTTAGAGGGTCGGGTCATACTGAGCGGGCCTCTGAAGAAGCAGACCAGAAACCTCAGGCTTGAAACAACAGCAGCAAGTGTTCGCCAGAGTGCCACGGAACGGCACGGAGGATGAGGACGGCTGAGGAGGGCGAGCCAGGCAGTGAAAGGCAGACCTCAGGCGGATGAATGTTCGAATGAACGGGAGGCAGGAGGCTGTCGTCACAAACGCGGGCTTGGAGGTCCGGCGTGACAACCATGGCAAGAGAACGAGGGGAAAACCAAGGAGTATTTCAGAAGAAATAAGAGAATCTGGTGCCCAATCTGGAGAGAGAAGTTTAAAGAGAAAGCTTCTACCTTATTAGAAGCTGCGTTAAAAAAAAAAAAAAAGCCCTCAGAATTTTTCTAAGTAGATTTCATAGAACTTTTGTTTTTGGGATTTGTTAATAGCATTACTCAAAATAACAGACAGACAATCACAAAGACTTTCAAGCTCTAATGTGAAGGGGCGAGCTGGATGAAAGTTAAGCAGGTTTTTTATAAATCTTTGAAAAGCCTTTAAAATTCTCCTATGTGTTACAAATCTCTAAGAAGGAAATACAGCATGCAGTATTGTCAGAAACAGTTTAAACATGGAATTCATTTCTTTGTAGAACATCTTGTTGGACTAGTGTGCTACAGAGAGCCCATTTTGGGAAATAACCTAATAGATTTTTGAGGACCTATTATGGGCCAGATGCTCTGCTGGCCTTAAGCCTTAGTCCTGACAATCCTCTGCCATACCCTCACTATCCCATTTTGCAGATGAGGACATCAAGGCTCAGAGGCTTTGAGTCTTTTGTTTAAAACTCACTCGGCCACTGAGCCTCCAGCTCCCAAATCCTCCTCCTTCCTTTCCACCATGCTTCCTTCCCCATCATAGATCTACAAGATCTTCAAAATCAGACTTCCTCAGCTTTCTCAAGAACACCCGATTGCTGCATTTTGCTGAGTTGTTTTTAGCAATTTCTTAAGTCCTTTCCTGGGACACAGGATCTCGTGCGTTGTGGGCCTGCTGATCCCAGCTTCCAACCTATTGGCATTCACCTGCCGTTGCTCACGGCTTCCGGTGGCATCATCCGGATTTTAGATGACTCCTCTTCCTTTGTTTCCCAGAGCCTGACATCTATAAACATGACAACACAGGCAGGAAGGGGCACAGCGAGCAATCTCCAGCTCCTCGATGTAGGCGAGGATGACGTGGAGAGGGGCCGGAGGGCATGGACAAGGTCCCGATGTCTCACGCGTCCCTAGGATTGACACGAACCACACCAGTGCCCACAGCTGCTACCATCACAACTGCTTAGTGTTAAATTCAGAATAAAAACCAATTAAAAGATAACAAGGAAACATATGCTCAGAACGGCAAGAATCAGAGTGTTTATGGAAATGTGACCTCTAGCTACTGTGCGGAAGGGTTAGATTTCACCAACCTGACCCCCCCCGCCCCCAATTCTCAACCCACATCCATAGTTCATATCAGCCCGAATGGCTTTCAACAAAAAATCTACTGTGAGTTTTACTACAGTGTGTGGACTAACTAGTATCTGGAAACTAGAGGTCATGAGGCTGACCCTTTCCCCCTGCATCAGGACAGATGACCAAGTCACGCTGGGTTCCGGGAAGAGTGACAATAATGACTTGGGCTGGATTCGAGGAGGTTCCTGCCTAAGCACAGGTTGTTAGTGAGATAAAGACACAGGTGAGTACGTAGGTACCCCCCTCATGTCTCGACAAGGTGTGCCCGCCGTTTCGGAGCCCGTAAATAGTGAGATGTTGCTAGGACGGACAGCCCAGAAAGGTGAGGGTGCTGCCTTTGGCATCCCCGGCTATGTCAGCATCCAGAAGCAAATTGTGCTACCATGAAAAGCAAAAATTGCGCTACTCAGCATTCTGTGTCGGCCCTGTTTCATGTCTGGGCTAAAGAGCTTTAAAATCCTGCTGCTCCGTAATTGGGGAAGTCACCGCAGGTGTTTCATTTATGTCCCCCTTGGAGACGGATGCAGCGACCTCACCACGGCTCAACACATCCCAGCCCTCCACATCCAAAGAGTCACCTTTTGGTAGTTTCTCCTAAATTACTGTCATATCCATCTTACACTTGACGTTTCCTCCCCCTTAGTCCAGACGCCCCGTCTGCCGTTCCCACCTGGTCTATTCCCAGGTTTTTCTGACTGGTCAACCTGTCTCTGGTGTTTCTGTCTCCGGATCACCCTTTGTGCTATTACCAGATGGATGCTTCTTCTGAAGCACAGTAGGAGCACAGAATGGCAATAATCAGAGTGGTTATGGAAATGTGAAACCCTTTAGCAATTCTCGAATGACTTTAAGATCAAAATAAGCGAAGACGGCTCGGCCAGCTGGCCTTGTGACCCGTCCCCCGTGCAGTCTCAGACCCGTTTCACGTGCCTTTTTCCTATTTAGAACATCGTCTCCCCAGAGGCTGCCCGCCAACGTCCACTCACCCTCCATCACTCCGCCCAGGAAGGAGGTCTCAGTCCTGCCCCCGGCTGGATGTGGAGCCCCTCTCAGCGCTTCCCGTTCTCAGGCTTCTTACACCTCACATCACGCTTTATTGGGATTTCTGGTTTACTAGACACCTTCCCACACATTTCACCAACAAATCGAGGGCAGGGCCCGGCTCTCATTCACTAATGTGTCCCTACACTTAGCACAGAGCCTGGCTCTCCATACACTTTTTGCGGTCACTATTTGGCGAGTGTTTATTAGACTGTGGAATGGAGCTCTCTCCCCAGGGCTGGGGTGGCAAGGGAAGAGCTGGGCAGGGTATGGATTTTATTTTCTTTGCTATTATGTTAATAATGCCCAGTAATAATCACACCGCGGATGGCCGCGGGTCTGATCTGGCACCCTCACGGGAGGGGTGCTCATCCTGAGACAGCTCCGTGGGCAGGTCCAAAGGTCAAAGAGACGCACCGAGGCATGTGACAAACCCCGGGGGTGTCCTGGTTCTGGGACGTGGGTAAACGGATGCAGAGCTCTGAGAGACAAGGAGGGTGGATGACCAAGCCTGGGTTCCGGTTCTGGTTCTGCCGCTCTCTGTGTGGCCAGACTAGTGTCTTCATGCCGTGGACCTCGGTTCCTCCCCGCTGGGGCTGGGGGTGCCGGACTGCCGCAGGGAGGAGGGGGAGGGTCCTCCTGCAGGGCGCAGGGTCTGTGGCAGTTGTCCCGGGGTGGGGCCCGGTTCTGCTGCCCAACGTCCCGAAGACCTGAGGCAACACGCACACCCTGGAGACACCCGGGGCAGAGCTGCTTAGCATGGCGCCTTTCCACTTTCACGATCCAAAGTGAAGCCACTGTGATGAAGCGCGATTCACCAAAAACCCTTCACAAGCAGGGTCCCGAGGTCACGGGGTCGTGAGGAATACGGTGCGCGTGAATGATACTAATAACCGGAAGTTCAGGCATATATATTGCCACTACAATTATCTCTCAGGATCTTTGCAGTTACGGTATTTTATAATTCTCTAAGGGAACTAGGCAATGACATTTGACCTGCTACCCTCATGCCCCCACTCAGCAGGACAAGGCGGCTGCCCACTCTTCTTCACCACAACCTTGCCCTGACCCTCCCGCTGCCTGGGTCCTTCGCAGTCTCTTCAGCTGGACTCCCCTCTGTGCCCTCCCCCCGGCCCCCGCCACCTGCCACCTCCCCTCGGCCTCTAACCGTAGGGCTCGGCCCCGGGCCCACTTCTCACTCAGCCTTCCTCCCGGGGTGAGCTCGTCCGCTCCCGGGGCTTTAGATGCTGGTCGGATCGGGCTGACAGACAGATCTGCAGCTCCAGCCCTGACCTCTGATCTCTGCTCCAGACCCGCACGTCCAGCAACCCACTTCTCCGCTTGGACGTCTCTATGGAAACTCAGAACGACAAGCCTGCACGGAGCTCTTCACTCCCTACCTTCCCCTAGCCCGTCCCCCCATTTGTAAATGGCACGGCAGCATCATCAGCTGTACTAGCAGACATCCACGAGCTCTCTTGGTTCCTCTTCCCCTGCACCTCCCTCCCCCAGACCCACCCTGTCTTCAAGTTGCTCTGTTCCGTAAACAAACCTCACCCTGTTCTTTCCTCTCCATGTCCACTGCTTGGGTTATGGCCACAGGTCTCCAACTGGTATCCCTGAGTCCACCCTGGCCTCCCTTAATGCGATGCCACCCAGTACTGGAGGGATCCTAATGCAGACACGTGACTGGGGCCCTTGCCTCAGCGGCCCCCTCGCCAGCCGGTTTACGGGGTTCTGCATGGCCATCCTGCCTTTCCAGCTTCTAGCCAGGCCAGGGGTTCCTCGCTCTCTCTGCTCCGGCCTCGCTAGCCTTCCCTACCTTGAGTCTTTCCACCAGCCATTCGCTCTTCCTGGGGTGTCTTCCCCCCCAGCTCAGCCTTCACGCCTCAGCACGAGTGCCACCCAGGCCTTCCCCGACGATCTGCTCTCTAGTGCCTCCGTCACTCTATCGCGGCACCCTCCCTCTTCATTACCCTCACAGCCCGAAGTTCCCGATGTTCCGTTCGTTCCTTATTGACTTGCTTACATGCTGGCTCTCCCATGTCTGCTGTGTGAGAGCAGACGTCACGTCTGCTCTACAGCACCATTTGTTCAATGCCTGAACAGAGCAGAAAATAAATACCCACTGGATGATGAAAAATAAAGAATGATGAAAATATTCTTTAAAAAACAAATGGCCGATTGAATCACACGAGAGATTTTCTTTGGTTTCCACATGCTTTTCTCTTTATCTGCAATGACCTTGCCCAGCCCACTGAATGCAAGATACGTGCTCTACCCAGGCCTCAACCTATTAATTACCCTTGAAGAGAAACACTGTGGGAATTTGGAAGGAACAGCATCTCCTCTTTCCACCCAGCCCTGGACCAGGATGCCGAGACCGGGAGAGCTCGCGGGCAGGTGTCTCCTCTTTACCCTCATCCACGCTATTCTGATCGATAGCGACCATGAACCCGCTGTGAGCAGAATCTATGGCAGCACCTCCAGGAGCTGCAAAGAAGTGGGCACCGAGTCCCTTCCCTCTGAGGGAAAACAGACCAAATAAAAATACATAAAGCCCTAAGCCCCAAACACATCAATATATATAGAACCAATTACCACGGTAATCGACCAGACCAGTAATAAATTGACAGGAAGGGCAACAGCAGTCGGCACGGACGAGGAGTGACTTTATAAGCTGCCCCTGTGGAAGCGACCTGACTAAAGAAAAACCCCAAGGAAACAGAAAAATGTCAAGGGAGTCCAGGCTGTTGATTTACCCGATTAGGTTGTTTTTCCCCTGTCACTGGCACTCACATTTCACCTACAAAGCACGTATTTTAACTGGCAGATTTATTGAGACATTGAGCTGGAGAAATGCTTCTTTCTACCTTTCTTTTTCTTTCCTTATCTTTTTTTTTTTTTTTTTTTTTTTTTATTCAGCAAGAGCAAAAACATGCGAAGGTCTTTTTGAACTCATAGAGTTGTGGCGATTGCTCTAAGCTGAGGGCTCCTGTGGTATTAAATCCTGACTGAGAGGGACAGACACTGTCCCCTGCCAGGCTTACCCAGGTTGGTGGGCTGGGCGTGGTGACGACCTTGCCAAGCCATCTCTTCTTTTCTAATTAAGTTGGGCTTTAAGGGGAGATCAATGTGACTGCTTTCTGGAGCCCCTGGGTATAAACTGGTTTAGGGAGGTACTGTCCCCTCTCTGGCCTTAGTGAGCGGTCACCAGGACACGAATGATCTACGGACAGCCTTTCACAAAGCTCCGAGGCAGGGGTCTGAGAGTCCTATGTGGCCCAGTCCCTGGGCGGTCCAGTCTAGCCCAACAGCACCTGTCCCCAGAGATGCTTGATATTGCAAGAGGTCTTCCATATAAAGCTCTCCACGCGTGCCCCTTCGCCACCCCCTTCGGTGTCACCGATTCCTCCTGAGGGCACTGCCACAGCTGACAGAATATGAGCAAGTCTGGTCCCTGAGAAACTTCCTAAAGAGCAGGATAGACTCTCGAGGTGAAGAGTGTGTTCTGGACCTTGCAACAACTTTCTCTGTCTCTTTCCTGAGTCCCATAGATACTGACTAGCCAACTGCAAGGGGAGAGGAGGTTTAGCTGAGGCTGGAAGAGGAAACAGTTATGATTTACCATTAGCATCTAGCATCCCACCGTGCTTAGGAGCCTTCTTTTCTTACCCATCGTTCTCCTGGTGCCTAGCACTGTGCCTGACCTACAGTAAACACCCGACGTGCATGTCTGAACAAATGTATGAACATCATTACTTTGCAAAGGAACTCCTAGCCTTCCGTCAAGGTGTCATGAGTTGAGGTCTACATGTCGCTGACTCCGCCGGCAGCAATTTATCAACAGTGAGGTCAAAATGTACCTGGGAATTTTCAAGAGAGGAAGTTGATCTGATTAGAAAACTCATCTTCCTCTTATGAATAACAGAGACAGAAATGGCATTTCTGCAGCCTTTGACTGTTGTGACATTAATCGTCTACACTTCGTTCTGTGCCTGGCAGCTGGGGCCAGGTTTGAAAATGATGTCAACTGCTCCATTTTTGGAAAATTAATTACTTACCTGATCCATTTCTTGTTGATTTCTTGATGTTAGTTTTTTCTTATGTACTTTTAATTTTCCCCTTCGTACCTTTCAATAACTGAACCAACTTTCAAAGAGTTCCATGAGATTCAGGGAGACTGTCTTTGACAGCAGAGGGAGGGAAACTAGAAATGGACCAGAAATGGCTAATGGCCAAACAGATGAAAGGGATTTCACCTAAGATTGATTCGTTTGCTTCGGTCAAGTACTTTTACATCTCGTGTTTCAGTTTAAACACAGGTTACATGTTATACTCAACATGCATCCAATTACCCACCCTCCTCTACAAAGAAAACCTTCCAACTTGCTTTATAAAAGAAAAGCGATTATAGGGAGGGTGAGAAAACGAAACTCATTGTTGGCTCCTATAACATTAACTGGTAGTTGGAAACTTGGAACAACAATCACAAGTTGGACCTCTACGCATGGATTTATTCCAGTCCCTCGTGTGTAGTCCTAATCTTGCCTTGGGCTTGTTCACTTGGTTTTAATGTCTAGCCTATTCTTCTAATGCCAAATTCTAGGACATGACATCACACACACACACACACACACACACACACACACACACACACACACCAAACCTGGAGATGTGGAGGAGGGACGATAAAAGGGTGGACTGGTGCCAGGGAGTTGGAGCAGAAGGTGTTTGGGAACATGCTGCCTTAGGCAATATGCTGTCATTTCCTTTGGAATGAAAAGAGGAAGGGGAAAAAGATGGCGTTTATTCATTTAACCAATATTGTCGACTGCCTGCTAGATGCTGTGCATGGCGTCAAGCACAGTCAGAGACAGGAGTGATGTGGCCTCCAGCTTCCAGAAACTGTCGACCCCTTCATGCCTCTGAGAAGTCAAGAGTGTTCCTCTAATGCAGACTATAAATGGAAATCAGGAAAAGGTAGGAGCCTAACTAAAACAGGAAAACCGCTAATATGTTCTCTCTCAACCCCAACATCTACTTCTGGAAGAACTTGTGCTGTTAGTAGGGCCAGGTTCCCACCTCTGGGGCACAGGAGGGATCAGTGTCTGCATCTCCTTGCAGGCGGTGAATCAGATGGCACAGGCTTCGGAGCACAGGTAAAAGGGAGGGTGATCCAGCGGGACGTTTTCATGACTTTCTCCCCCTTTAGAGAATGTACCTGACAGCTTCTTTGCACTTAAAAGACAGTAACTCAGACCATTTACCAAAAGAGCTTCCACAGGGGTCCATTTCTCAGAGAGCACCCTCACACACACACACACACACACACACACACACAGAAATCCCTGTCATATGGGTGGGAGAAGTCATGCTTATTTCCTGGTCTTTTCCCAGCAAAGGGACTGGGACTGGGACTAAAAATGATTTCAGAATGTGACGTTGATTGTGATGTTTGGATGATTTGATTCCCCTATCCCGGTAGCCTGGTTAGTAGGTGATTTGTGATTTCTAAAATATACAGCAATGTTCTCAGAGAAAGTTTACCCAGGGCAAGTTTTACTGATATTTCCTTGAAATTTTTATCATTTGCTATTTTGTTCAAAAAGAATGAGCTAAACTGTAAATTTCATTAAAATAATGCTAATAATACTAATGAGTCAAAAACAAGTTGAACGCTTATAGAATGCTAGACATTGTGTTTTATATGTAATTATTGTGTTCAGTCCTTACACAATCCTTACTTGTATGATAAGTATTCGTAGCCCTATTTTACAGACATAGAAACTGAGGCTCACTGCCATTAAGTAAACTTCTCAAGAGCCACAGCAAATAAAAAATGTTGATATAGATCTGTCTGACTCTGAGCCCTTGCAGCAAACAACTACATTAAACTCCTTCCACTGCACTGTCAGTTGAGGTAACCTATTTAGCCTTGAGCCAGGCATTATTAAATGTTGCCTTCTGTTACCAGATGGAGACATTCTGTGCTGAGTATATAGAGTCACAGAACATTAGAAGTAGAAGAAGTTAATTATTATACAGATGAGAAGATTATTTTGAAGTGGGTTAAGTAATTTATTCAAGGTCAGCTGGCTGACTGGTGGCTCAGCTGAGACCAAAAATCTAAGTCTCTTGACTCCCCATCTAGCGCTCTTTCCCTCAGCATGCTGTCTTACAGTAGGATGGGCAATAGAGACATATTATTGTTTAAGACACAGGCACTTAACTCAAAAGATGTGAAAACCCCAACTGATACCAAGTTCAGATTTTCATATGTGATGCAGAATCTCCCTTGTATCACCATTTATTTTGTAATTTTTTCCCCCGACATATCTTTTGCATAGATAAACATGTAGTTGTGGGACAGAGTCCATAACTTAAGGTCAAGATGAAAGTCCTGGTAGACAGCTGCATTGCACTGTCAAGACTGTGGCTATATGTTTATTTCTCTTGGGTCTCTATCATCATAGCCAGCCTACTTGAGCACTGATCGGCATGGATAAAATAGGATGGGCTGAAAAAACTGGTCTCCTCCTAGCTTGCTGAATCTAGAGAACAGAACAAAGTTGCTAGGAGCAGAATTCCTTCTCTTCATATTCCATCCAGGCCTCTCTCTTCTCCACAGTCCTGCTGACGACCAGTTAGATAGTTACCAAGTAACTTCTGTAGGTCCTGCATGATGCTGGACGCTAAGAGAATTCAAAAGATTATGAAGTCCTTGTGTTGGCTCTTTCCTCTGCCTGCATTGTTCTGCGCTCCAAATTTTGCATGGCTAGCTCTTTCTCGTCTAACAGGTCTCAGCTCAAATTCACCCCCTTGTCACTGTGACTAAGGCCTTCTCTGTGCCCGCCACCTTCATCAGCGCCTCAAACCTCTCGTCACCCTCTAAACGTCACCTGGTTTAGTTTCTTCATAGTATCTATCACTATCTAGAATAATTGCTTTCATTTATCTGTTACTTGGCACTTTCTGTCTCTCTTCATTAGAAGTTCCACAAAAGCAGGAAGCTTTTTGGTGTCATTTACCACTATACGCCCAGTGTCTACACCGATGTTTAGATATGGAAGGTTTTAAATAGATGAATAAATAAGCCCACTCTGAGGAAGCAATCAATCAAGTTGTGAAGAAAAAGCTTACATATTTGGAGTAGAGAATAATCTAGAATACTGTATAATTAACTACCAAATTGTATGTCATGGACAACACGTCGCTATTATCTGTCCTATAATTATATGAAAGAGTTTGATATCACCACCAGAATGGTCTCATCAACTAAAATACCAGCCAGGTTAAACACAGGAAATTCTACAACAATTTGCTGTTTTTAAAGAAACAAAAATGGGGGCTTCTTGAATACTATTTTTAAAAACCTAGAGAGAATGCTTGAGATAATAAGATGAAGACAGTGTTGCCTACAATGTAAAAACCTTAAAAAATCAGTTTATCGCCTTTAATCCTGATTGCTGGCATGTTTTCAACTTCCTTTAACCCCCGAGGGCTTAAGATTGCTCACTTCTGCACACGCGCCTAATGACTGATGCTTAATCAGAGAAACGTCCTGGTCCATTCAGGCTAGTCCTCTGTCCGTGACACGCCTCTGTGGAGAGGACACTAGGACACACCCTTGGAGGCCACGTGCCACGGTGCTAGCATTGGAGTTCCGCACTAGACAGGATGAATAGGGGCGATGGCGGACCCCGTGTCCTGTTGTTGGTCTTCCAGAAAATTCTATCGCCTTTCTAGTCAGAATGTGGTCCTCAGGTTAGCGGTTTTGGCGTCCCCTGAGAGCCTGTTAGATGCACAGAATCTCCGGCCCCGCCCAGCCTTACTGAATCCGAAGCCCCATTCCAGCAAGTTCTCACATGACACAGATGCACAGTAAATTCTGAGACGCGTTACTGTATAGGAAAACATAAACTACTCTAGCAAGTGTGTCATCATGGATCACGGTCCAAAAAAAAAAAGAAAGAAAATCACACAACCATCAAAAATCCAGAAAACTCAAGGTGAAAGGCCGCGGGTTCACCAGGAAGTGTAACCAGGGGTAAGTGAGAAAAGCTACACGCTTGTTTAGCAAAGTGCCTAGCTCAGAGTAAGTGCTCAAAAAATGGTTGCTACTTGGCAGTTATTTGTAGCGATTTCCTCCCCCAGCCTACAGATCCAGTTTACTCTGGACTCATTGCCTCAGAGCCTAGGGACTTGAAGACTCTAATTAAATCCTCACACATATGTTTAGGAGAGCTCGGTTTCTTTTCGGAGACTCTGTTTATGATGCCACCAGGCTCATTTTCAGCAGCACCTTCATCAGGCCTGTCTGCCTGGGACTGCCGGAGAACAGCTGTCTCCTCTAAAACCGCTCTCTGCTCACTGGAGGGCTTTGCGTGTAGCAGGCCCTCAGCAAACGTTTGCTGAATGAATTAATTAATCATTTAAAGAAAATAGCTATGTGCCATAATTGCTTTGCTACTTGAGTGCTCACTTCATCGCCGTCAATGTGCATAAAAAGAGCCTTTGGAGCTGGTTTCAGCCCTAGGGTTGTAAAACATAAAGCATTAGAGGAACTTAAGTTATTACTCTTCCTTGGATTTCTATGGTGTAGCCTTAACTTAATCAGATTTTCATGTCACTTACCACAATTATGTAACTTAGCCTATGAACTGCACCAGCATCAGATGCACAAGACTGGGTCTCTGCTGGCCACCCTCCACAGACCGGCTTCAGAAGGCCAAGTGCTGATTCAGCTATTGTTTTTGGTTCAGCCGTAGCAGAAATCTGCCGTCCTGGGGAGACGGGCCAACTGAGTCTGACTTGGGCGCTATCTACTCAAAAATAAATTGATGGAGAGTAGAAAACCTGGCATTCTGTGTGGTAGAAATACAATGCCATGGGAGGTTTACGTCTTCCTTTGACTCTAATCTGACTTAAGACTTCTCAGAGCTAGAGGGCCGACTCAAAGGGAAAACTATCAGCTTGTATCTTGGAAGAAGAGGAAGCTATTCTTCATAGCTTTCCCCATGGAAAGGAAGCAACTGGCTAGGAAAAAAAAAAAAAAAAACAAAACCACAAAACAAAACAAAAGAAAAATGACAAGTGAATTCTGGACTAGAAGGTGCAATGGAAAGAAAGAGCTTGCTTATTGCCAGCTGTCAAGGCAGATAACCCCCGTGACATGCACCGAAAGCGACAGCGAGAGAAGGCGATGGCAAAGGTCAGCTCTAAAGTAACAATGAAAGCGATATTGGAAAAGGAAAGAAAGAAAGACCTGAGGAAATCCACTCTCGAATGGGGCATAAAAGAAAAGAAAGGAAAGAAAAGAAAGAAAAGGTGCTCTTCTTAGTATGTCGGGTGAAGGATTAAAATTAAGCCCTTGGAAGTTCTTTATTGCAGAAGGTTCAATTTTTGTCGTTACTTCTCTGGAATCTATAGATCTATAGCTCTTTGCTGGTTTCTTCTGAAGAACAAAATAAAAGATTTATTCCTACAACCAACAGTGGATGCTAATTATATGTCGGGCACTGCGTCAGGGTTGAAGACTTAAAGATTAATTAGAAATGGTCATATTCTTTTGCACTTCCTCCCAGATTTCTATCCAAAGTTCAATTTACTATAGATACAATTGTACATTTTTTTTTCCAGTTAACTTTATAAGTTTTCACTTAAGGTAACACAAACTTTTCAGAATATATTTTTCAATGTTTTAAAAGAGTTTTTTTATAAAAGTGGCATGTGCCTATTGTGGCAAAAGCAATATAGAAGTTTTTAGTATAAAAAAAATAGAATTCTTCACCCCATACCCCTAATCTTGGAGCAAACAGATAATTTATTCTAATAGATACATAAACAAAGTTATTTTGAGATTTTATATATATATATATATATTTCTCTCTATATAATATGTCTACACATACATACTATATATATAGTGAGGCTAAAAGATTGTATTATTTATATATGTGTATATATAAATACATATATATAATTTTGTAAACTGACAAGACCCTAAAATATCTACTCTCCTGCAACTTGCTTTGTGTACTTCCAAGTGACTAGGACTAGACAATCTCAGAATGGACACATGGTAAACTGGGAGCGATGGTTGCCTGGAGGCCTCTGGGGAGTGGGACTAGATGGCTAGGAAGTAAGAGTGGGAGAAAGATTTATTTTTCACTTTATTCTGTTTTATACCTTTTGATTTTTAAAATAAACTTTTTAAATTAAAAAAAAAAGGAAGAGAAATATGGTAGGTGCTATCGCGTCTACTATGATGGAGACAGTCATACAGAGAAATGACAACATGGGGAAATGTGAAGAATGTTGTCAAAGGATACATATAAGGAGGTATAAGAGCATGAAATAGGCAGCAAAGGACTCTGCCCAGAACAGCAAGGAAGGCTTGGAGAGTAGGATGGGAGAAATGGTATAAGAGAGATGGGAGGTGGAATGGAGGACAAGATTAGATAGGCAGCATGTGCACGGTGCTCAGAAGTATGGAAAAGGCTTAATGCCATCTTCTAAACCACTGGAAAACTTGATCCTGGACCCAGCGTTGAGGCCTGACACTGGGCCAGGGTATCATTTAATTGTAAATGGCAATTTATGGAGCTGAAAAAACACAGGGAAGAGACAGAAATCAGATCCAGGAAGACGAATTGCTGATCCTAAGGGCACAAGAAGAGAGAAAAATCCTCCCAGAAATTAGGCAACCGAATAGACACCAGAAAAAGGAGAATTAGCGCTTAGAGAGGAGAAAAATATTTAAGAGTAAAAATCAGACCAAACAATAAGTAAGATAAATGCTAAAGGTATTCAGGGTGGGGGATGGTATACGCAGATGACTGAGAGAGCTCGAAACAGACGTACTAAAACGTTTGAATATCTTTTAAGGTCACTAACAATCAAGGGGTTGTATGCATCAGATTTATAAGAACTAAAGCCAACGGTCAGACTGTGACAAAACTAGTAGCTGCTGAGTGGCAAGAACAGTTTGAGATCAAGAGAGACAGGGCATACTGTTAAGGCCATGGACAAATTTCCCTCCTGGGCTCAGTATTTAACCTTAAGGACAGTGCAATGCTCCAGACAGAAGCAAGGGGTGGAAACTAGAGTTCCGGGGTGGGTCGGACTCTCATCTCCCAGCAGGCTCAGAGGCTGGCAATCCTTAAATTATTGGCAAACAGAAACAGAGGAGGCGTTGTCAGCCTTTTGGTTTAATCACTAGGCTGTGGCACGGAAACATAAGAAAGCTTTGCCAGCTGGAACTAGTCTTATCTATATTTGCTTATGTTATACTCCTTTCTTGGCAAATTGAAATCAGAACAATTTTAAGATGTGGAAGTTTGTTTGAAGGGATACCAGAACCCCGTGACTGTGTCTTTGAGGTTAGAGGAATCAGGGCCTGGAGAGAAATGGCTGCAGCAACGACAGCCCAGACTCAAGCCTGTTGCTTCTTCTGGAAGAAAACACCTGGAAGAGAGACCCTCACACCTCTTCCCTCTGGAGCGAGAGTAGTAGGAGCTTGTGTGGAGCTCAGAGAACCGAAAGCGACTCAGCCGCGGGGGGCCATTTCCTGCTGACACCAGAGGGTCTCTAGTCTCAGAGGGACCCTTGATCTTTAAACCCTAGGATGACCTGTTTCTTGAGTTTCCATTGTGCTAATTTCATCACTAGCCCTTTAGCGACTCACACATCCCCAACTTGGCCTCATCAAAACGCCACAAGGGTAAGCTCAGGAGAAGAAGTTCCATGAATGGCAATTCTAAACTAGTGTTGGTTGATCAGAATACAAATGTACCAGCCAGTACTCCTCCTACACCACCAGGAGGTGGATCCAGAAGGTCTGAAAAGTTCCAATTTCTTATGCTTACTTAGACTGAATACGAATTTGCCATCAAACGGCGGACAAAGATATATTTGTGGGGTTATTATCTGGAGCTGTATAAATACTTGGGTCAATGAGAGTTCCTCAGAGCACAAATCAGTGGGAAAAATAGGCCCGAACACATGGCAGGTAAGGTGAGAAGGATTTTATTGTGTAGTCCTGCAAGGGTCTGCCGGCCAGTGTAAGCTGGGAGTGTTGGAGGCAGGAAGTAGTGGGCAGGCTCCGCCTTCTCCCCTCCTCTACAAGAATGTTCTACCACTTTGCCCTTGCCATGGCAGCGGTGTGTATGGTAAAAACCTTTACAGGACTTGCTCTATGATAACCAACAAGTGACCATACAATTTTGACACCATCCTGTATCTACAGTTTCCCCCAAACACCCCCATGTTGAGATTTGGTTTTAGCAACCAAACTCTGGCACTTTTCAGGATGGGCACAGAGCATCGGGCAACCTCAGAATTAGTCCTTCACCTACAGACTCCTTAAGTCTGGTCCTATGGATTGTACCTAGGCAGCCGGTACTTGCACAGGGTGGAGAAGTCGTTGATGAACATGTCACTCACCTTTGCTGATGTCTTCATATTCCAGCCAGAGTCGGCGCTGGACCTGCTTGTTTGGGTACCAGATGGAACAGGACTCCTCGAAGCCGTAGATAGCTTCCTGGATGTAATGATTGCCAAACTGGTCCAACAAGGCCACGAAATCCACACGAGATGTGGCCCCATCCAGGGAGTGGAGAGCGTTGTTGAGGGCTAAGGAGAAACATCACCCAAGAGTGAGAGTGAGGACTCACAATCTGGGTATCTGGATTCCCGGGCCAGTCAGCCTCAAACGTGGATAGGCCTGCGGGGCCCAGGGTGAGCTGGAGAGCTGGCTGGAGCCATCAGGTACGAGTCTCCATTCGGCGGGTCAGACCTTATGGTTCCTGAGTGAATGATCTCTAAGCCAGCTGGCTTTGTTAACCATGCAAGCTAAGCAGAGCATTGCCAAATCTACCCCCTGCTTGAGGCAATGGTTTTTTCCCTCTCAAATCATCAGTCATGACAGTAAATCAATTTAGAGAGCTCAAATAATAGCATTATGGGGGGAGTGAAAAAGAAAAGCATAGTCTAAAATAGAAACACAAATGCTGGCAGAGAGCATTTCTCATGGTAGGTGAAGTGTCGCTTCATGGAACTTCTGCGGTGTGTACGTGGGCATGTGCCCATGGTCAGGGTCAGGGAGCAAAATAGTCTAACTGTGGGGAGTGACCAAGAAGGTCTGCAGAATATCGCCTTTAGCCATCAAAACTGGGAATGGGGGGATGATGGAAGAAGAAAAGTTAAGAACAGTCATTACTACACGGCTTAAATGACTTCAGAAGGTCAAAAGTACCCGGACTGGAAAGACAATCAGGGCAAGGGCGTCCTTGCTGGCCACACCTCCGATTGGCTTTCCCTGTTTGAGTGAATTATATTTGTTGGAAAGACGGCCTATGGCGAACTTTCTAAATCCAATACCTTCTGAGCCCGGCCAGCGTTACGCAGCCCTCCCTTTGTGTGGCCTTATACACCTGCGTCCTGTCAGGGAAAGGCAGAGCCTGGACCAGGCACGAGACCCCCAGAGCAGAAGTCCACATGGCTTGTGATATCATGGGTGGCTTTGAAAGGCATATGGCGATAGAGACAGCCAACTGTTAACCCCTCGCGTGCACGGCGCCTGTGCAGGGTGCGAACCGAGTATGGGAAGAGCGCAGTGTCCGTCTGCACGGCCAGTCTCCTAGAGGGAAGAGCAGATTTTTCCAGGTGTTTTCTGCACTGGCAGAGTTGACTTCAGTAAGATCCCCATCTCAATCCCTTCTTGCCAAGAACTCTTTTGTGCTTAAGAAATAGAAAGTTCTGAGAACCCTTGTATCCTCTGGCAATGTTCTCTGTCCTTAATGCGTTTTCCTTCTGTACGCGGACAGCTTTCCTTTCCGTGGGTATATGTCTCACCTCTTCGTAACTCTCTGTCTGGCACCTGCCCCGTATTTCTCTCCTGACGGCCTGAAGCTCTGCCTCCCTGCTGCTGACCCTGAGACCCCCTCCTTGTCTTGTCATCCTGTGCCAACAAGATCATCTGCATCTAGTTACCCTTTCATCCAACACAGAGAAGCCGGACTCTGTGGCATAAACGTCAGGAGCATCCCTTACTTAGGTAACCCCGGGAAAAAGGAGTAGAGTGATATTCACCTAGTCCATGGGGATGAGGCGAAATAGAGACATAAACCCACATTAAGGCTGTATTTACAGAAATCTTTTCTTTTGGAAATTGTGCATTGGAATTGCTCAAATGCTAGGCAAAACGCAATTCAAGGCATTCACCACTAAAATTTAAATAGTATAAGGCATCCCACTGTATTTTTTTAGAATAATCTGTCCTAAGGAAGTTTCAAATTCACTACTCCATAACTTACTAGATCTCTCTCTCTCTCTCTCTCGCTCTCTCTCATCTATCTATCTATCTATCTATCTATCTATCTATCTATCTATCTATCTATATCTATTTTGCTAACTTGTTTAGGAATTGTAAGCTGTTTTCTACTTTTCCTCCCTGATCCTTCTTTCTCCTTTTTTGCCTTCATTGCATGGGAACTTGAGGTCATTCCCTCTACATTTGGAAAGCTTTATTCTGTCAATTTAAGAAAATCTGCTTTTGCGTATCTTCTCTACACATGGGTGACCCCTGGGAAAGTGATAAAGTCAGTGTTTACCTTCAATGGTTCCTGTCTCACCCTTTCCATCTCTTCTATAGCCCAGGATAAAGCTTTCAATTTAATCCACACTTAGGAAAAGGTCCTATTCCAGCCATTTGCGCTTGAAGGTGAGTCTGGGTGAACAGCTTATATATCTCACGGTGGCTACATTTTAGACTGCATCTTCGACAACGGGATAAAAGACAGTGCCCTTGGAAAGGAACCCCTTGCCCCGGGAGCAGGGAGAAGGGACGGCTCGCTGCCGCACTCACCCTGAGAGACGGTCACTTGGTTGAGTCTGATGTGGTACATCACAGACCGGACCTTCCAGAGCTGCAGCACGGGGTACCCAGACACTTCACTGAAGTTCACCATCCCTAGGGACAGAGGAGACTCGGGCTCAGCGTGTGCAGTTGATACACAAGTCCCAAATCTACCAGGTTGGGGTGGGGGTGGGGTGGTAATTGCAAGAAAATGAGAGAACATTCTTTGTTAGAGAGAATTTCTGGAATCATATTCAACAGCTATTACTGAATCTTTACTCTGTGCCAGGCATTTTGCTAAGCACTCTGCACATATTAAGTCACTTGATCCTTGTGAGATAGGTGTTATTATTTGTGTTTTATAAATGGGGAGACTGAGGCTCAGGGAAGGTGTTTGCAGAAGGTTCCGAGGCTATGGGGTAGAGCCAGGGTGCAGTTCCAGACGTGTCTGAGACAGGGCTGGGGTTTTTAACCATTCTACTATAATATTCTCTTAAGAGATGGATATGAAGCTCTAGGCTTACTGTAACACGCCAGATTTTTACTCTTTGAGAGATGCAGTAATTGACTCAGCTCAGGTACCTGATAACATTGATTTTTCTGTCTCATTTAACTGATTTGTGTTCAGTATTTAAGTTTTAATTACTCTGAAGCTGATAACGCTTATTTCTTCTTTACTGTGAGGAACGATGTCAAGTTAAGGGGCAGAGATGACCCTATACTGAGTGCCATCTATATGCCAGACATGGTGATAGACACTTTAATTGTGACTTCCCTTTTATCGACGGGAAAACTGAGGCTCTGAGAAGTCAAGTTACTTATCCCAAAAAACACATCCTCGTAACCCCTTAGCTATGTTAGAAAGGGGTGTTCTTATTTGGCCACCTTCGGGAGGCAGTGGCACCCTATTTGAATTTTGGCCATTGCTATAAATATAAAATGCTATAGAAACCAAATAATTAGGCCACAGGGAGTTAAAAAAACACCTTGCTAATTTAGAAAACCAATTTTAGCTTCATTTCTATGCCTAATAGTTGCTATGTGTGTAAGCTATAGAAACAAATATATAGAGACATATGCATATGTGTATGCGTGTACATATGTATACATGCAAATATAATGGTCATATATAGAGTAAATTTAGATATATAAGTAGATAGATAGATAGATGATAGATAGATAGATAGATAGATAGAGATAGATAGATATGATGAGTGTACTTGTATAAATATAATGGCAAGAATACATACATAGTAAATTATCCTGCCATTTTGACCCCTGCTTCCTTCAAGCTAAATCAACTAATTTAATACCTAAATTAGACGAAGAGTGGGTGGGATTAATTAACCGCTTGTCAAGGCTGATCAAATTAGCTGAGCAATTGCCAAATTTCCATTTCTGGGTGAATCATATGGGAATAATTATTGGTAAAGTAAAAAGACAAAAAGGTCGGGAGAGGTGCTTAGTGAATCAACTGCTCAAATTTGATCTCAGGCACTCAGAGGTAAATTACCGAAGACTAAGAGAAAATTTTCAGTACTTTTTCCTTCAGATGTTCTTCTTTGAGGGCATTAAATTTTGTGACAACAGTCATAGTATTACCTACTCTGGCTTTTAACCTTTATATTAATTTTAAAAGCACGTAAATGAAATTCTAACTTTACAAGTCGAAGAGTCCAGTCACATACCTCAGAGGCACATTTCACTAGAGCATAAATGTGTGTGCTTTGTAGAATCGTGCTACATGACATGCCTTCTCTAGTTACGATGGCTCGTCAGCTTGCTGTTATTCTAAAAAGTCTATTAATAAAAGTAGTAAGACCAATAAATAAAAAATTTTTAATATATTATAAAATATTCCCTTTAACTGAATTGTTTCCTAGTGGGAAGAGAACTGGGCAGGAATCAGGAGGCTGGCGTTCTAACTCTGGCCACGGGCCATGTCGCCACGGAGCAGTTTCTGACTGCAGGTGGCCTCTCTCTGGCCACCTGGCTGGAGAATCTTTTGGTGCCCAGTTGTTTCATGTGTAAAGGAAGAGGCTTAGCTGAGATGTTCTATTGCTTCTTTTTCAATTCTGCGACTCAAACCAGTTTTGAGACTTTGGGCCAGGTGGTCCATTTGTTTCAGTTTTCATATCTGAAGAGGGGGGAGAATTGATACTTTTGTTATAAATTTGTAGGCTTTAGTTTAGAACAACAGAGGAAGAAAAAAATGAAGGAAGCCCGGATGTTGAGGAGTAGGAAGGGATGACATTCCCACATGTACCCAGGATGAGCCAGCCCACTGAACTGCATAGCTTAACTGCTAAACAGCAATTCTACTTAACGCATTTATACTAGAGCATGGTCAAGGAACCAGTTACATGACTGTTAATGCTTGGGAAGTGCTGTTCTGTGCCCACTTACAGATAACATTTCCATTATTAAAAAAGAAAGGGATATTTTAAAGTATGTGTATGTGTGTGTGTGTGT
>CM053517.1:5239981-5272128 GCA_028627145.1 Eidolon dupreanum
TTTTATTTATCTCTCTGTCAATATCTCTCTCTCTCTATCTTACACACATACACACACACACGCACACAGAAAACACCTTTAGCTTCACAGCAGATTGCTCATAGTCATTATTAAGTACATTTTCCGTGTCTAGAGCCTCAGAGGCACTTTCTTTCCTTTCCCAACCCCCCTCCCCTAGCGCCTTAGATGACCAACCGGAACCTTAACCATGTCCTACATTCCATGTCCGCAGCCCTAGCAAGTGTAATGGCTAAATTGGTGGAGACCGAAAGAACGGGGAGAGGTTTCACGATAGCATCACCAGCCCTCTCCCTGGGCTTCAGTTCAAAGGCATCACGGTTCAGGACCAGAAGAGAGAACAGCAGGCTTAATGCACTTGTAGGCTCTTCTCTCCCCCTCCCTGCAACCCTCTGGTGCACAAGGGCACAGCAGGGGTTGCTGGGAACCGGAGCCTTTGATGATGTGCTCTCCCTGCTGTGAAGACTAATGACTTCAAAGAGGGCATCCTGCCATGCTAAGGGCCTGCCTGGAAAATCCGACTGCAGTGTGATTAAGCAAGAGACTTGAGTTAGGCTAGTGCATTCAACAACATCCCTCACCCCCCTGCCTGCTGGAAAGCAGTTTGGGGAAGGGAGAGTCAGAGCTTTTGAAGAGCAGGAGTGTGTCTTTAGGACAACTGCTTTGATGCTGGCAGAAAGAGAAAAGTAAAAACCAAACCAAACCAAACCAAAAACCCAGCCCAGCCAGGGGCTGTTGGCCAGTGGTGAAAACTGAAGAGTTTTAAATAATGGAAGCCGGACCCCCTTTTGAAAACCAAGCCCCTGACAGGTATTATATGATACCTGGCACTGGATTCCTTGATTCTTGGAGAAAGGGCATTGCAATCCCATTGCAACCTGGTTTTACAAAGCATCCTCCATGAGCTAGACACTCTCGCTTTCCATGATTCCCCTTTACCAATCAGTACAACCGAATGAGGTAGGTATTATCACCCCTAATTCACAAGGGAGGAAGTTATGGCACAGAGAGCTCAAGTAATTCGCCCAAGGGGAGTGAGCAGAGCCAGTAAGTGGCAGAGCCAGGATTTGCACTCAGGTGGTCTGCTCATTCAGTCTTAACCATCACGTTCAATGGCTCAGTTCCTCGTATTTAAACTCTTAATGGATTGGCCCTTGCAGAATTGTTTGGCGGATTGAAAATGGTGTCTGGCACAGAGGAAGACCTTGGTGGAAGTGATGTGTTGAGAGTAGAGCAAGACGTTCCCTCCTTCCTGTCCCCAACATAAATATCTGTCCTGTTAGTCCACTTTTCACAATGCTTGAAATCACACCAGGAGCAATTGTCTCATTTTTACTGAGCACCTGCTTCATGTAAGACAGTGTGTACTTGGGAATGAGACCCAAAATTAAGCCCTTGCTCCAAAAGTCTTATAGTCTACGAGGGACCAAGACGAATCTAGGGATAGAAATAACACATGGCACGTGTGACAGTTGCCACAGGCCTGAGGCAGCCCAAAGGAGGAAGAGATGGCCTCCAGCTGGGAAAGCAGGGAAGGCTTTATGGAGGAGCAGGTGTTCGAGCTGGACCTGGGAGAATGGAAAGAATTAACTGGGGGCGGCATATTGGAGAGACAGAACTGAAGGGGAAGAAGTGTCCTAAGCAACAATGAGGAGGGAAAAGTTACAGGTAAGTGTGGTCAAGAGCAAGCAGTTAAATCAGAGTGGAGACAAATTCTGGGAGACCCGAACGCTGGCAGGGGCCCATGCTGAGAGGCTACATGGTGGCCACACCTGGCCTCGCATGTCGCACCGAGAGCCTGGACTCAGAGCCAGACTGCTGGGTCATTCCGTCTCCTTCCATTCCTACCGTGTCCCCAAAGTGGGGCGTCCCCATCTGCAAGATGTGAGGAGGGAATGATACGAACACTCACAAAGCGTTTACGAATAACGCCTGTCGCACAGAAAACACTAACATCACTTATTATTTAAACGAGGCAACTGATATAAAATACCTGGAAGAGCGCCCGGCCCATGACACACAGATCTCTTCCCTTGGCTCCCAGGAGCACCTCAAATATCTCTCTAAATGTACTTCACGGAGGCCTGAAGCAGCTCCTTCCTCCGCACCGAACTCCACCTCTCCGCAGGCCTCTTTCACCTCTCCCAGATGCTTCTAGGGTCTGGGAGGAAAACCACTAAGCAGCTGACAGTGGAGAGAAGATGATGACACCAGCTCAATCGCCCACCGCTGGGGAACGAGGGAAGGGCTGGTGGGCAATCCTGACCATCGTGCCTGCAGCATGATCAGCTGTCTGACCCACATCACACTGCACTTGAGAGGAGGGAGCGGAGAGAAAGGGCCAAGGCACAAGGGAGGGGGGCTTTTGCCACCCATAGAATATAAAGCTTTCCTTGTCAGGCAGCACCCTGAGAGTTAAGTGCATGGGCTCCGGACAGACTGCCTGGGTGCGAATCCCAATCATCTCACCTTTGGGCAAGTTACCAAACTTCTCTGTACTTCAAGTTTCCTTATTTGTGAAAAGGGGGAATAGCTTCAGAGAATTGGAATAATTTTAAAATACTTAGAGCTCTTAGAAATGTGCCAGGCACCAAAAACGCTCAGGTAAATATTCGCTATTATTATTACCTTCGCTTTCACTTATCGAGTTGAGCCTGTTTAAAGTCAGTCACATCGTTTGAATTCCTTACAAAGCAAGACCCTCAAGGAGATAAAAGTGCACAAAGCAGAGGGAAAGATAGCCTGAGAGCCACATGGAAAGTGTGCAGGCAAAATCTCAATACCTTTGAGCTCTTTAGAGAAAGGGGATGAATCAACGTTAAAAAAAGAAAAAGTATGCAAAGATATCTAAGCGCGAGAATGTCACTAACCAGAGGGGTCCCGAGCCAAGCTCGTGACTATTTTCGATGGCATCTCTAGGTTGGCATTTCAAAGGGCAGCACAGAATTCACCTGCCTTGATTTCAAGAAGGAATTCGCTCACTGGTTTAGCAGGTGTGATGAGAACCCATCCTGGGCCAGACCCTTGACAAAGATCTTTTAGATGGACTAGAGAGAAAAATGATGTATGTTGATGAATTCCAGGGTAGTCGAATAAGGAAACCGACGAGTTTCAACTAACGGGTCAAGGTCAACCAGCAGGAAAGTCTCAGATGGGAGCAGGGCTTGGCGGTATTTTCTCTAACAATTTCTTCAGATACTTGGAGAAGGTCACTGAAGGCACGTTAATTAAATTCACAGATACCATAAAGTAGGAGGGATAGCTAATACACAGGATAACAGTCGATATCCAAAGGATTTCAGTGGGCTACAAGCTAAAATTTAATCAGGTTTCATATAAGACTTGAATTTAGGTTAAGACAATTGAATGCAGTCTTGAATATACTTTCTCTCTTTGACAACAGTCCCTGTGAAAAAGACCCTTAGTTGGCCAAAATTCCATTATAAGTCAACAATACCACGACTCTTTTCTTAAAGGACCTAATCCAAGCTTAATTCGGAATTCATTAACAGAAAATACACAGGAAGAAACAGGCATGATCTATTCTACAGAGTGACTCAATCGGTTCTGAGCAACACCATCTGAAAGGTATAATGACAAACAAGGGAGATGCAGAAAA
Source organism: Eidolon dupreanum (assembly GCA_028627145.1). Taxonomy (NCBI): domain Eukaryota; kingdom Metazoa; phylum Chordata; class Mammalia; order Chiroptera; family Pteropodidae; genus Eidolon; species Eidolon dupreanum. The sequence goes on from CM053517.1 coordinate 5,243,619, forward strand.
CAGCTAGTGGGATCTTTAAGGGATCCGGAAAATTTGCTGTCTAAAAAAAGTTGAAGGAATTAGGTATACGCAGAAGAGGAGGCTTGGGGGAGCGCTCGTCGCAATTTTCTCGGACACTAACGTGCAGCTGGCCCATTTCCGGTGGTCGTGTTTGTTCTCAGGCACCCACACCACACTCGGCAGCAGATGAGCTCATTTTTCTAATCCATACAAAGGCACCGTGTAAGCTACCAGTCCTGAGCAAAAAAGACAAAAATCAATATATTCTTTATTGCTCCAAAGGATAGAGCTGACCAAAGAGGTAAAAGTTACAGGAAAACATATTTTGGCTCAGGCTAAAGAAGAACTAAGAATCTGCATGACAGCAATGGAATGTGCCATTTTTTCCAAAGAATGTGGCCTCCATTCCCGAGTGTGTTCACACAGTGGGAGAGGGGCCTTCTGCTTAAAAGGCTGTGAGGGGATTACTAAAGCAGGTGGCAGGTGATGACCTCGAGGTGGGCTCCCAGCTCTGAGCGTGTAGAAGTGTCGGTGATTCAGCTGATACCCTTACTCCCACTTCCTGACACTAGGGAGCTGATTTACCACTCTCACGAGGTATGTGCAAGTCCTGCCCAAAGATAAACACATGCCTTCATTTATTTTAACACATATTGGTTGAGCACCTACTGTGTGCCAGGCAGTGTGTTAGGGTATGACAATGCAATGATACCTGAGACACTGTTTATGCCCTCGTGGAATTCACGTGCTAGAGATGGGTTATTCTAAACCCAGCTTGTCATACTGATGTTGAATCCTCCTCGCTGGGTGGCAGTTCAGGGAACAGAAATGAGGCCATGACCAGTGCGAACATCGTCAGCGGATACTTGATACCTTCGCTTAGTGAGTGCTTCCATATTTTCTCTGACATTATTGAACGCCACACATTTTACTTAGGTTTTCTTCATAATCCTTATAACAAGTCTATGAAGTAGATATTATTATTCATATTTTTACTGATGAAGAAATTGAGGCTCAAAAAGGCTACGAAGCTAGCCCCACATACAGCACTTTTAAGAAATGAGACGGTAGACGTGCGGTCAAGTTTCTCTGGCAACAAGTCTGTGCTCATCAGGTTCTGCTGCCTCCACACAGGTAAAAAATGCAGCAGGAGAACTTGAATCTCCTTGGAAGTGGGGTGTCCACAGCCGCTTGGCTAGGAGGAAAGAGTTTGATCAAGGCTACTAAGTGAAGTATAGTTAACAATACTCAAGACCACATCTGGAAAGGAAAACCTCTGAACACATCCCAAACCACTTTCGCCAGAGGCCAAGCAGCCTGGGGAAAATGGCCGAGCGCATCGTTCAAACGTGAAGATGTCACTCCAACCCACTGGGCCAGGGCCCTGAGGTCTTTGCCAACAGCAAGGACCTGCCTGGCTGTTTTATTCTCCCACATTTGTGCCAGTAAACAGGTGAGTGTGATCCATCACAGAGCCCATGGTGCAGACTGGGCCGCGTTCTCTGCCGCAATGTGTCGTCTTCACTGGGACCCATGGTCATGTCACACTAGCCACAGGTGCATCTCAGTGAGAGATGCCTGGCCCCCACAGCCGGGTACCAGCCTGGGGGGGGGTCACTTATTTTTTTTTTTTTTAACCTGGATTGAGCAGTAGCCAATGCTGTTTACTGGTTTTGGCCTCCAGCTATGTCCCTCCAGGGACTTGTTACTTCCCCCACAAATCTACATGATTTTGAAAGGGATGCTTAACTGCAGACTTGTGGCTGTTTTAATCTAGGCATCAACTCACAGCTGCCCCCAGAGCCTTGGGGCGGAATTGCTGCTTCTCTCCTGCTTTCATTTTGAAATTCTCAGAACAAGCAGCCCTTGAGGGATTTGGCAAGAGAAAATTCTCTTTAGGTACCAAAGTTCTTTTTTCTTGCCTATGAGACTCTCAGTGGTGCTGCTCTATTCAATAGATTCACCTGAATAAGGACAATAGTAGTTGCTACTTCGTAACGTTGAAATGAGAATCACATCGGTCGGAACGTGAAAAGTACTTAGAAGAGTGGGCGGTGCATCGCGAGGACCGGGTCCATATCTGTCATCGTTGCTAACATCGCTGTTAGTGCTGTCCCCGCTGCACCCGAGGGCACGGTGTGGGGAGTGCCGCAGGGCCAGGCTCACGGCATCCATGCTGACTCGGCTCCAAGCCACCTTCTCTTGGTGTGGGTCATGAGCTCAACAGCAGCCACCCCACAGCGGCGAGCACTCGTTCCTCTTAAAGTGGTTACGACGAGGTCAGGATGGGTGGAAGTCCATTCTGAGGACCACAGCCTGGCAGTCCCGTGGGGATCCTCCACCACAGGGCCGACCGGGCCGGAGTGGCTGCGGGGCTTTGAGCAGCTGCTGTTCATGGCCTCCCTTCACGGTTCTGCATAACAGAAATCTGGGGACCCGCCTGTATCCAGGGGTCTTAGATCCTAAGGCCAGCCTCGACGAGAAAGCCTGGCTCGGGCTGCAGCTCCTCAGGACAACGCCGCCACTCTCTGAGTGCAGAACGTGTGGAAAGGCTAACAAACTTGGGGGGGCAGGAGACTGAGGAGAAGGAAAGCTCACCCCCCGACGGCGAGCTGCGTAATGGTTTAGTGAAAAGTGCCTGGATGTTGGCAGCGGATGGTCTGTTCTCCACTGTGACTCTGGCCACCAAGCTACTGAGCCTCAAATAATAACAGGCACCTTTTCTATTATACGTACATATATATGTATATGTGAGAGTTATGTGTGTATATATATGTGTGCATATATATGACAAAGCAAGAGATATAACAGTATAATGTCATTTTCTTCAAAAATATTATACCTCAACAAACAAAACAAAAAATCAGAATGAGTTCTCTCTAGGGGACGTGGGCACTTTAGGTGGCTTGGATTTTCTTCCTTTTACTGCTCTGCGTGTTTTTATTTTTCTAGATTTTCTCCCAATTACATTCAGTGCTTTTATGAAAGGGAAAAATATAAAGTAAAAAACCAAAATGTGCAGTGACAAAATGTTTGCTCTCCAATTTCTGAAATTATGGGAAGTTAAAATTAGGAAAAGATAATTATAGTACGAATGTTTGAATAAGAATCCAACATACGTAACTAGGAAGAATAAACCATAAGATTACTTCTACCGAAATTGTTTTCGTAGAAATCGTACATGGAAAAAAACACTATTAACTGCTTACTTCTTAACTAGTTTGTAGGATTTTTATCAAGATTAGTACTATTAAAAAAAAAAAAAAACTCACTGAGCCCAGCGTTACATGCTTAATAAATGATAGCTATTAATCAGCATCATAGAAGGGACTGCTCACGTCTTCAGTGACATTGAAGTTGTACTGCATTAAATATCATGCTGAATGTGAGGATGTGAAGGTCCCACTTGGTGTTCAGCCCTTTGTTACACACTTACAGACAGACATGTTCATAGCAGAGGATTTTTATCTGAATGTCAGACCCTGAACCACTTTCTTCTTTCCTCCAAAATCAGGTTAAAATGGGGGGGGGTGTTAAGTTAGACCCTAAGAATAACTTCCCTGTGGGAAAAAAAAACTTGAGAAAAACAATGGACCACAACAATACTTTTTAAACTTTCTTCATCTTTCCCTCCATATTCTGTGATTATAAAAGTAATACATGATCATTATTGAAATAGGAAAATGAACAAAAAAATATATACAGGATTACGGGGTTGGTGGGAAGCAAGACTTTTGATGCTTAGAAAAAGAAATTGGGAGGAAATGTGCCGAAATGGCAATGGTAGTTTTCTCTGACTGTGGAAGAACGAGTGGATTTGTTTTCTACTTATCTTAAAGAAAGGAAAGGTAAACAGCCCAGCTCTCCGAAGCCAGGGCGAGTGACAACACTCTCGGAGCTAGTATTCTGAGACCGAAACCCAAGGAACCGACGTCCAGAGCGTGTTCCCAGTGGAAAAGAGCCACGCGCTCGGTAGAATACGTAAATTCAGGACTCTGTCTGGAAAGCAGGGGCAAGACATAAAACATTCATTTCTATAAAATTGAAACAATTTATCTTCCATTCTTGAGCAGATGGGGGGGGGGGATAAATTGAAGTTGATTTTTTTTCACCCTGGGGGTCACGTCGGAGGAGACAGGAGTGTCCCCGCCTCCGGAGCTGTTTAAAATAAGTCTCCGGTGCCGTGACTGGACCCGTCAGAGAGGACACTGTGGTGGCACTGTCACCTCCTCCAGGGGGTGGGAGGTACTGTGGGAGGACTGCAGACGCTTGTCGCTGGGGGGAGGGTGGGAGGAAGATGAGTCCCTCAGTGCCCCCTCCCCCGTCGTGGGGAAGAAGGATGCAAGACGCAGGTGGGGACCACAGCGCGGCCACCTCTCACCTACGGCTGATCACTGACCTTCACCGCGTCGTAGGCTCTTCATGCTGGGCTCTCTTTGCAATCCGAATTCTCGCGGCTGATGTCGCTCTACTCCCCACCGGTCACTATAAAGCCTGGCTGCCAGCTATGACACCTGGAAGAGGTGTCTTCACCTCTCTGGCCCTCTCTTTCCTAATCAGTAAAATACAAGGACCCTTTAGGATGCACTCAGCCACTAGTCTACAGACCGGTCCTCATTTTCATGGGAGGGGATGGTGCACTGGTAAGAGCTGTCCCCCACCCAGGGGTGTGGAGACACCATGTCTTCCTTAAGTCTGGCTGTGCTTCAGAATTGCTTGGGGGTGCTTGTCACGTGTGCAGATTCTGGGCCCTCTCCCAGAACTACGAAATTAAAAATCTCCAGAGGAAGATCAGAAATCGGTATTTTAAATAAGCTCTCCAGATGATTCTTAAGTGCTTGCTGTGTGAACAGACATTGGGGAGTCAATGACGAGGGCACATTTTGCTATTGTGTCATCCTGAGTAACCAGGAAGGTTATAAGTTGCCTCTAAGAGGGAAGCAAAGGGCATCACCTCAAATGACAGCCAGGGTCAGCACTAGCTCATCAGTGACTTCGTGCAAATTAGAAAAAGGTGCCCATCTGGAGAGACACTGGTGGCCTTTGTCTGAGTTTTCTCCCCTGGGCAAGCACAGGCTAGGCTGTGTTCTTGGCCAGATGTCTATTTGTCATGTATGAAGTGTTATCTCTGTACTCGGTCGACTAACCACACTTTTTTGTGTGTGAAAATGGGTTCAACTTAAAGATATCTCCACTTGAGAAACGCCTGAGAACAAGGTGCAGTTTCCCAAGCCAAGTGGGGGACTTGGTCCCATCAAGTCTGTCTGAGAAGGTCCTGGTAGGCAGGGTTGGTTCTCCTGTGGGGTGATATTTCAGCTGGAATCAGGTTATGTACAGCAGGGCTTCCCAGTGAGAAGGAAATGGGAACGTTAGGTTGAATTCTAAGAGCTTCCTTCATTTGTTTTGACATTGAAATTGGTGAGATAAAGGAAAATCATTTCTACTGATACCTGTGGGGGAGAGAAGGAGATGGAAGTAAAGAAAATGGGAAGGAAGAAAAGAATGAGAGATAAAGGGCCAAATAAATATACTGAAAACCCCAGGAAGGAGTGAATGAGTTAGGAATAGAGTGACACACACACATGTGAACACACACACACACACACACAGAGAGAGAGAGAGAGAGAGAGAGAGAGAGAGAGAGAAATAAAAAGAGCTAATGGGAAGGTAATCCCATTTGTGCTTGGCATGGCAATGACCAGAGCTGGGTACAGACGATGGAGTCAGGCTGCAGGGCGGGGGTGGAGGGCGCCGGGAGACGCAACAGCAGCAGCAGGCTGGCCTGCAGACCTTGTCCGAGGGGCTGGAGGGAGGCAAAGGGGGTCTGGAGGGGCACCAGTGACACAGACACATAGATGGGGAAATAAAAGCCAGATGATGAGCTAGAAATGGGCAAAGGAAAGTCAGGAAATGTCATATGTCACACGGGACTGTCTGTCTCCGTCTGAGTCATTTCTGAAGAGACTCCGCGCAGGTCACAGAAGGCCAGACACTGCCCAAGACAAGGCTTGGGATCAGAGTGACAGCTCAGCATTCGAGCCACCGCCCCGCAGTGGTTCAGCACGTGCACTTTGATGGGAAGTTCTTGTTCAGTTGTAGGTGGCCAGGAGAAACAAGGATGGATTTGGGGTCATTTTGAAAAATCAGTGGTGGCTGAACTCTGTTCAATACCCAGGACCCAGAGGCAAAAGCATCCTGCCCACGGGCTCAGGCCACCATTCTGTGAGTGGTCTCCCGGGGAATGTTAGGATCGCATCATTCCGGCAGGCCCAAGTAAAATCACCTCCTGTCAAGCACACATTTTGAGCAAGACAGAGAGGCTGAGACCAATCGTGACAAATGCCCTCCTCACTCTTGGCCTAAAAAGGAAAGTGGATTTGATGGCGGGGGATATTCGCTCCTCACACAGAGTCAGAATCCCTAAGCGGTCACTCTTGGGATGGGGAGTGGCAGGGCGTAGCTGTAGAAATCAGACAGAACAACGAGCACCTGGGACAACGGAAAGAACAAATTGAGGCGGCACGTGCTGTGCATGAGTGTGTGTGTGCATGCGTGCGTGCGTGCGTGCATGCATGTGCACTTATCGGGAGGCATCATGGTAAGCGTGTCACCTCCTGAGTAGGCAGTGTAAGGAGGGGGTGTCCTGACAACAGCTTCTGAAGCCTTGGAGAAATACCTGTTCGTTCTCCACAGATCTCCCGCCATCATGAATTATCACTCTATCACCATCCTTCAGCACTGAAATCGAGTGACATGTTATAGTTCTCCAGCAGGGACTCTCCTTGGAGTTGCCCTCTGTCTCTGAGATGTCAGAATAAGAAATCAGACTATTATTTACTGGGAATCTTCGAATGCATGAATTAAATCTAATAGTGCTGTTCTGAAAAATGTATCTAGGGGCCCTTGGGTACATTTTTAATTTAACAACAAAAAAACACTATTATAGCCTTTCTTAATAATCTCCAAAGTAGCTAAATAGATTTGTTTTCCCTCCTTTAATATTTTCATGTAAATCAATCTCTCTTGTCTCCTCCATTCCCATTCATTGTTTTCATTTCTCATCTGTGAAAATTTCCTATTTGTCCTTTTGCCCTAGCAAATAGATCAGACACTGTCCCTGGCTGTGTCTACGCAGCCAAAGGGAAGTGAGGTCGAGGAGTTATTCAGTGAATTGACTCGGGCTCGACAGAAGATGTGGCAAAGCTCCGTGCCAGGGTAGGACCCTTCCACTCTGGGTCCTCTGCCAGGCAACCGAGTCACTAGAGGTGCTGTGGGAGGGGATAATTTTGTTGCTGACCTCAAAGACCAAGGATGTAACCTCAAACATTCCATGTTCTTTAAATAACTCATTAGAAATCTGTCATCTATGACTTTGTTTAAGTCTTTTTGTAGCTATTTTTACTCTCAGTGAATAGCAGCTTCTTGTATAAGAGTTCACTGACTTTACAATCTGCTACCTGGATTCTGTCACCTGGGCGAGCTATGGTGACTGGCTTTACCTACCACCCAGATCCACACATAGATGCTTCAACTGCTTCGCTTCTCCCTGGCCATTTTTGGCAGATCCAGAGTCACTAAAACTGGCTGTAACCCCCTTGATTTGTGTGACTTGTACGCATGGTCCCCAATCCTCTGCCATTCTTTGCTGTTGAGTCTTGAAAACTTTTATCTACAGGATAATTTTAGAACTATGGTTTATTTGCAGAATCCAGATTAATAAAAATTTGGATAGTTTCGAGAGGTTTTGTGTGAGCGCGTGTGTGTTGTGTTTTTTTGTTTTCCTTTTAGAATTATATTGCATTATTTAGATGGTCCAGAAAATAATGTGTAGTGAGGAATTATCCCACCAAATACACAGACGCCTTGGAACTTCTCCCACCTGCTAACAATTCTAGGGGCGTATACACGGAGCTCTGATGCCCAAAGCCTTAGCAAGCAAGAGCTCTTTGTGATCTGGTCCTCACCCACCTTATCAGCCTCTCTTCCATCTCTATAAACTGAACTCGTAAGTTGCACTGAGCTATTTATTTGCCATTCCTGGAAAAACCACACTACTTACACCTCCATGCCTTGACACATGCTATTCCCTTAGCTGAGAATTACCTTTGTTACCTGTTAGATAGAACAGTTCAAAATCTAAGTTCTGCAAGAAGCCTACTCCAGCTCCTTAGTTGTCGCAGAAGTCACCCTATATAATCCCATAGACCTTTGCTCACACCTTTATTTTAATAGGTCTTAGGATTCATTGAAAATTTCTGTTATGCATCCATCTATCTCTCTAGACTATTAGTTCTTCCAGAGCAGATACCACATCTTTCTTCTTATAATTAGTAGTGTAGCTTATCCTGGGCCATGATAAGCAATGGAGTGAATATTGGTTGGAGACGTGAATGAGGGAGAGAATAAAGGATGGAGTATAGAGGCAAGACGATTTCTATAAATGAAGCATCGTGCACTCACATGCACGCGCGCGTACACACACACACACACACACACACATCCAGGTAAACTGCAGCACTAGGGGGAAGCTGGATAAAGTTGTAGGTGTGACTCTTCTGCCACACAGAATCTACTTTCCGTATTTTTGTCCTCGATCAACTTTCTCCCTTGTCTGAAAGCCACGAATGCTACTTTTCTCCTGGTACATTAACCTAGATTTTTTTCACAAAGGACTTCATTTGAACTCCTACTGGCCTAGGACTTGGTTGTTCTCCTTTAAAAGTTCAGCTATTTTAATGTATGCAATGCGAGAATACTAACTGAAAAACCTAAATACCCACGCACACTGCTTCCCTCCACCTTCTGGAACGTTAGATGAAATATTCACGAAGACGAGGCCTGCCACTGATTTTTTTTCATAAACCCCAATATGTATCGTTAGTTGGCAATCTGTCAGGCTGTTATCAATTCAAGTGACAGTCTTCACATTCAAATCAATTCCGATTAATTTTGTAAGAATCATTTAAGGAAGCATGGCATCGGATCCCTGATTTAAATCAAGATGTATGACATCTTCCACTTTTCATTTATCTTGTCGCTTTATGAGGAAAACGCCGTCATTTGTCTGGCATTTTTTTAATGTACGTATAAACTCATGCCGCTTATCACTCCTGGTTCCATTACCCTCCAGATAGTTACTTCTCTCCCGCTCCTAACAGTCGCTCCGTTATTTTATTAGTGTCCAAAATGAGACCTCGTAGACAGTGATGATCAGAGAATAATGGAAATTAGAGATGGAAATGACAGATTAGGTCTCCTTGTCTGTTTCCTGGGGCTAATGTTCCTGTCAGTCTGTAACTCAGAGCTTTAGCCTGTCTTATTTTAAATGACACCAGTGCGGGCCTCCACCATTCCCCTGCAGGCTCTTGTCTCCATCCTAAGACTGTCTCTACACACAGCCAGAGGGAATGACGGAGCCTTGTGTAACTACCAAGTGAAGTCAGGCCCATCCTCGCATGATCTGTCTACCAGGCAAAGGGATGTGGAGGCTTGGGTGATTAGCCACCAAATCCAATCAGCGCGGGGAGCGCGCCTGGCTCACTCAGGGCAGAAAGGGAGGTGATATTTGTTGTAATTTTCTTCAGCAGCACGGTTGCAGGCTAAGCGACAGGCAGCTGGTTATCCATCACCCTTTACAATATTTTACTCAGTGAGAATCATAGCCAACCGAGAGTCTCAGTCGTCACATGAGCAAAAATCCTAGCTCCCCAGAAACGATGCAAACATTTCAGGATGCAGGAGAGCCTGGGGACGAAGTTGAGTTTAAACAGTGAATGGCGCTTTTTCTTTATTCATTCCCCACTTGACATCTATTAGCCAAATCTCCTGCCCTCCGCACCAAGCCTTCCATGGCTGGCTGACTCGTGTGGATTTACCCTTCTACAAACAACTTCCTCTAAATTTTGTTGACTGCCTCTCTGATATGATCTCAAAATTCGTAGAAATGAAGCGATCCTTCATTTTCACTAACAGAAGAATTTCACAGCATCTTGACTTCCCTAAGTCTCCTGACCTGTGACTCAGACTTCCTTTCCCTAACTGCGTTCTCCCTTGTCCTTATCCCTCAACCCCGACCCGTTCCAGAACATTTGCCCTCTTTACCGCCTGCGGGCATCTATCATGCCTTGACTTAGTCATCAGCTGGCCAAGTTCTCAGAGCTGAGTTCTATCCCTTCATCATAAATCACTCCCTTGGGTCCTTCAATCATTTTTATTGCTCTTCTCCAAACTCTCGCCCATTTGTCTCCGTGTTTATGACTCTGGGAGTCCAGAGCTGCATTCGCTATTCTCAGCTTGGTCTCATCAGAAGCATACAGAGGGGCTGGGTCCTCCATGGCTACGTGTGAAATGACAGCAGCTTCTTTTTCCCACCCTGTCAGGCCACAAACATGTTTCTCATCCGCACTCCAGGCAATCACGCCGAGGTGGCTTTTGCCTTGATTTCTCTCTAGTTGTCCCTATTCCATTGATTGCTCTTATTAGTCAACGTTTATTGAACTCTTTCTCCTCCCACCCTTGTCCACGACCTGGCCAACACAGAAAGCAAGCTCTCAGCACCCAAAACAAAGCAGGAAGTTCCTTTTAAGAAGCACTACAGGATGGACGGCGGGGACAGTTACACAACAATGTGAATGTACTGAATGCCACCAAATTGTACATTTAAACATGATTAAAGGGATAAACTTGATGTTATATATGTTGTATCACAATAAAAATCCCTAAAATGTAAAAAGGTAAAACGGAAAAGCAACGGGTATGGTAACTTCCTAGTCATGTGTGTTTGGGGAAGAGCCAAGGTCTCAGAGAAATAGTAACCGGGGCTCGGGCAAAAGTATTCGTACTCAACACAGAGCAGTCCCTAAGTCTTTGCATGTCCTCCCTGCCGACAGCCCTGGTGCCAACAAGTTTCTAGGCACGCCAGTCTCGCAAAGCTCGGCAAGCTCTGGGAGAGCTACACGGGAGTCAGTGTGGCCCCGCGGGTCCCCGACAAAATCAGCGGCCAGCTTCTGCCAGCGGAATCCTCGTGGCTGGCAGCGGTGAGAAAGGGAGAGAGGCACAGCTTGATTTCCAGGTTCCAGCTGGAGGCTGCGGGGCTGCGAGTCAGAGGCGTCATCTCTGGACTCGTAGACGGAGAAAAAGATGACACGGACGTCACGGGACAGTATAAATGCGGAACCGCACGGTGACATCTTTACCCATTCGCTGTTCAGAATATAAACACCCGATAGCTCTATTTCTCTCTACGCGGTTGTTTCACGTCGTGCCTGTGTGACGAAGTGGTGACATCTGGGAACTGGCCAACGTGCCGTCCCCTCACTTACCCCTGGTTTGTTCCCCATTCATTCCGAATGCAAAGGTGCTTGTGCACTGGATCCTTCATGTAACCTTCGTAGCAGAGGCATTCCCCTTGGAGGCGAGGTGAGGAGGGAGGAAAAAAAACATGAAGACTTGATTAACGTGTCTGTGTTTGGGAAAATGAATATGAAGCAATCAGATTAAACTCGGACGCTAATAGGGCACGGATGAGACAATAAGTCCCATTATCGTCGTACATTCTCGCCTCCACCGCCCACACGAATGCACACGCCACCAATCTCTCCACTTTCCACTACGCGATAATTTTCACTAGTAGGGGAATCTAACATTTACAAAGCACCTATTATATGTGCTCTGTAAGCACAAAGACCAAGAAATCTTTGAGCGAAGAGAGTTTTTCATCTTTATTTCCTCGGTGCGTGGTATACTGCAAGGCATATATTAGGTGATCAATAAATGTTTAAAGACTGCATAAGTGAGTTATTTCATCAAATATTTCTAAGAACCTTGAAAAGTAGGCATTATTCGCTGTGCTATGTTGATGGGAGAAACTGAGGCTCAGGCAAAGTAAGGGAGCTGGAGACAGCTTGTGAATGGCAGTGTTAATACTTGAATCGGTGTCTTTCCGACTCCAGGCCTTTTTTTACCCACCAAGCCATGTGGCTAGCCTGAAAAATAACTACTATAGAGGACACCACTTATACTAATTACGGTTTTGTAGGAACTCTGGGTTTCGGTTTCTAAGTCATAATGGCTAATCGTCTTGGCGCTGGGAAACAGAAAAATCATCCACAATTCTATACTTGTTTAGAATATTTTTATGCTTCATAATCATTAGTTTATTAGTATACCAAGAGAGCCTCAATCCCTCTGAAATCCTACACAAAACTGTACATGTGTGTGTAAACCTCTTTCCATAGTGGGTTTGCATAACATTTGTCTGATTTACAAGTGAATCCAAGACCTCCATAAGATTGAGAATCATTGCTTTACTTAGCACTGATCTTGAAGAAAACTGTTGCTGCTTCCTTATATTAATAATTCGTCTCACGATGCTATGTGTCCCTACGCCACGGAGTCCGGTTCCACTAAAGCATGAATGGTAACACTTTCACTGGCTGATCATTTAATTTGTAGGGTGTGACTGCCTAAAATTTGTCAAGAACAAAGGTGCCATGCACGAAGGAGACAAGGGGCATACAGTTTCTTTATCTCCTTAGTAAGAGGCACTTAGAAAGGATATCAATAGAATAATAGCTTTGAACGCTATTTTCTCCTTCCGAAGACAAAAACCAATACAAATGAAGTGAAGGGGCCTCGCAGTTATGAGGGACCAGATTGCATAGGCTCCGGGCAGGGCGTCTTTTATAGGATCCCAGCTCAACTATTCATTTCAAGACTGATCTGTAAGCCGCTGTCTATCAGGCCTCACACCAGGTAACACTCATTTCCTTTCTCCACACCTGCTCAAGGTACTGAGGCGTGGAGTGAAAATGAGTAACTTCTCATTTGTGGGGGATCCACAGAGAGTTATCGGAAGACCGGTACTTTATCTCCTGTATGGTAAATTCAGGCTTCCACATGGGCTAGATTCACAATAGGCTCGAATTAACTGTGTCAGCGGTGCTGAGCTGTATCTAGGGATGGGCGGGGAGCTGCGTCAAGTACAGAAAAACACAGCTCAGATTAGGCAGTTGATGCTAATGCTTTCAGCTGAAGGCCGTTTCTACTAATTCCAAAAAAAACCATGGACTCCAGACTATAAGCAATGCAAGGCGAGAACGAGGTTAGATTCCCTCCCCCCCGCCAACATGAGTAGGCCTTTCATAAATACTGTGTAATGGAAAATAACTGAATTAATTAGTTTGTCCTAAAATTACAGATAACACTACCAGCACCTCACCCCAAGATGCAGGTATCTAAGCCAGTTAGTGGGTCCAGGGCCCAACTATGCTTCTCTCTGAAGGAGGTCATTTCCCAGTTGCCTGCGGGAAATCAGGCAAGAGACGATAAACAGGAAGTAACTTTCAAGAGGTGGTCAAACCGTTACTCTCTTAGAATGGCCTTGGCTGGATGCCTCACCTAGAATAAAGGGTTGACAAAAAAAGTCTTTTCCTCCATGTTTGATATCTAGTTACCACAAAACATGTAAAAATGAGTGTGGGAAAAACTCAGAGTTCAAGCAAAGCCTGATTTTCCTAGTAATGCCAATACCTACCATTTGTAGCTCACATTTACCTTTCTCAAATTGCCTTCGGAGTCATTCTCTCCTTATGAGATTTCCATCATTCATTACTATGTGGGGACACACTGCTGACAATAGATAAAGCTTTTCTCCATATACTGTCATATGCAGCGCAAAGTCGGAGCAACAGAAAAATTTTCAAACACATCAGGCTAGAGTTTAAGGATATCCGAAATTTGCCTATGAAATGATCCTCATTTCCGGAACCCATCAAACTTTCCTATTCTGTATTCTTCCTCAAAACCAGTTTGGCCAGCTACACTGAAAGGAGTTCAGACTTGATGAGGCAAGTTGCTATGGCAACCCACTGCTAAATCTTGACTTTAAGAGGGGTTTCGTGCAAGCACAAGCTCCGACTGTTAGCTGTGAATTTTAAAGACCCCACAAGGGTGTTGGATGCCCTCCTAAGCTAGAAGTGTTACAGTCTCTGCATCTGCTGTGACAGATGGCGGGGAACGCACGATGTGCTGACTTGGTGGCAGTGTTCACAGGGTCCGGTGGAAAGATGTGTCACGGCCACGGGAAAGTGCCCAGCCTGGGTAGACCATGCCCTGCAGAAGGCGCTCGTGGGCAACCACACTGCCAGACCAGGAGCCCCCCAAGAGGTGACCCATGTGTGGCCTGAAGGAGGCCATACTGATTTGTGCTGGGTGCCCCGAAGGCAAATGCCTTGAGAAACCTCGTATGATGGACAGCGCCTTCGGTCATTTCCCATCCTACAGATAAAAGACTGAGGCACGAGTCGCATGGAAGGGTTAAAGAAAGGCCTTGGAGCTATGGCTCCTCAGACATGACCGGGCTCAGTGCAAGTTTTCTGTGGGGGAAAAATACAGATCAAGGCCAAAGGCCCAGAGTCACCTCTATCCTTCAAGTGACTGCTGGCTTTCATTAAATGCAATCGAGTGAGCTTCATCTTAAAAGGGAAATCTTTGCAAGACATCTGGACTTGAGTAACATCTAATTGCCTTGTCTACTCCCCCTTGGAGACATCAGGACAAAGGCAGGCCCGGAGTGGAACAGCCCCATGCGACTCTGGAAGAGGAGACAGAGGAAAGTATTTCAAAAGAGCATCACCCTTAAGGAAGGTGCTTTAATCAAGCCACGAAACGGAGTTTGGGGTGAGTGGACAATCCAGGTGGCAGGGACAAAATGGGAGCTACGCTGCCCTATCAAATGGTGTCCAAAAGACTAGGGAGAGCTAGAGAGAGAGAGGCAGTGGTTCAGAGGGAGGAAAGAGGAGGAAGGGTGGATCGAGTCTGGACAACTGGTCCAGTGTCCCTCACCAGAGTTTACACATCTCTGAGTGGTTGGGACCAGCCTGTGGAAAGACCCGGGACAAAAGGAATTACAGTAAACATTTTGGGGGGTGACTAGAACTCGATTTAGCTGGAAGCCTCTGCTCCTTGCAGACCCATAAAGCCTATGTATCTTGAAAACCAAATGAGGGTCTGTGGCCAAGATCGATGGGGGCTGAGAAATTAAGCAGGTGTGTGAAGCCTCCACAGCTGCCCACACGGCAGAACAAAGGCCAGGAATAGAGCGGAAAGAGAAGTTGCCAAAGCCAGTTAGTCTGTGCTGCCATCAAAAAAAACAACCAACAGATGTATGAACACAATGACACTCTCAGAAAGTACAGGAAAAGTCGAGCCCTGGCTGGATCCAGCCAGGCACTAAGCTCTACAACAACCTCAGTGGTTTGCCGTTAGTTCGGCTTGACTAGAGACACCCCTCAGGCCCCAGATCTGGGAGGGTCTGGGAGAGAAGGTCAGTGTGTCAGTGTGCAGTTGGCAAAGGGCTTCTAGGCACAGAGCTAAGACGTGTAGGTACATTACATCCCGCCCAGTGGCATGTGCTAGAATGTGAAAGGGAGGCTAGAATGGAAAACAGACCAGCAAGTTACCTTCAGCCCAGGTTCTTCCATAGGCTCCTGACACATCTTCAGAAAGTCCATGTAATCACCCTCTATTAATTGGGCTGGAGCCATATAAAGGGTTACTTAACAATGCTTGTCCTTTATCCTTTTTTCCTTCCCTGGTGTATTACTTTTCTATGAGTACCATAAAAAATACCACAAACTTAGTGGTTGAACTCAACATAAATTTATTATCTTATACTCTGTAAGTCAGAAGTCTGACAAGAGTCAAGCTAGCTAAAATCAAGGTGTCTATGTTCCTTTCCGGAGGCCTGAGGAGAGCACCTGCATCTTTACCTTTCCCACCTTTAGAGGCTGCCCGCAACCCTTAGTCTGCGCCCCCTCCCTCCGTCTTCAAAGCCAGCAATGGTGGAGGAGTCCTCCTCATTTCACATCGCTCCGGCCTCCTCCTTGTCCACCCTCTTCCCCTTTCACGGGCACTTGTGGTTAATCCAGGACACCCTTGTTATTTTAAAGCCAGTTCTTTAGCAAACTTAATCCATCTGCAACTTTAATTCATCTTTTCCATGTAACAGAACACATTCACGGGTTCTGCAAATTAGGACAATGACATCTGTGGGAGCCCATTATTCTGCCTACCACACCTGGCATTCCGGACCGCTGTGTGGCTGATGCGTAAACACATGCTTAACTTTGGAATACTCTGGAAGGGTACCTGAGACAAACTCCAGGCACTAGAAGTTGCTCCTTTGCAGTGACTGAGTGCTTGTTTGTGTGTTTGTTTGTGTGTATGTGAAAAAGTATACACGTGTACTTGCACAGTTCCACACATCCATATGGGCAGATCCCTCAGCATGGCTGGGAAAGCACATGTCCCAACACCATGACATTTCCAAGTGAGTTAGCTGGAGGATTGCAAAAATAACGTCAACTTGACTTGCAGCCAATTCCCACACTCAACTCTTTGGAGAAAGACTCTAGGATGGAGTGTGGGAGGCGATAAAGTGTCTTACTGATGAGCGTGTGGGATGACCACATCATCCCATGTGCAGAAGGAAGCAGGGCAGGAAGAGGGTGGGTTTCCAATTCCAGCACTAATGAAAACAAAAGTCTTTGCAGCATTGTTTCTCAGCCGCTACCCCGAAATGAAGATGTTGCACCTTAGTTCTGTTGTGGGTTTGAGGTCTTATTTCTACTCTCCCCTCCATGGCTTTCCAGTTGGAAATCCATTAATCATCACGGATACTGGGAAGCCACTAGCAAAGGAGTGGTTTGCCAAGGTCATTATCAGCAAGGATTGGGAATGAGACATCTGGGAGGGACTGAGGATGTGAGGGAAGCTTCACTTCAGACAAGCTCAGTAACAGTGGTTGCTTAAATCGTTTTGAATGACAAATCGGTTGGATCTGACATGTCTGGGGACATTAAATGATCCTTTATAATCCCACCTCTGCTCTGATCTCACGACGGAGAGAACACAGACTGCCCAGGGTAGCTGTGGGGTTTTGGCCAAGTCATGTAACTTCTAGGGGAATTGTAACACT
The DNA here is from genome assembly GCA_028627145.1 of Eidolon dupreanum. Classification (NCBI taxonomy): domain Eukaryota; kingdom Metazoa; phylum Chordata; class Mammalia; order Chiroptera; family Pteropodidae; genus Eidolon; species Eidolon dupreanum. Next base: position 5,260,597 of record CM053517.1, read on the forward strand.
GACGTAAAGTAAGAAGGCAGGTTATTCCTAAGACCCCTCCTCCAAGCTGAAAACACCAGCCCCTTCTTTCCACATCTAATGAAATGGGCTTCCTGTTCCTTTAAACCACGGAAGAAGCTTTCAAGGCCCTCTGGGGAGCACCGTTTTCTCGGAAGTGAATTTAACAACCGAGATTGTCCCCGAGTCTCATAATTCAAGTCATCGGGGGGCCAGAGACTAGCTCAGTCGCATGGAGAGGGCCCACCTCTGAGATGAGCTCTTTTTTTCTTTCTCCCGGGAACACTGGATTTTGGGCCCATCTGTTTGGTTTGGTGTTTGCCTGACAGCGTGGGAGGAGCGGCAAGTAAGCGCATCAGATGTTTAAAATGCTGTACTTTCTCCTCCATATGGGGGCCTAGAAGCTCTGCGCTGGGCCCACATACAAAACTTTTAGACCTAAGAAGGTGAACTTTTGATGATGCAGTGACCTGTTACTCCCCCAAAGAGACACAGTCATGGACGATGACAGAAGTAAGGGCTAGGTCTCTTGGATTCAATCTCTACTAATATCCCTGCACCCCAGCACCTAAAGAGATGCATGTGTAGGAGTGCGTGTGTGTGTGTGTGCGTGTGTGTGTGTGTGTTGAAGGGCTGTGCATGAGGTACAGAGAGCTGGAGGACTTGGCCCCTGGCTTCAGCAACATTCCACTTCAGGGTGTTCAATGTCACCAACATCTCCCTCTGTGCTAAGGCACCATGCTACCGCTCAGAAGGAGCTATCCGTGGTACTGAATCTACTGAAAAGAGACCTGTCTAAAGACGACCAGAGGTGAACCCCCTCTACAATGAAAGTGTAAAGCAACCTGGAATGAGGAATCTGTCCCCCTGGGAGCACTGGAGCTGAAGGAGCACTGAGAGTACCCCAGTGCACGCTGTGTCTGAGACTGGACCTTCCCTCAGAGAAGCCCTAGTCCCATTTGATAATATAACAGCCCGAAAGATATCTGGTCCAGTGATCTCTCTTCTAAGATTTATCTGAAGAAAGTAGCTTCAGATGTGCTCTGCATTTATGTGGAAAGATATTCATTTTAGTAGTATTTGTAAAAATTAAAAATTTCAAGCATCCTAAATGTCAAATAATGGGAATTATTTAAATGAGCTATAATATACACATACGATGGAATACCAAATGGCCATTAAAATTATGTTATTGAGGGTTATTTAATAATTCTGGAAAACTCTCATGATAGAATAAGGGAAAAAAAAAGAAATCAAGAAAACTCTACTTGCAAGCCTGAAAAAATCATGCATAGATAAAAGGTCGATGGGAAGACATTAAAATTTCTAAATGATTTCTGCAAAAGACAGAATTCTAGATGATTACTAGTTTCTTCAATAATCTTTTCTAGACTTTCTAAATTTTCTACAAGAAACATGCATACAAAATCTAGCCCCAGTAGCTTGATATCCCCTGACTGGATGGCAAATAGGGTGCAGAGGTCATCTAAACTAACCCATCTGTGGGGGGGCTACTGCTCTCAAGGCTTCTGCCAGAAGATGACCCCACATTTTGCACCAACAATGCTCAGGGGGCCCAAGCATGCTGGCAGCGTGCATGGTCCAGGCTCCCCATCTCGACGTGACAATCGGGAGGGATGGCTCAGGGGGCTTGGAGGGGGATTGCAAGAGGCATGAACTCTGACAGTTACCCGCTGCCCGGTGCTCCTGCCTACCAGTTTCGGGGTCGCATTGGTGTTCGCAGGGGTCCAGGAGCCGCCGGGCACAGAGGTCCATGGCCCAGGGCCCGCTGGAGTTCTGCTGGGAGAAGAGCATCACCTGGGCGGGGTTCAGCCAGTCGCTGGCATCCAGCTGGCTCCCCTCCAGCAAGATGAAGCGGCTCCCTGCAGGGGGAGAGACAGGAGATGTGCCCGTGTACACACGCGTGCATGCACACCTGCATGTGAGCACACACACACACACACACATCACTGAAGATGGGGTGAGGGATGCTCTGCAGGTTAGTCCCAACCCAAGGTCATTTCTCCTACCAGTCTTAGCCCATCATGAGCCCCCAAGAAAGGTATCAGCAGATGGAGGCTTGGCCACCCCTTAGACCTCTGCCAAACCGCCTCCCGCTGCCTTGCCCCATCTCATCTCTACCAGGTGGACCTAAGGGACACAGGGACAGAGCAGCTCTGCGATAGTCATGGCACAGCTCCATGCAACCCAGCCATAGGCACTGGCACTCATCCAAGGACAAGGATCTGCTGCCTTTCTTTGCTTGCCATGAAATAGCAGGCCCCCTAACACTGTGGACAGTGTCCACCTGTTTTCAGCCTTACAGCAACCGAGGGAAGACACTAACATGTCGGCTAGGTGCTCTGGGCTTAACTGATTCAGGGGCTCTCGGGGCCTCCATCAGTCCTTCATTATATCGGGGTCCCCCAGGATGACAGTAAATTCTTGCGATGGAGTTCTAGGTTTATAACAAGTTAGTGTAATTAGCATTTTCTGACCTGGGCATACCAAACTGAAGCATGGCTGATCCTTAATCACCTCTGCTCCTCTCTTAGCTTTTCCCCTCTGAAAGGCTACGAGAACCTTGGTGTCTACCTCCCTATATCCAGTACGCTCTGCATTTCTCTACAGAGACACCGGCTTATTGAAAAACAAATGGGAAATGAGAGCTGGCCAAGAGAAGAGGAGGTAATCTGTTCAGTTTTTGTTTTTTTTTTAAATCTGTTTTATGATTTCATCTGTGGACAATCCAATTTTGTCCTAAGCCTTACTGGGTTTCTTTTTCCCCCACTTATTGTAATGGGTAACCATGGCCCCTGGCTTTCTCTTTATCTTCCTTGCCCAACCCTAGACCTTTCTCTTTGGAGAGGAAGTCACATCTCAGAAGTGGGCTCACCATCAGCGATCAGGTGCTCGGGGACATGCAGGGTGATTTTGACAACGAGGGGGCAGCTGACATGAGAGGAGTACACAAGGCCGATCACACAGCTGGTGAGGCTGATCAGTGTCAAGGCGGTCTTATTCACGGGACTTCGCGGGGAGCCCACTGGAAAAACAGACAAAGCAAGACACACGGCGCTAAAGATCGTGGCAGTGCGAGCCCAGCTTGGCCTTTGGCTGCCCAACCACCAAACAGGGGAGACACTTGGCAAAACTCATCCAGATGGAAAACGTGTGCCACTGCATGACCTCAGTGACCTCCATCCTCATAGAATGCCACGTCATTGGTTGGAGTCTGCAGGGACGTGACTAACAGATGGCCCTTGGGGTCATCAAGGCTGAGTGGCATGCAAGCCCTCTGCAGTCTCCACGGGCCAGGCCCACCAGGAAGATCAAGAAAGAGGAAGTCCTCCCTCAACTCGCCTGGCTGTGCTGCAGCCTCTTGATGTTGGGTGGCAGGAATGTTCGGGCCCCACGTTGGAAGCCCCTGAACTTTCCATCACTTTTGACAGAGGCCACGCCCACAAGCCAGCTCTTCCAGTCCTGAGAACATCCTGGGCTCAACGAGCCTGTGCCCACTCGACGGTGGGAATCCCACAAACAGACCCCACTGTGTAGGGCCTGGGAGGAGGAACAGGAGAGGAGTCTGCTTGGTATGAGGAGAGGGTGTTTTTGTATCAGAAGGCTCTCTCCAGTCCCACAGTGACCGGGCGAGGTCATAAATGGAAGCTCAATGAGAAAATCAGCCCAGGGAATAAGAAACACCCCCAGGTAGGTAGGGACAGGGATAGGAAGCGAGCGTTGTCTGGTGTGTTTTCGTTTGTTTGGTTTTGGTTTTAGGGGAGAGGATTTCACATAAATGCAGAACAGATATGGGAAAGTAAGAAAGCAAGCTATGTTGCCAACAAAATGTGGGTCCTTTGGAATTTTCTTATGGTCTTAGGTTAATATTTATTATTGATAAAAATAAAAAGGACTTATTATGTCAGACCACGTGCTAAGCGCTTTTATAAACACGTTTAGATTTCTTTAATATTTGCTTTCTTACCATAAATCTATGAGGCTGCACAGCAACAACCCACTTTATAGGTAAGGAAAAGTGGTTGGAAGAGATGAGCCTCGTAGCAGTAACTAACGAGTATGAAGCACGATTACATGTCAGGCACCGGCGCCTAGGGATTTATGGTCCATGTCATCTGGGGATGACCACAATCTGCTGAGGCAGCTCCCGGCGGGGGACAGTGTGGTACAGAGGCCACCAGGTGGGTCCAGGGTCAGGCCGCTGCTAAGGAGCCAGGATCTAGACACTAGACAGGCTGACACCAGAGACCACCCCATCTTTGGGTCCAGGGGAGCCTTGGGAAGTGCTGTTCGCAGGAACATAGGGAAGGTTTTGGGTCAGCGGATGTGCATCCATCATGAGGGTGGAGTCTGTGGGCGGGCATGTGGGCAGTGGCTGGGAGGGGGACCCCGGCATGGCAGGCAGCCTCCGGGTCCTTGGTCCCTTGCTCCCCGGAGATGGGCTGCCCATGTTGGCACCTTTCTAGCAAGGAATCCACTTCCCTACACCACAAATTTCTACTCTGGCCCAGCCCAGACCCGAGCAGCAGCTTTGCCACCAGAATGTCCCTCAGGCGCTCACAGGCAAATCCCAAACCGGGCTCTCCACCCTCCTTCGAACCTGCTCCCGCTCCTATTTCCGTTGCTTGGCGAATAGCACTGTCGCCCCGCCCCACCCCCAATGCCACGAAATCACTTCTCACTTTGCGTCCAGACTTTCTCTCGCCTCCATTCTCTCCATCCCGACCAACACTTATCATCTCACGGCTGGACCGCGGCATTACCCATCCCCCCGGGCTCCTGCCTCCCCCGCCCCCACTCACCTATCCTCCACACCGCCCTAGTGGGACCCTGCACAGAGCAGAGTGGACAAGGACAATGCTCTTTTAAAGCCTTCAGTGACGCCAGCTGAAGTGTTATGTCCGTGTTCACCGGTCAAGGCCACGTACTTTCTCCTGATCTTCTACACTGATTCCCTAAGCAGACCAGACACCTGCTCCATGGCTTCATTCCAATAAACTATTTACTGCTTTCTGACTCAACCGTTATCGTTTACGTCTCTGTGACTTTGCACATATTATTTCCTCCTCCACAGAATGCCATTTCGTCACCTTGTCAGCCGGGTATACACCTACTCTTCACGTCTCAGCTCAAACAGCATCTCCCTGTAAACACTTCCCTGAAACCTTAAGAAACAGATTCTCACTCATGCCTTGCTAGTCCCCTAGCCCTTGGTGCACCTGCTGTGACAGCTCATCACACGGTGTTGTCACTGTTCACAGGCACTCGCCACTGCTCTCCTGTGATTGCAGTAACTTGCTACTCATCTTCTTGTCTCTCTAGTTCTTCTGCATCATCAACCCAGCATCCAGCCTCCCTGCCTGGCTTCAAAACTTCCAGTGGTTCCCTACGACCTACAGAACTGAGTACCAAGTCAGTAACACGGCATGTGTAGGGTCCTTCGGTAGCGAGCCAGTTTTCTAGCCCCGTCCCGACTTTCCCCGTGTGCCTATATATTTAATATCCTTGATTGCAGCTGCCATGTTGAACTACTTTTACTTCCTGTTCTTTTGTGCCTTCAAGGCTTTTTATATGCTATCTTCCTCTGCTAGAATGCCCTTACCCTAGATTTTCCTCTTTCAATAAATTCTTTATATTGTATGTAACCCAGGTCGACTTATTTTCTCCTTTTTCTGCCTCCTATTGCTGCCAGGTAGAACGAACTGTTCTCTCTTCTGAGTATATATTTTATTTTATTTATATCATTAAATTAAGCCTTATCATTATGCCATGTTTTCATGTTTCTACCACCTATTGCAAAGCCTGACCCGTGGCAGGTGAGTTATGAAATTTCTTGCTGGCTTGATTGATGTATCCAGTTCAATTCAACAAACACTTACGAGCATCTATTATAGGCAAAATCCTCCACTAGGCACTTTGGAAAAATAAATTAGACATGCCCATCCCTAAGAAGCTTACAGTCTAGTTAATAGCAATAAACAGTTGATGTACTGGGAGAGCTTGGTATTTAAAAGAAACAATTTTATGCTGCAAAGGAACTCATTCTAATTCATTACTATGGACTTTTTTAGACAGGCTTTTATTAAAGCAGAACACACCCCCTGTTTTGGTGTGGTCTAGCTTGGGTACGTCTAAGTTGACTATTTGTTGTATATAAATATATAACGAGGATCAGAGGGTCCTTATTCTCACCTCAGGGATGCTGGGGCATCAGACATTAAGCGGCCCAGAGCCCCACTGATCACTTAAGGAAAATGGTGGGAAGACGTTTTGTACTGATAGCAGCAAAGCCATGGAAACTGGAATTGAGGAATTAAATTCCCAGTCTCTGGGAAGAATGCCCTTGGTATGGGAAAATCTCAAGCGGAGTTCAGAGAGGCCCCAAATGTAGGTGCCTTTTGTGGGGCACTGGTTGATTACTGGTTGAGGAAAATGCTATTGAGTATAACACCAGGTGATGTCACTCAAATATCCTGCCTCCTATCTCAAGGGGCACCTGTCCGAAACTCTGTAAGATGCAGTGCTGTAGAACCCTGAGGCTGCACTGTGGAGAATCCTAACAGCAACAACGATAGGGCTTTCATAGTGCTTTGCCAGTCACCATAAAGCCCGCTTTAATACGATTTAATCCTGACGGTAGCCCTGCGTGTGAGGTATCGCTAACCCGTTTAATATGTGAGGAAACTGAGGCTCAGAGAACTTGTTATTCTTCTCCAGTACCACACAGCATGAAATGGTGAAGCTGATGGGTGCTTGAGCCTCCGTCAGCAATGATGGTGATACCGGCAAGTCACAGGAAGTAGCAGCCACCACTGTGACCGCCACACCTGAGCGTCAGGGTGGAGCGGCACAGACGGTGGGTGGCCGCAGGGAGAGACAACTCTGCCAGAGCGGAGGAGTATGAATGAACCGACCCGGAGCCTGTCGGGGGAACGGAGGGGACCTGGAGGCTTGGGCCCTGGTGATTCCGTGAGGAGGGGATTAAAGGTCAAATGCCACACACGCGCCTCTTAGGCCCTGGATTGTTCTTGGGTTATCCTGCCCCTAGTCCCTGTCTGGCACAATCCCAAGGCCAGGGCTGCTGGGTAGGCAAGAGTTCACATCCTCTCCACTTTTTCACACACGACACACTTTATCAACTTTATTCCTGTGTCTAAAGAGCAAAATATGACTCCTGAGGCTCCCAGAAGGAATTGAGAGTCTTCTGACCAAGAAACAGCCTTTCAAACAACTTGGACATCTGTTTGAGGGCACCATTATCCGGGAGAGATGATTCTCCAAGACGTCCCACTCTGGGCTCTTCTCTCTTCCTCAGGAGCTAACCACGCCATTCACGGTTCGAGAATCCTCCCCGCGGAAACTGGCTTTGGTCCACTGAGCCCCCAGCCTGACCCGGCTCCTGTGCAGCTAGCTCCCTGCCTTCTCCTCCCCAGAACCCGTTCACCCCACTTTGCCCCCTTGCACCCTTCCTACCTCTACTGCGCCTCCGGCTCCGCGAGGGGTCGGTGTAGAAGGTCAGCTGGGGGTCGTTTTCTGCCTCTGGGCCAGAATCCCCTTCAGGGTTCAGGAAGGCGGAACCAGCTGTAATGAGCAGGAAGGCGGCAAAGACAACATCTTCAGTCTTGTCTTCCTGACATCAACTCATCGGGGCAAGTTCAAGGGAAACATCAATCAAAATGAAAGCAGTCTGGCTGACGATCTGGGAGGAGTAGCCATGGGATTGGAGCTTCCTGATACACAGATTTACTGGAGAAGCTCACCTTTATATGGTAGCAATCACTAGAGCCCAACCTCCACCCAGCCTGTGTGCTACTGCGGAGCCATTGCTGACAGCCACCTGTCAGAGAGGACCTTCCTGGACGGTGGTCAGGAAAAGGAAGAGAGGGAACCGCCCCTCATTTCGGGTCACGATTCTGGTTGATGTGAAACTGGAATTATGTGTTACGGGGCGTATGTCTCTACGTCTTAATGTCTGTAAGATATTGATTTGTCTGGTTCTATAATTAACATATATTCGCTGTGAAAAAGAGTAAATAAAAAAAAATACACAAAAATGTATAAATGGAACAATGCCGATGTCCTCTAAATCCTTCCCATCAGAGAAAAAAACATTCACATTTGATGTATATACTCTCTGCCTTTTTCTGATACAAAAACGGATAAATGTTTTTTAATCTCCCCCTTAAAAATGGCATTCGGCTGCATCTTCTATTTTATAACCTTGCTTTTTTTTTTTCCATTTAATAAATGGGAGGGCAACTTTCCGCATTAACCCTTTCCCCGTTTAGGAAAAAAAAAAAGTGCAGTTCTCCACCAGCGTTCAGTTAGCATCACGTGTAGGAACGTGACGTTTTCTAGGATTTGACATTTTCAGTCATCGAACTACTAAAAACAGAACGCTATAAACGGAAGGATGTCATTCGTTTCCAAAGACTATTGAAATACTAGAGCGATGCAGACGTAGTATCGAAAGCAAGATATCTCATGGCAAATCTGGGGGGTCAGGTTAGGACTGTCATCCGCGAGTTATCTCGTAAACACTGCAGCCACCTGTACCGCCAGCGAGTATTCTCAAGGCAAATGGGAAGAAGGTTAACAAATACAGATCTGCATTATCATAAGTGGCTGCATGGCAAGCCGCTGGATAGTAGACAGATGTGTAGGTAGTTAACCGATTTCCTATTGATGGACATTTAAGCTATTTCCAATTTTTCTCTCTTTGAAACAGCATGACAAACAGCCTTTTAAACACATCTTTGCACACTTGTCCAAACATTTCCTAAAGATGAATTCTTGTTGATGAAATTACCTGGTCATAAGGTTTCTATATTTAAGGGTTTCTTTTTTTTTTTTGGTAAATAACACTCAAAGGCCTGCAGAAAGACTGTGCCAAAACACACCCCCTCCGGCCACGCATGAGCTTAGGGGTCGCGGCTGTTAAGGGCCCTGCCTCTGCCGATATTAGGGAATCCTCCCGCAAGCCCTCAGAGCAGACGCGGGCACCTCTTGCTTTGTTGTTGATCCGCTTCCTCTGGCTGCTGGAGGTGTGAGAGAGCAGAGTGGCCTGCTGGTGGTTGGCGTCCACGGGGCTGGTGGCGATGATGTTATCTTTGTACTTGTTCATCAGCGACAGCTTGGCATTGTCACTCCCTGCATAAGAAAAAGTCAAGGCAAAAAACTTAGAGAGAAAAGGTCAAAAGAAAGTGAGAGCAAGGAAATCTGCACAAACCAAGCAAATGGAGTTTCACAGCGTTGAAATAAGGAACCTTTAAAAAAGTGAGAGGTTGGCAGAGACTGAAATACTTGGGTTTCTGGGGTACCACAAAGTTATGAGCGCAGCGAAGTCAGAGTGATTACACTTGAAAACCCAATTCAACTAATTTTATGTGGACAGGGTCACCACATGTGGCCCTTGGGCTAGATGTAGACTGAAGAGTTCTTTCTTTTGGTCAGCACGGAGTTTTTCAAGAATTTGAACTTGAGAGCATTCAGGCAGAACATGCCCTTTCCCTTTCACCTAGTCTGCACCAGTCCCTGTCACCTGACATCCAGCCAGCTCACGCTTGTGCTATCTGCCCGCTCCCTGAACACGTTTGAGTGTGTAACCCCTGAGTATCACATGGCTACTGGGTGGCCTTAGCTGGGTGGCGCTATGCTGGGTGCTATGGGAATGTGAGGTAGGGATGCCATGTCCCCTATTCTCAAGGGGTTCCCAGATTGTAATCTTAGTAGGAAAGTGGCCGTTCGCACAGACTCTCTTCTAGATAACAGGCCGCATGGAGACCTCTGTGATGTGCTTTCCCTCTTTTCAAGCTCTGCTCGAAGTTCATAGCGATGTTCAGTATCCACATGTCTTCTTCCAAGATAATCGAGCAGTTCTTTGAAGGACCGTTGCCTTGGGTTTTTATCTATGGGAAGTTGATTATTTATAGAAGTGTGTGTGTGTGTGCATGTGTGTGTGTGTGTGTGTGTGTGTGTGGAGAGAGAGAGAGAGAGAGAGAGATGAGCTACCGTTAAAGAAAAGCACAGTTGTTTCCTCTGAAGTGTCTGAGGCCAGATGGCAAAATCGCCTTTCTTCATTTTCACCGAAAAAGTGCGTCCCTTGCAAAGACCATGGAGGCACAAGCAAGAAAGCACGGCTCGGCGACCCCTCCGCCCCACCCGGGCCAAAGTCTCCTGAGTCGTAGGACAGAATGGGTCCCTCCACCCCTTCCACGTCAGGGGAAAATTAAATTGCCTAAACAAGCATGCCAGATTCAAAACTGTCACACATGCATGTCGAGCCTTCCTGCTACCTTATTTCCCTGAGGAGGCCTCCCTGTCTACAAAAAGAGGCTCGAACTCACATTTGCGTGGGATGTGAAATTACCTGCTTCCAATGCAAAGTGCAAGCGGGGAGGGACCCCACCGCTCCGCTTACTCTGCTTGCTCTACTCATTTCCTGTACTGGAAAACAGCTCCCACCCTCTCACGGAGACGCTCACGCTTCTTGCCCACCCGGGAAAGGATGCTGGCACATCCCGCTCTGCGCGACGGCCGGCCACCACGCTAGGAAACAGCCGCTCCCTTCCCTGCCCCCCTCGCCGGGGACGACCGCCCACCTGGGGTGAGGTCCATCCCTGCTTTCTCGTTGCAGCCCTGCAGGGAGTCGAGGGTGCGAGTGACCTGGCTGGCGAAGTCCTCCCCTCCGTTCATGCACTCCCGCTGCAGGTGGTGACGCAGGTCGGTGATGTCGTACTCGTAGCCGTCCAGGATGGGCGTCTCCCGGATGCTCAGGGTGCCGCTGGCGTTGTGGCCCTGCACGCGGGCGTTGCGCAGGCTCTCCCGCCCGTGCCCGCCGATCAGCACGGAAGGGATGTAGTGGATCTCGTTGGCCGCCTCGGCGCTGGCACTCTTCTGGGGCTGCGGGACCCGGCGGCGTTTGCACCAGCGTCGGCGTGAGTACAGGATCATCACCAGGCACAGGATGGACAGCAGCAGGGCGATCATGCCACCCTGGGAAGAGAGGACGGCGGGGGTGGGCGTGGGCATGGGTGGGGGCGGGGGTGCTCGTCCCACAAAGAGGCATCGGCCCTCTGCCGCCACCTTCCATCACTCGCTTGCTCACTCGTTCAGGTGACGGGTGCTACTCAGCAGCAAAGGGACAGTCTACGGTGGCCCGTGTTTAAGATGAAAGGAAAATGGAACTGGGATGACCAGGGCGTCATTTCGAGGGACCCACAATTGCTTCTGCCTCAGCAAATGATTTGAAAAAGAAAGCCTTTGTGGTGGTTTGTGTATCATTTCAGGTGCAGAAATAAAGGAGAGGGTTAGTGTAAGGCAAATCTGCTCCACGTAAGTAGCTACTGTCGGCCAATTTTTAGCAGCAGATGGCATCTGGTTTCTTCCTCTCTCACCTCTTAAGATCAATTATGTATAGATTCTAACTCTGGCTCCACCAATGATCAGCGAGTCCTCTAAATCAGACATCTCTGGCTCCTCATCTGTACGATGGAGAAGACTCCACCCACCCAC
>CM053517.1:5272628-5292429 GCA_028627145.1 Eidolon dupreanum
AAAAAACTGTGGTTCCGGAAGCTGTAGCTATCTATAAAAATGGCAAAATCTTACTAAAAACTACCTAGAATTGCAATGGCCATGCTGGGGAATGTTCCAATTAGACAAGATCAATCATTTAAAAAGTGCAGTTGAAAACAAGGGTTCCCAAATCAAACAAACAGAACGAGAAGCCTATTTCTACTGGTATACAGAAGCAGCTCGCTTTTAAAAGGCTTCAAAATTCCAAAATGGCTTCACTAAAAAATTTTTTGCAAGTGGCTAATAAACATTTAAAGATACAAGATAGTAAACAAAAGAGGTTACAGCTGCAAGCTCTTCCAGGCCAGGCACTTAACACCCCTGGGCCCCCCACACCATATCCTCCCAGGGGTCCACCATTAAAACCCTGGCCCAGTGACAGATTTCTCAGTTGTAATCAGCTGGGACACTCGAAGAGAGGTTGTCTTCAAAGGGCCTGCGCAAATTTGTCCACATCACCTCAAATGCCCTCTCATATCTGCCCTTGAAGGAGGACCCCCACAGAGACCCCTCCCACAGCTGACTCAACTCCAAGGGATTCTCCAGCAAATGGTGATCTGTATGTAATTCCCTTAAAGGGCACAGAGGGAACTAAAACTTAAAGTAACTTTAAAACTGGCCGAATTTTGGTAGATGCTGGAGCTACACTCTCTACTTTATATCTCACCCGGAGCCAGCAAATTGGATCCTGGGAACAGCCGGCTAAAGGTGAAAATTCTTGCCAGAGCCAGCAGCTCTCCCAGTGTCTGTCTGTAGGGCCCAGTAGAGAAAGAAAAATAATTATAAAACTTCACGTTGTCCTTTCTTTTGAAAATCCAGGCCACTGCGTATGGATCTTTGGGGCTGTCTTTAGATGTCGTAAAGAGAGTATCTTTTGCGCTCTATTGGGGGATACCTCTTGGGTCTTCGAGGTTATGTAATACTGCCAGAAATATTTACTGTTTGTCCCAGCTGAGATCTGACGAGATATCTGAAAAGATTTAATAACTCTATGATCAGAAATCTGGCCAAATTGGAAGCTGATATTCACAGCCTGACAGGAATTATTTTAGGCCTTCTCCCCTAAGTTAAATATACTCAGAAAAAAAAAAAAAAAAACAGTCCAAAGACAAAGCTGACTTTCTGATTTCCATCTCAGTTGCAAATCTTCTCCCTGATGTAAAGAACCAAATTAATAATAATGTAGTAAGATGGGCAGTTTAGCCCCTCAATATTATTTAGGGTATAAATGATATCAATTATAATTACCCTACAAATTTTTGCAAAACCAGAAATTCAGCTGTAGAAAGAATTGAAAGTCCATCTATCCTTTTTAACAATTAACCTTGCCTTTTCATCTTAAAAGGCTTGTAGGTATTGCAAAAATTCTGACCTTAGAAAATAAAATGCTATCTGTCACAATCCTAGTTATTTCTTAAAATATTGTATGTTAAAGAAATAACCAAATTTCCCTGTTGATTATTTTTAACTGTGGCCATTTTTAAGTCTTCCGACATATACAGATGATTATCGTTTCACTCTGATGCTTTTGCAAAACTATTCCTATAAAAGTGCTTCATCTTCAGGAAGATTCATGAGAAGGACTCTGACAAATACAGGTTTCCAATAACTTTGAGATCATAAAACAAAACTGGGTAAGCATTTCCAGAACTAATAGAAAAACTGGATTCAAGCAGAATAAGTGTTAATTACCTGGAACTGAATGAACTGAGGACAATTATAACATTTTTGTGACTTTTTGTCTGAAACATTGCTGTGTCCTCAATGTTTTGTTTTTCCAGATTTAAGAAAAGCTTTTATCGTAAGCTATCTATGACTTAGAGCAATTCAGTTAAGTATACCTTTGTAAACAAAGATGAAACACTGGCTTTCTCTTCCTACCTGATCCCTCCAGAATTCAGAAACTCTTGAGTATTCTTTTCACGGCAGTATAATTATTTGCGTAAGTTCAATGAGAACCCGTTCTCCTTGTAACAGGACACAATTGGACACAGTAGCTATATTATCACAGCTTTGACTGGAATGTCACATTTGAGAGCGATGTGCATAAGCCTCAGATATGACCAGACAGCTTTAAGGAACTAAGGTTGACTATATGAAGCCAATAAAGCCCCTTGGAAAAATCCACCTGGTGTTCTGCTTACAGTGTCAGTGGCCTTAACCAAGTAAGAGAGGTCATTTCCCAGCAGGCCCAGGAACCTCAGGACATTTTGGGGACCTCAAGAAGAGAGATTCACCCTAACTATAGGTATTGAAGGTAAAATCTGATAGCGAGTCCTTGCCTTGGCTTCCTGGCCTCCAGAGGCTTTTAAGAGTTCAATCGGAGAGTCCTTATGAGAAGTTCCAGCAAAACAGTCTTAAATAGAGCTTAAATGGTCAATTACTATTCTTGCTGCATTTATGTAAATAATCAGGCTAAAGCTTAATGTTAATAAATTAATTTGATTGTAATTATCTTTGACTTAAAAAATTGGGATGATGGTAGAGAGAAAAACTATGTTTGTACCTTTGTAGATTAGATTCTAGTCCTGCTAATTGTCTTTGGGGTTTTGTTATGTCCCTGGACACCAAGATAGATACCGAATTCTTCTAGTTTCCTCAAACACCTGGCTACAGATAACTCTCTAAACTAATGTATTTTCTCCCCCTTCCTATCTGGAATCACTGAGAACAAAGACTGCTCTTAAATTTTCTCACAAACTATTCACAAATACACGGAGACTTCTCACGGGTCAACTCCCCTGAATTTGTAGCATCGACTTAGAAAGAAGCTACCAGGAGGTGCTTATGAGTCAAGACTCACTTCCTTGGGCAGGACCTCACTTCCCTGGTTAGGATGTAAATGAGGTTATGATATGGAACCTCTCCCTGACTCTTCAAAATAGCGCGGAATCTGCTACTAAAACACCAGCTGCCCCCAAATCCTTAGATTCTTTGGCCAAAATTGTTTTTAAGAATAGGATAGCCCTTGATTATCTTCTCGCGGAGCAGGAAGGTGATGTGCTGTGGCCAGCGCCACCTGCGCTACCCGGATTAACACTTCTGTGGAAGTTGAAACTCAATCATAAGATCACTGAGCAAGACAGTTGGCTTAAAAAGGTGATTCCTTTAACAGGTCTTTCTTAGACTTATGTGATTTTCATTGGTTTGGGTCTTGGGAAGCCTGGCTCTGAACTGATTCAAACACTGGGAATTATCCTACTTATAATAATCATAGTAGGCCCCCTGGTGAGGTGTACGGTCGACGCTTGAACAACATGGGTTTACAATGCACAGGTCCACTTATGCACAAAATTTTCTCAGTTAACCCACTCAGTTCAGTGGACCCATACAGTTCAAACTCTCATTGCTCAAGGGTCAACTGGAGGCTGGGCATCCACACGTGCAGAGGGCTGACTTAAGTCATGCTCGGATTTTCGACTGTGCAGGACAAATCAGTGTCCCTAACTCCTGCATTGTAAAGGGTCTACTGTATTCGCTCAAAAGCTTAAAATGACTGTTTGCAGCTGCTAAGCAGGAAGTAAATGCTCTCCCTGAGACTGGAATGTCAGAAAAGGAACAAAGAGAATGGCCGACTTAAAAAATGTGAAGTCTCAACCTGTGAATACCACACAGAGAATCAGCAAAAGCTGTGAGAACTTTGGAGCCACAGCTGGGAGTGGTGCGAATGCTTTATATTTTGATCACATCTCTGAGCTACACTAAGAAGAGCCTGATGGAAAGGAGGTGATTGTTAAAAGAAAAAACAACAGGCCCCAGATGGAGTCACTTGTGCTAAGCCCCATGCCAGCAAACCGAGACATAATAGCTAACTTAGCTGCAGTCTCAGCCTCTCCCAGGAGTGTACACTTTAACCAATCTGGAATTACCTGGTCAGCACTGGTGAGCAACCCGCCTTATAGACCTCTGCCCTCTGCCCAAGAAAGGTGACCTTCCTGAAACAATCACTCTTGGCTGGAATAACTTCCTCACCCCGCCTCCTTCTGCTTATATGTCTTCCGTTTTGCCCAGCTCCTCAGAGCTCATTTCTATCTGCTAAGATGGGATGCTGCCTGATTCATGAATCATTAAATAAAGGCAATTAGATCCTTAAATTTATTTGTTGAATTTTTTTTAACATCCTAATGCTAAGAGGTAGTGATTGAACTCGAGCGGAACCTTGCGGTCTCATCTTTACCTTGAGCGACGAGGCTTTCCAGCCCATCCCCACGGACCTGTGAGCTCATCTTGCGACCAAGACCATTGTCTTCTTGCACCTACACAACTGGGGAGCCCAAAGCTTGGTGGGCCGGCCATTCTTCTAGGCTTTCACTCAATCTTTTCCTCCTACAGAAAAAGGGGTCTAAGTATATGTTATCAGATCATCACGTGATACACTTTAAATGCGTACAATTTATTTGTCAATCATTCTTTAATAAAGGTTTTTCAAAAAAGAAAAGGGGGTCTAAGTGATCTGGAAAGTCTCTTCTCACTCAAATTCTCAGATTTTGTTTTTTAATCTTCCTATGATCTGCAATTGCCATACTGAGGGCTGAGTTCAACCTTAAGTTCCTACAAAGTGAAAATGGGGTATTAATAATCTAATGTATCGCCACTGTGTAACTCAACCTGTGAAAGGCAAAAGGGAATTCTACAAAGACTCAAGCAAGTAAAAACTTCTTGTTATAATCACTATATTATAACTTGCAAAGCCTCCTCCTTTTTCGTTAATCAATCCTAAGTGGTAGTTTTTACAGAATGAGACTCAGAAGGCCAGAGGGTAAGTGAGGATCTCAAGGGTTAGAGCTAATGAGATGGAGATAACAGGGCTCAAATCCAGCCTTTAGACTCCTAGCACAGTGCTCTTTCTACCAAACTGCACAGCCTTCCAAAGCGATTTATTTATATTCAGTATTTATTTATACTGAGAAATCATGAACCACTGTGCTTGTATTTCAGCTTAATGAATTAGATATACAGAAGTTATACATCAAGAGTAAACACTGTCAGGAGTTTGAAAAGTCTGAGCTTATAGATACAGGAATGAAATTGAGTTACTAACCAATCGACACTAGTGTGTAAATCACAAAGCAATCTGATGCGATTTCCTTGTGACAGACTCCCTTGGAGGATGAGATCTGTTTCTTCCAGTTACTGGTTTGAAGACTCTCTTGACACAGCCTAGGGCCCATTTCTGCAGGCTGATCTATGTAAATATTTACTACAAAAGGGGTCGAGATGACCTCTAAATGACCTGACAGATATTCCCATGTAAATGCTGATGGAGCCATCCAGCCCCTGCTGAGTGAATGATGATGATTTAAAAAGAATACAAGGTCACTTGATTGCTAAATTATGTTGCTGCTAAGCTGGGAATAACATACAGTGACAGTACCAGTTGCTAGCATCTTTCAGCTTCTCCAAAATTCTATCTTAATTCTAGAACCCTCCCTCCTCTACCTGCCCTCCACACAAAACACCTCTAAGGGGCTGGTGGTGGGAAAGCGGAGGCATGCGCACTGTGAAGGATGTAAATGACTGTGTCCTGTGTGCTCTTTTGTGTTCCTCAACACCGCTCCTCTGCCCACTTTTTTCTTCCACCTCTTCCTGTGCCGGTCAGTGCTCTTTGGAGCACGTCTAAATCCGTGTTAATATCATCACATATGCCTCATGGCACCAGAGGTGTTTCCCTCCTTTACTTATCTCTGTTTCCGAGAGTTTTAATCTATGCTCTGCACAGGCCGAGGGACCATAAAGTACTGTGATGATCAGGCTGGATCGGACAGGAATGAAGCAGGACAATCAATAATTATTGCTATTTTTCACAGCGGCTAACTTACAGTTAGCACTTCCTGTGTGATAGGTAACGGGTTAACCGCATACATTCTCATTAAGCTACTTGATAGACCACAAGGTCTTTACTATTATTGCTGAGGATTAAGACAGTGAGGCACAAAGAGGTAAGGTCACTAACTAGTCATAAGACTCTGGCATTGTGACTCTAGAAAAGGAGCACTCTTCCTGAAGCCTCACTCTTTCCATTTGCCACTTAGTGAGTGACAGTCCCGTGAGGGATAATCGCAGGCCCACGACTCGACTTCAACTCTTGCCAGCGCTGACCAAGGAAGAGGCTGTAGACACACTGTGTGAGACGATAAGTGAGACAGGGTCCTCAAAATCATCTGCCATGGTCATTAGAATGGGAAGTGGTGACACATGCCCTGGGACCTGATAATCCATCTATACATTCTTTGCCTTTGACCTTGATCAAGCCATTAAGTAGGAAGGCATATATAAACATCAGCCTCCAAACCGATACTGTCTATCAACCCCATACACAATAATAGCCAATGCTTATGAAGTATGTCATAAAACAGGCACTGTCTAAATGCTTTTGATTCATTTTGTCTTCAGAGCCATTGTAGGAGGTGGATAACAATTACAGGCGAGAAAGGTGAGGTACAGAGAGGTTCAATAACTTGCCTAGCATCATACATTTAGCAAGTGGGGGAGACCGCGTTCAAACAGAATGTCTCCTTCCAGAGTCCGGGTCCTGAACCACTGTTTCTCTGTCCCTTTCTTATGGGGCATCCTAGTATATACTCCTATTATAAGACTGATTTCTAATCAACGTACTTGCTCACTAAGTGGTCCTTGTCCCTTTTCTTGTGATTTATCTGAC
Source organism: Eidolon dupreanum (assembly GCA_028627145.1). Lineage (NCBI taxonomy): Eukaryota > Metazoa > Chordata > Mammalia > Chiroptera > Pteropodidae > Eidolon > Eidolon dupreanum. Next base: position 5,279,311 of record CM053517.1, read on the forward strand.
ATTGCCTTGTTACTATTAATTGGCATTACATTTCTCCGGAGTTTAATTTTTTTCATTTTCAGCAATGCTCTACACATATTTCCACTGCAAGGTGACCCCTACCGTGGGTAGTTCTTAGTTGATCATGGCAAACCCTACCTGGACCAAAGATCAAGCAATTAGCAGGCAGAGGTGGTGTCGATATTCCTATTCCTTACTCAGTAGCACTAGCCTGTTAATTAAAGGCTATAACAAAAACAACCTTAACGAAGTTTAACCAAATGAAAAAAATAAGTGCTGGGTTTTCTGCTTCTGATGTGTAAGAGCACACTTTAAAAAGAATACAGTGATAAACTCCATAAACAAGCCGTTAGATTGTGAACACAAATGAGAAAAACTGGAATGAGCGGATTATGAGACTTAAGTCAGGACACAAAGACAGGAACTTAGGAGAGCTGTATAGTGTTGACAGCTTCTCCATCTATCTAGTCTTTGTTCTGTGGCCAAAACGGCACAGAGGTAAAAGGCAGTTCTGTGCGGGGCGGGGTGTGGGGTGGGGAATGAATCCTCCCTGACATCAGTCTTAAAGCTGAAGCCAATTTTCTAAGCTTCCTAAAAACTACGTCTTTTTCATTCATGAAATTTCAGTATCTTTTTTGTTTTGTTTACTGCATCTATAGTTTCTGATTATACCACACGCTGGGAAGTAAGTTCCATATGAATATACCTGCTGGATAAAGCAGTACTTCCTTTTATTTGCCATAAATTTATCTTCCTTGAGTTTCAGGTGGAGCTTTGAATCCTAGCAGTTGAGTATTTGGTGAACAAGGTCACTTATACCTTCTGTGATAAATATAGACTCCATTCCTTTCTTAGTCTTTGCCTCTGTATCAGCAGACTCATTCATATTTCTTTCATCCTTATTTGGCTGTTGTGTTTAGTATGTGTCAGGATTTTACTCTGCCTTTACACAGCCACACCCACTTCCTGCAGCCCATTATAACTGCCTTTCTGTGCACTTCCTGTGGGTTTATTAAATACGTTCCCTAGAGTGCAGTAATGTAGTAGAGCAGAAATAGGAAGGATTGTAAAGTTGTAAAACCTAAGGAGGTGACAAGGCTTCTGCACTTACTATCGCTAAAATCTTTGTGCCTCAGTTTCTCTGTCTTTCAAACAATAGTAATGACACAAACTATTATACTGCTTTCGCTACTGAGGGTCCATGCCTATCAAATCTATACCTCACAGAGCTGTTAAAGTGAAAATGCACATGGAAAAACTTCGAAATGTGGGAAACACGGGCTATAGTTATTATTCGTATTAATGCAATCATTAAAGATTAGTGACAAGAATAACTTATTTTATTCCTGGTAAAAAGAATCAATATGATTCTATATAAGTGTAGAACGCTGCTTTGCTGCTCATGACCTTCACGATGACATTGTGCTTCCTCGTAGCCAGGACAGCAAGTTGGGTTGATGTTTTCAGAGAATGATTTTAGTGAACTCTGGGTTATTTTCCTGAATCATTAATGATATGATAGAGAGCCTTTTATTTTACAGCTGGAGCTTGGGCCTTCATCTGGGAGGGCATGACCTTGAGGTTGATGACATAAAAATCACCTCCCTCTCTGTTGCCCTCTAACACAGATTCTAATGATCTTGAGGTCTGCCTCCTCCATCATCTTGACTTTTTTGCATATAAAGTTTAGTATCACACAAATCATGTAGAAAGACTGTTAATTGTACTGCTTTCATTACTGAGGGTTCTATCAAATAGTAACTTATTATTTAAAAAAAAAATAGATTCTACAGGGAGGTCTCAAAGCATTTTGGAAATCTAAGTAGATCCTCTTGATCAGCATACCCTACCTGTATATTTGGACTTGCTTTCCCTTTATAGACTCCCACTGTTCCCACCCCCTACACTAACGCTGGGTTCAACTAGTGTTGAAGTGTTTACAGATCTCATCCATCATCATCATCAGCGTTGGTGGATTGTCCTCAGTAAGGGCTCGAAGTCCTCACAGACAGGGTTGGTCTGCCACATCAGGCTGAACTGGAAACTCCACCCTACTTTTCCCAACTTCATCTCTGAAATTCTTTAGGATTCATGGCTTTATTTCATGCAGCACCAGTAATTTAACTCTTCTTCTTACCTGCTTCGGGGTGTTCTTAGTACTCACTCTTACTTGTTTCAGGAAGTAACATGCTTGCTGAAATTTGACAAATTCTTCAATAAAAACTGAGAAAAGTCATTCTGTTACTTTTCTCATTTTTCCCCTCCACGATCATGAAAAAATGGGAGGATTTTCTGACTGGCACATTTCTTTATATTTTTGGAGATCTCTTGTACTCTTGATGATTCCAAAAAATCTATTTTTGATCAATGAATTCCTATGTAACATACATTATTTCAAAAATCATGTAATAATCTATTAGAATTTTCCAAATCCTTGCTTAAAATTTTTTTTGCGATATTTAAAATGTTCCATTGACACAAAACATATACTAAGTAGCTTTGTTTTCTTTGCTAGAGGCTTCCTCAGTGTTTAAGGGATAACCGATATCTAACTTTGTGTTAGCTTTGGTTTTTCATGAAGAGCCGGACCTAGATTTTGTGGGGAAAAAGCTTCTGGTACAAAGATGGCTTTTCCGTTTTCGGCAAACCTTTCACTCGTAGGTGAGGGATCCCTACGCTGCAACAGAAACCCCTCACCACATCCACCATCCTCATAGCAACAAACCAGAAAGCCCGGGCTGACTGACCTCCGAAGCGAGAGAAATCCGGCCCATGCCAAGATGCAGGGCCAATCGTCTGATGAGGGATGAGAGAAGGAAAGATGTTCTCCGTCCAGAGTTCCCGAGACTGTGTTATAGATGATAAAACTAAGATGAAGGGACTTTGAGAAGTAGCTGGCTCTGCCTCTTTAATTACCCTGTCTGGAAGGGACGTCTGTCATCGGGGCTGGAGTCTGGGTCTGTTCGGGAGATGGATTGGGGCAAGACACTTTCTTGTCCAATCTAGATTGCTTCGGTTTTACTGGAATTGAGGCAGGCCATAAACCTATCAGTGACTCAAGGAAATTGAAGCAATTAAGTCTGCAGGTGTGCATATTTGTCACATTAACGATGGATCTGTGTTAATATAAGTCACCGAAGGCTTCCGCACGGTGCACTCACATCTGCTGGGGGTGAAGTGACCTCGAGGTGGCACTGTGACTCCCGGCGCTGACATCAGGGAGCCCTGGTTCGAGGGGCAATGTCTCCGTAGCCTCACCGAGTGACCCCCCTACACCCTGGCCCTGGCGTACGTGGGAAACCCTCCCATGGCAGCCCCCATGCCAATCAAACGACGTCAGAAATGCTGAATTCAACTCAAGTGAAGAAAACGCTACTTCTAGATACCTAGTTAAATGTGGAAGGAGGATAATTTGGAGTCAGAAAGACTGGTTTAAATATCACCCTTTCTACTTACTACTGGTTTGTCTTGAACAGGTTATTTAACCCCAATAAGCACTGTAATATCTACTTTATAGAGTTGTAGTGAGCAGGAAACACAGTAATAAATGTGAAGCTTTTAATACGGTGTCTCGTAGCCATGGCCACTTTAATGATTTCTCCTTTTCTGACCTTGAAAACATTCTAGCTCCTAGAAATGAATGTCCAGTCATTCCTCACAGGCTGCCAGGCTCCTTCAGGGCAAGGAACAGTATTCAGAAGGTTCACGAAAAGACGAGAGGGCCAGTGCACGAGGCACGTCAGCCTTGGTGCTTGCCCACCGCCCCTTCCAGAGGGACCCGCCCCTCCTCCCACAGACCTTCCCCTGGCACTTCTTTCCACATGACACCCTCAGGGTGGGCACCTCCCTCCTAACGGCAGCCTGTCTTCAGACTGGGCAGTAACCCCACCACGTAGCTCAGCGTGAGATGAGCTAATCAAATTCTCACCCTCAGAAATCTAAAGTAGGAACTATGGACTGAATCAGGCATAGGTCAGCAGAAGCAGAGCCCAGAGAGATGCAGAGGAAAAGCACAGATGGGCCATAAGGGCCACTTCAAGCTGGAGAGATGAGAAAAACAGAAAAAGCATGAGTAAGCAAAGCTCTGAGGCAAAGAAAAGACACCGGGCATGGAGGGAAATGCGAGGCAAGATGGCAGGGGTAAGAGGAGGGGCAGCGGAGGAGGCATCTTAACGCAGGACAACACAGGGGACACCCCAAAACCCTCGCGAGGCCCAGAGAGCCGTCCTGGGTCCAGGTCCCCCTGCCTGGAGGCCTGGCAGGAGGGTGGCTCCCGCCCCTTCATTCCTGTGAGGTCCCTGCCTCCTGCTGACATGTGTGATTCCTGACCAGCGTTCCCCATCGCCGAGCAACCTGCGTGGGTCACTGTGTTTTGCAACTAAAGGAGCCTACCTGCTGCCATGTGAAGTTTCGGCAGGAGATCGGGGATGCTCAAATGATCCTGGACTCTGGCCCCTCACTAGATGGCCTTGATCATGGCCCCTGGCACCGGCCTCCTGCCCACAGGCCTCCTGACCACAGCTTACGGAAGAATCTTTTTTTTTTTTAATTCTGCAGAACAACAAGTAAAGGTAGTTCACTCTTTTTGAGAGAAGCCATAAGAGAGAATTTTTGTTTAGACAGTAAGAGAGTAAGAGACCCTGGCTTCTTCAGAATCGTATCTTTTCGAAGTCTAGGCATGGCCCTGAATTCCCTCTGTGATTTATTTCATATCTGCAAAGTGAGAGTCACGACAGTATGAACAACGTCAAACCACGATACGCCGCATCGTGAACACACAGGCAGAAAATTACGCTGAATTGGTGACGCGTTCTTCATAATAAAACAAAAGACTGTCCTTTGCCAACCCACATAACTGAACGGTCAGCAATCATGAGAAAGGAAACCCCCTCAAAAAAGAACGGTACATGACAGCTAAAATCAGAGTCTGATAAAATAGTCTACTTCTAAAGGGATGCTGTCAAGTAAAAAATAAATAAATTCGAGTAGGAAAAAATCTGGTTTGTTTATTAGTTTTGCTCCTAATGCCACCAAATGGACCTCAATCTGAAATGGCTTTTGAAATCAAATTTGCTGTTCTCCAGTTCTGCAACTTACTCTTTATGCTAATTTGTCTGCACCTGCAGGGACAAAGGAGCTGGCAGCCCTGAGCATGAGATCCAGGAAGAAAAAGCGACACAAAGATGCAGGAAATGAAACCGGGACGAAATCGCATTAGGGGGAGAAAGGTTGAACTTTTTATAAAACAAGAGAAAAGTGGATCGAATGTCTGAGAGAGTATCTGACTGTCAAAATGACAGACGCTTGGTAAAGAGGCTGGTGTGTCTCCCAGGTCCCAGGAGAATGGCAGCACGGGGTGTGGGGCCATTTGTAAGGACAGTGTTGAGGCCAACGCAGGTCTCCCCAGCTGTCACACACCTTTCCTCGTGGAGGGGGCTGTCCTATGAAAAACGACTCATGGCGCTTCACCCTCCTGAAATTTCGCCTCTAAGAGTTGGGGTGAATCCTCCCTTCCAATTTAAAAATCTTTATATTTAGGGCTCTATTGTGAAAGAAGTGCTATGATTTTGAGGAAAAGACGCAGTCACAATTTTCCCATCCCCCCCAACCCCAACCCCTTATCTGGGCCTTCTAACATTTGTCTTCTGCTGCCTCCCTATGGTCAAGTCATCAGGAGTGCTCTCAAGGTGTCTGGAGACCAAATGGAGCATCCCAGCCATCATGAAACCTAAGGACACAAGTTCTGCAAAGGAACTTAGAGATACTGTCCTTCCTCGTTTTACAGATCCCATCCTTCAACAGCATCAACTCCACGCCCCCCATTTAAAAAACAACGAAAGCTGAGAGAATTAAGTATTTTGCCCAAGGTCACAAGGAACATTAACTCATTAAAAAAATAAAATCCAGAGAAAGAATTTCGGACTGGAGTTCCTTCTGTTACATTGCCTCTCTAAATCCAGGAAGAAATGAAAACATAATTTTTATATTCTGAGATGCTTCTACTTTGAATATTTTTTTCTATGGCTCTATTCAGTGTATTTTATTTTAGACTCTCCACTCTGTGTAACCCATGTTGGAATTCAAGTTCTACTAACAGCCAGTAACTGTTGAGGTCCGATGAATGCTATGAATGTTACGTGTTTAATGCTCAAGCAAACATATCAATCTCCACCTTGGAGTTATTAGATCTATGGGAAAAAAAAAAATCAATTTGGCATGTAGCTCCTGTCCTTCCTCTTCCCCCTCTAAGCATCTCTTCCTTCCTCCATTTTTGCTTTATCTCCAAGCATAAAATATAGACCTCACATATCTCTACAAAGACTTTACATAAAATTAAATAAAAAGGGAATCAATTTTTTATCCATTGCTTGATTTTCACTAGACCAGCTTTCTTATTTCCTTTAGACCAATAGCAGTTTCTTCTAAAGATGAGGTCACTTTTATGGTCGGTAATTGCATCTCTGTAGCAAAAGACACAAACTCACTTATAAAATAACTCTTTTTCATTAATTGATTGATGAGGAAAGTCTGTGTGTCCCATAGTTGTGAATATAAAGAGATGGGAAATGAGGGATTAATTGATTTTCTTGAAATCACACTATGCAACGCGATTAGATTTAGGGTTCACAGCTCCTGCCTCTTCAGTCCAATTTGTTATTGGAGTCACAGAGGAATGTCTTTTAGTGAAAATTCTTGAGATTTTATGTCTCTAATTCGGTTCTGTTCCCCTAGGGAGGAAGTGCAGTGGAAGGGAAAGAGAATGGACTTTAGAGTCGGAAAGACGTGGCAAGACTCCCAACTCTGACATTTGCTAGTCGCCTGATCCTAGCTTGGCAAGTGACAGAACTTTGGAGCCTCTGTGAATTCATTTGTGCAATGTAGATAATAATACATACTGCAAAAGGTGTGCGAGGATTAAATGAGACCACATGGGAAGTGCGCTGCAGGCACTCGGTACATGCTTGCGTCCTTCCTGTATGTTTCTGTGGACGATTAAAATATAACCGAGCCGCGAGAGAGATGACAAACTCTAGAAATGGGAAACCCATCCTCGCTTATTTCTGATTAGCCTGTGAGTTCTAACGTTTCAACTTGAAAATAAGATAAATTTTGTAGAGAAAATGAACCGATGGTACCACTTGAAACGCCAGGGTCTTCTCACCGAGCAGCAGGAAGCAGGGAAAAATGTGAACTGGAAAAAGAAAAACTAAGGGTCTCTTGCTTGATTCTGGCATTAGTGAGTTGTGTGAACTTTCATTCATTCATTCATTCATTCATTCAAAAAGTATTTCGCTGAATCTTACCCTCACGCCAATACTAATGTTTACAAACATGAGTAAGCTTGCCTACAGGAGTTTGCATTCTCGAATGGCCAGAGGGTAAAAAAATAAGACAACCAGGAATGCAATAAAAGAATGCAATAAAGGGGCTGTGGGTGGCGTATGCAGAGGACATAGTAGAGGTACAAAGAAGGAGTGCGCAGTTCTTCCTACGGGGAGAGTGTCAGGAAGGTTTAGAAGAAGAGGTGACATGTGTACTAAGTTTAAGGATAAGTGTGGCCATCCCAGCACAATGTGTGTGCAAGAAGAAGACGCTCTAGCCACGCTCTTGGCTCTGCCGGGGGAGCCATGTGATAACAGCAAGGTGCTCTCTGAGGACCTCGGGATGTCACCCGTACAAAGCTAAAGAGCTCACTGCAGGCCAGATTACGAGGCCTCTGTGTGCTGTGCTTAAGAGTTTGAACTGTATTCTCCAAGCAAAAGGGAGTGAAAGAATAAGATCTGATTTGCGGTTTCAAAAAAGGTAGCTGTGGAATACGAAGACCAGCAGAGCGGAGACCAGGGACAGGGAGATCCACTGCCGAAGGGTCACGTTCAGAGGGTTTAAGAGCTTGCTCTGTGGAGAAGGGGAGGAGGGGACAGACAGAAGAGAAATGGAAGGAGGGGAGTTAACAGGGTGAGTCGCTGCTGGGATGGGAGGACGAGGGGACGAGGGCAAGGGGAGATGGGGGGATAACCCCGAAAGGCTGTTGTGAGGTTGATGCTGAGCACCATAAAGGAGACAAAGAACTGAGCAGTACGTCTGGACGAGGGAGTGGAGGCTCAGACACGCCGGGCGTGAATCGCACATTGGATCTGCGTGTAGGGAGCATCTCGTACACATGTAAATGGCACATCAGAAGCACACTGGGAAATTCTCCGTGGTCACGCGCACGCTGCGGTAAGTTGAAGCCTTGGGAAGGAATGAAGTCACCTATGAGTGTGCAAGTGCGTAAAGGTTAGGGGCCGAGGAGGGTGCCAGGGACAACACTGTTCTTTAAGGGAAAGGCTACCTGGGCCTCAGTTTCCTCTTCCGTTACATGAGAGTGGTTGGTGGCTTCTGTGCTCTCGCAGGTGACGGTCACCTCACGATGTCTCATTTCATGCCTTTTTATTGGGCTCGCGCTTCCACTCATAACCGGCTCTCTTTTCTGTCTTCTACCTTTGTTATTTTTGGAAAAGGCTGTTTGAAGCTTAAGCTCCTCTGAAGTGGCCCCTTGATCTTTCTGTCACAAGGACATGCATACAAAGAATACAGCAGGGAGACTTTATAGAAGGAAAGGCAAGTGAGAATCAGGGCAGGTCTCAATGCCAGGACGTGGCCCTTCTCGTGCCTTCAAAGAAGCCACGAGAGCATGAATTTCCCTCCCACACCTCCATTGTTCAGGTAAGGCGTTCTCTGATACAAACCAGAAGAATAACACGGGGACCTCTCATCAAATACTCCTGGCTTCCCATCAATACTGCATCACTATAAACGTGCCTAAGGTATTGGTACCTCATTACTTGCTAGTAGATTTAAAAATTATTAGGATCATAACATTTTCATTGGCCATGTCCCCATTTATAACTTTATCTACTCCTCCTCTTCGTAATGCACAGTACTTCTTATTTTTCTCTATCCCGACTGTATAAGGCACATGTTCTCTGTGGAAAATACACCCCAATTCCTATTAAACCCAAGATAAAGAGGAGGAAATTCAATTTATTTTTCACATACTACCCGTTTCTCATTAGCCTTGACTTCTTAAACCCTCAGGTTATGGGCCAGTGCTTATTTTCATGGCTACGTTACTAGATTTTATTACATTTGTACTGAGAGGCAAGAGAGTCTCATTTTATATGTGGAGAAATAGGTTTAGTGACCTGGTGACAACAACTGGCCATGGATCAGTATATTTTCCCTATTACGTGAATCCAGGGCCATATGTTTTTGGTTGTCTGGGCAGAGTATAAAAAGCATTGCTCATCACTTACAAACTCAACACTGGTGATATTTCCTCCTCTTTCTGGTCCCACCCAATGCCAGGAGACGACAGTGCTTGGAATTTTCTGCCATTCTCGTAAGGAATCTGTAGGTCCAAAAGCACCATTTCTTTTTCTATGCTAAATCAAGTCATGTACTACTGAGAAAAAAATGCTCCATCTCCTTTCTTAGAATGAAAATACTGTTTTTAGGTACCGAAAGTAAGGATTCCAAGGTAAAGTCAGAAATGAATGAAAATAAAGCACCTGGGGATTTCCCCCAGATAAGACCGTGACGAGGCGTTAGGTGTCTAACCCCTGGAATAAAATGCTTTCCTCTTGCAAGACCCAAAAAAGAGTCCTTTTCCTCTTGTTTTTAGTGGAACTCTTCCCTGTCCTCAGTCATCAACACGGCCACCTAAGTGGTCCTCTCTCAGCAATGGCCACCTGGGGTCAGAACGTCAAGACTATAAATTAGGTATAAGGGAGTCTTAACGTCAGGTGAATCTCTTCCGTGTCACAAGCACCCAGACAAATGAGGGCCTGGGGGGCTCTGGTTGGACACCCCGAGCCCTCCCCCAGAGGCTTACCCTAAATGACAATGTTTTTCTTCTTTCGTCAGAGTAAATCCTCCCTTGCTGTCACTTAAACCTACTCCTGTTAGCTTTGTCTCCTGCGGGGGTGGAAAGAATCTACTTCGGAGCCTCCTTATAGTATCTGCAAATAGGTGATGACTGCCCTCGGAAGAGCCGCAGGCCTCTGACTGCAAGGCGCAGTCCGGTTCTGCTTCCCCATCACGAGGGGAGTCAGTTCTCGTGAGCACACTCCCAAACCTCTCTCGGGGAGCGCATGGCTGGAGGTGTCACAATTTCCACTTTAGAGCCAAGAAAGGCAAGTGACCGCACTGACGCAGGGCAAGAGCACCGTCCAGTTATGCGCTACCACCGCCCCGGGCCCCTCATACCGCCCGCTGAGGACGGGCTGCTCTGTGAGCTCCCAGCATTTGTGGCACTTCCCAGAGGTGCCGAAGAGCCTGTCCCTCCAGAGCGGGGCCATGCTGGGCCCTATTCCCGTTTCTATGACTGAAACCTATCATCCCATTCCCAATCTATCCTATAAGAAAGGTGAACGCCGTTAACTTCTTTGCCTCTCATGACAAGAGTTGCCGTATCTTCGCTGCTCTTTTCCTATCGTTTGCATCTTATAGGGGATGCCATTCTGTTTTTTTCTAAAGTTCAACACCTCTACTGGGGCCCTTAACCCTCTCCCTCACTTGCTCACTCTAAAGGTTTTGCTCTACTATCTCGTCTCTTTTACCTTCAATCTGTTTTTCCAGTATTTCTTTCTTGTTCTAAAATTATGCTAACAGTCATTCTCACCCTCATCTCCTCCAAAAAAAAAAAAATACTTTTGATCTTGATTTTGACTTTTCTTACCACCTTTTTTCTTTTATTTATTGCCCAACCCTTCAAAAATTGAGTCTATGAATTCGTTTTCTCTGCTCATTCTCCCATTTACTTCTCAGCCCCCTGACGTCTGACTTCTTCCCCAAATGACATTGGGTGTGAGCAGGAGAGCATTACTGTCGGATACTGTGAATTTCTGAGCCAAGAGCCTCTTGCAAATATGGCGTGGGCGCAGCAAGTGAATGCTGAACGGATGAAGGAATGACCACAGGAAGAGGGTAAGCAAAGGAATGACCTTTACCAAATGACGGGTATTAATCCATGCCAGGCACTGTTAGGTGTTACAAATACTTGTCTCACTTGATAACAACAGATGACTTTGGATCTTAATTCAGTTCTGCTCCTAACCATCTAAATGACACTGAGCAAGTCAATTACCTTTTTCTGGACCCCAGTTTCTTTATCTATAAAACAAAGTGATTGGACTAAAGGATTTCTCATGCTCCTTGACACCTAAAAGATATGAAGGAAAAGCATTCGGCCGTATATGTTGGAGTAGAACTTAGAGATGAAATAGACCAGAGTTTCTAAAGCATCTTTTTTTTTTTTTTTTCGGTCTGACAGAGAGCCTTGTATCATATTTTTCTTTCTGTTGACCAAACTTATTTATTGGATAATAATTTATTTATTTTTCCCTTTTTATTGAAAGACATATATGGTTCAGTGAAAAGATCAGAGGTTTTGGAGCCAGGCAATATGAATTTGAATCCTTTTTTTGCCACTTACAAGCCACATGACTCTGGACAGGCCACTTAACTGATCTGAGCCTCGGAGGCCTCACTTGTGAAATGCAGCTAAGGCAGCAAAGGGCACCTGCAGAATCTCTGCCTCCCAGGACTGTTGTGAGAGGTGGCTGAGGTTAAGAGCCTGGTTCACACCATGGTGGGCATGGAGGAGGCATGGAATAAATAAATGTGGGTCTCCCTGATTTTCTCCCCTCTTTCTTCAATAGCAAGGGCTGAGTTTCTATGAGGTGCTTCACAATTACTGCAAATACCACATGGACACCCTTCTCTCAGTGGCTCCTAGGTGGGCTGGTGTCTGTCATGGGAAACAACTGACCTGCTGGAACCCCTCATTATCTGAGGAAGTGACAGAGTTTGGCCACCAGCCCAAGTCTGTGATGCTAGTGGCAATGTCAAAATTAGCAAGTAGGTTGTCTTCCTCTTCACGCGGTTCTTAGTCAAGCCCCTCACAACACTTCGCGGGGGATCTGTGTGGACAATTTTGTGTTCCTCAGAAATGGAATCGTTTTTCCAAGCCAATAATCACGATCTGACACAGAGGCTTCGCTGCATAACCAAGGAAGTCCGGCCTTTTATAGCATCAGAGAAACCCGGCCCTTCCCCCACACACCTTCCCCTAGGATTTTTCACTCCTCCTTCTCGTCTCTCTAGTGGGACCTTCTCTGTAGCATCATGAATGCATTCATCCAACTCTTTTCTCCATCTTCTGCTTTCTTCTCATGTCAACTCATTTTAGACATAAACACAAATTTTCAAGAAGGGAAAAATTGCCATAACCCTGAAACTAAACAAACAAATAAACCGACCAACAACATCAACAGTTAAACTTTAAACAGATACACGTGGTGGGAAAAAATTATTCCAACAACGTTTCTCTTAGAATTTACCACTCAGACACTGGAAGAAGCAGTGAATAAAGGATAATGTGGACATAAGATGAAATACTATTTACCACTAAACACCATTAACTATCGCACGTTTCAAAGAACATTTAATGACATGGCAAATCACTTACAATAGAAGGCCAAATAATTTTTTTTAATTTTCTTTAAAATTGTGTAAAATACGAGCTCAGTCTTCTAAAAACAAATTGCATACAAATAGAAAATTGGCAAAATATGCAACTAATGATTACAGTTCATCTCTGGAGAGTAGGGATATGAGTGATTTTAAATTTTTTCTTCTGTACATTCTTTGTTCCTTCTAATTTTTCTATGATCAATAGTTTTTCATGGGAAAAAATGGTTTTATCTTGACACTATATACTGTTAGATATCTTCTGTGGTAACTAATATGCAGATTCAGGGTGTTTTGTTTGTAAAACTGACAAGCTATTTGCACGGGCTTAGATTATTAGAGCCAGGCAGAACTGGAAAAAAGCATCTATAGTCAAACTATATCTTTTTTTTAGCAAAGCTCCTTCTTCAAAAGAAAACTTTAAAGAGATACTTGTTATGTCAACAAAAATAAGGGGAGAGCCAGGTTCTCATCCTCGCAGGGACAGTCCACCCACAGTCCCCTCGTCCCCCTCCCCTGGCCCCCCTGGTGGCAGCCGGAGCGTGTCAGTAAAACCCCCAGGACTGTGGGAGACGTCCTTTGTGAAGATCCCGACTTGCTGTAGAA
>CM053517.1:5292929-5324918 GCA_028627145.1 Eidolon dupreanum
AAAAAAAAAATCAAGAGAGAGTCCAATTATTTCCCACAGATTAATGACTACAGAGTTTCATTTTTGAAAGTTCAGGTTTTCTTCTTAATTGTAGGGGACAGCTGACTTTTCAGCTGTATGTTTGTACATGGGATTGTCAGGTTTCAGAATTTAATTGAAGGTTTACATTTGGGGCTTTACATTTTGGGATTTACATTTTGGGTGCAGATCTACATACAGATGCTGATACTGACCTTGGCTCTCAAGAGAACCTGCCTTGCAGAAATATCCTGGCCTGAAATTTCAGGAACTCTCACACAACTCCTATAATTCAGTCATTCCAACGTCACGAACAATGGTGCATCCATGTTAATTACCATCGCCATTTTCATTTGAGATTGCCCAACAAATTGTCTCATTTAATCGGTTCAAATGAGACAGATATTGTCTTCTTCTGTACAGATGAGAACAGCAAGGCTAACAGAAGTTAAGAAAATTTTTGATTCATAAACAGGCAGCCAAGACTCAATCCCAGGACTGTCTGACACCAAACTGCATGCCCTTAGCCACTGCACATCCTGCCTCCCAAAGGACAGAACACACCCCCAAATGTGCATGGAGTGGGTTTAAAGACAGGCTGCCTGTTCATATGACTTTCTCCTGAGTATATTCAACCGCAGCTCCTGTTCCACTTCCCTGCCATGAACCTGGCCAGTTTCAATGTACATAATCTCAAGTCCATTATCTTTCCTTTGTATCCTGCTCACATTCACCATATGTATTTCCATTCTCGATGTGTGCTTTCGTTTGTGTGTATAAAAAACACTTAACATGATGGCTCCTTCCCCTCAACAAGTTTTTAAGAGCACAGTACAGTACCGTTAACTACATACGCATCAGTGCAGAACAGAGCAGACCTCTCGAGCGTTTTCATTTTGGATGATTAAAACTACACCCAGTGAACAGCATCTTCCCATTTTCTCCTCTCCTAAGTCCCTGGCAACCACCATTCTACTTTCTGCTTCTGAGTTTTACTGCTGTGGACACCACATGTAAGTGGAGTCATGCACTATGTGTCCTTTTGTGATGGCTTCAAAGCATAATGATCTCAAGATGTCCATGTTGTAACATATGACAAGATCTCCTTTTATAAGGCAGAGTGATGTGTGTGTGTGTGTGTGTGTGTGTGTGTGTATTTTTTTTCCTTTATGCATTCAATTATCAATGGACATTTAGATATATATATCTTGGCCATTGTTAATAATGCCGCAGTGACCTCCGGAATGCAAAAGATAGCTATTCTTATTATTTACTTCTCTGGACAAGCTACTTTGCTCTGCTTTGCAGATACTCCCTGTACAATAATGCTGTGACTTCTCCTTATATGGCATTAGGTATTGTGATGGTCAATGTTGAATAAGAAAACAGCTGTGGAAAAGGAGAAACAGAAGGAATTTAGAAGTGAAAATAAAGGAGAAACGGAAGGACAAAGTGTAGAAGAGTGATTTTAAAAAGGTATTGCATATAATTTCCTGTGATGAACTGACCTCCATCCCCTCTCTCCATCTGCCTCGGGATAAGGAAGTGGGTATCACTGAGTAGAACTGTGAGGGAGATAAAGGTGAGAATTGGCATCCCATGACCTGTTGCTAACTGGCTACATACTCACCCCAAATCTCTTAACCGACGCAGTCTATGACTGAGGCCCAAGAGGTCGTGAAGAAACCCAGACCACCTTCTATCAATGTTAAATGAGCCTATAAGTGCACTTTGGGCAGCAAATCAAAGCCACCGTTAGCAGCTACTCCAGCTCAGGAGGTCCGTTCTCTTAAAGGACCAGCTGCCCTTTCGTGAAAGATCATTTTTTTTTCTATGAATAATACATATACTACTAGGGAAGAATATACATTCCCATTAAGCAACATCAATTCTCAATACACCGGATATAATCTCTTGTACTGCTATAATTAAAAATTAAACACGAAGTATTATGTTGAAGAAACTCCAAAGCTGATTTTCATGTACTCTCTTTTTTCCTACAAAAACATCATTCTTACCAGCTTTTCAGTATAATAATTATATTCCAGGGAAAACAGGCAGGCAAAAAGGAATAAATCAACATATAATCTTTCTTTAAAGTCTGAGTTTATATTTTATGATCTGTATAGGCTGTTAAAAAAAATCAAGTTTCTACATTGACCATATACTATCTTCCATTATTTTTATTTTAAAAAGAAAAATCATGCAAAATATCAGATTGGTTGTGTTTTTAGACACAAGACACTTTCATTGACTGTGTGGGTTTCTGTTAACCTATTTCTATATCATAAGTCCCTGAAAAATAGTTGATGCTTAATGAATACCTTCTGAATAAATATTAATATTAAAAATAAAAACTAAAAAAATATTTGAGGTGGGGACAAGTGAATGTCTTGCCACTACGGTTGCCTAGTGGATTTTCCATCTCTCTCTGCATTAAAAAAAAAAAAAAAAAAAATCTATGTACTTTGCTAAGAAAAAAAAAGCCTAAGGCAACTAAATATCATTCATTAAAACATTTAAGACAAGTGACAGCTCCTAGTAATACATTTCCAGAACAGAACAAGCAGGATAAAGATAGCTTAGAAACTGCATACACAGAATTTTTCTACTGATACCCTAAACCCCTGCTGGCCAATTTTGAAAAGCGGGCTTTTATTGTACCATAAAAAGGAAAAAGCTGAGGCTTTCACATCCAGAGAAAGGTTGGTACCTCCATGGAAAATGATTTGCCTTCAGGAGTCCAGGATGAGAGCAATTCATTAACCACTGGGTAAGGACAACTAGCTATTGTGATAGAACTTGGGTATTGAAACTCCATTTGTAAGTAGCATATAAACTACAGCTTGAGGAATACGGCTCCACTGCTCAATATAAGGAAGGCTGATGACTAATACAAGCTTGGTCTTGGGGCCCTTTCCCAAGGTTACCAGTAATGGCCTCGTCTTGTAAAAACCGAAGATCTGACTTTAGAGAACCGTGCAGCAGTAGCTTTGAAAGCTAAGCACTTCCATCCACTATAAGCTAAAAATCCCACTCATAGATACAGACTTAACTTTCCTCCTAGGCTGTCTCCATTTGTCACTATCCTTCCAAGCCCTGCCCTACTCCCACCAAAAGTAAAAAAAAAAAAAAAAAAAATCTGGATGTTTTTCACTGTCCATTGTTTTGTGTTTTAATAAACAATTTGCAGTGACGAAAAAATTCATTTACACATGAGTCAAAAGACATGCAAAGAATGCTCACAGCAGCCCAATTCAACATAGCACCAAACTGGAAACTACCCAAATGGCCTCCAATAGCAGCATAGATAGAACATTGTGATATAGTCACACAATAGTGACAATGAGTGATCTACAGCTACTCTCAATAACATGAACAGATTTTCACAAACACATAACACAGAGTAAAAGCCACATATGAAAAGTTATGATCCTTTTATATAAAATTTAAGAGTAATCGTATTGATCTACTGCATTGCAGATCAAGTTAGCGTTTTGGGCGGGGGGGGGGGGTAGTGAGGGCTACTGGAAGGGAGGGGCACAAGGAACATTGGGGGTGGAGAGGAGGCTGAAGCTATTTTGTACCCCAATCAGGGTCCTGGTCATACAGGGCTGCTGTCTTTATTAAAATGTATTGACTTATATGCTTATGATTTGTGAGGTTATGTGAGTATATGTATAGGTCTTTTAAAAAATCTGAAGCCCTAAAAATTTTCCTATAAAGACATGATAAGGTGAGAGTGACAATTAGTAGATGTCCCCTCAATAAGATAAAGAATGACTGCACACACCGGCAGCTTTTCTTCCCTGGCCCTAGGCTTCTCTCATCATGGCTTATGAAACTGGTTACCAGCCTGCAAATGAGAAACCCAGATGCAGAAATGTCACATTCTTATGCAGGGACCAAGCCACTTCACTTCATTTTGCCCCAAGGCAAGATTGGGTCTCAGTTTTCAAACACTAAAAATGGACCTATTAGGATAATGAGTGAGCAAAGGTCTGTCATTTCAAGTTGATTGCTGGCAGTCTGTGGTATCTGAGACGGGTCCCAGTAATTACAAAGCTAAATCAGATACATTTGGGGAACACGTCACTTGGAACATGGATTCATCAGGTGTTTGTCCTTTGTGCTCTATCTGTGAGGTCTGTTGAGGGAACCCAGAGGTCTATCCTCAGAGTTCAATAAAGGGAAGAAAAAAGAATAAGCTTTTAAGTGGCCATAATGAGTCAATACAGTGTTAAATGTTTATATAATCTTTACAATAACTTTCAAAGATAAATACTACTGGCCTTATTCTACAGAGAAGGGAATAAACTTTGAGGGGATGACACTTATGTGAGTTACACTGCTACTAAATAAGGAAAGAAATATTCAAATATGGGACCACTGCCCCACTGGGCTCTTTCCCATCACACAGCTTCTTTAGAGGTCAAAAGCCCTTTGACGAAATGTCTGCATTTCCTAGAGAAAAAAAAGCACAATGAAGGATGCTTTTCAACTGTTTCAATTCTATCCTAACATCATTGAGTATTCCAAGTGCAGGGAAAAACACGACCACCCTTTAGCCTGGAAAAGAACAACAACAAAAGTCTTAAAGAGCTGAGGTAGTGAGGGGTAGGAGTATACTAATTGTCATTGCCGAGTGAGATCACTGTCTCAATCCAGCCCATGATGGTATCAGGGGGTGCTCTGTGAGAGACCTTCCAAAAAGCACGTCTAGAAATGTTAAGTATCGATGTGCAATGTGTCTAACTTCCCTTAGACTCAAGAAGGGATCGTTCCTAGTGCTACAAAATGGCCGACATCCAAAGAGGAAAAGGTAATGGTGCCAACCCAGAAGGCTTCAGAGAAATAGTCAACCTGATATCCTGCTCTGAGGTATCAGAACTCGGACCGAGAGCAAGCCTCCCCTGAAAACTACCCCCTGACCGCATGGCTGCTGCTAGGACCTAATATAAGCATCCGACTCCATGTCTCAGGCCCCCACACTGTAAACCGATGATAACAACAACTACCTGTCCTCACAGGTGTCAGAAGAACCAGCTAATGTCTTCAGAACAATGCGCCGTGCAAGTGCCAAGAATCGTGTGACCACCAGTGCAGGTGGCCTTGAATGATGCAGACTGGTGTTGGTCCCACACAGATCACACACGTTCTCAGCTCCCAACAGAAAATAAGAGCAATTTCCTAACTCTCAATGAGATGTTACGGCAAGCAGTTGAGGCAGAGTTCTATTTGGGGACTCAATGGATCGAAAAGCCAAAAACAAACAAACAAAAAACAAAACTAGAGATGTACAATAAGCTCTGCTGTTGCATACAAATCATGGGGTGGAGATATGTCCTCTGTGTGCTCTCTGGCAGGGTCAGCAGGACCAGGCCCTGGGAGAATTGGCCGAAACCACATTGGAGGGCTGGTCAGGAGAGAGCAGCCACAGAGACTCTGAATTAAAACTGATCTCAGGTGAGAACAGAGAAGATACAGTGAGCTACCGAGATGGGGCAGCAGATACTAAATGGTTACACAAAAATAGCAAAACAGTAAATAAGCGAATGCAAGAGCTGGCTTATGATCAGGTGACATTCCTCTAAGGTTTCCTCCCGGTGGAAGGCAGTGTGAATAGGAACAACCTCCCAGGCTGTTCATGTAAAACATTAGAGCATTTTACATGTTTATCAGTCATCACACTGGCCCCTGAAAGACAGGTATTATCATTTATAAAGAAATGGGGGTACAAATGACAAAGTAACCTGCCTAAGACAGTGAAGCCATCAGTAAAACATAGGTCTGGCTGACACAAGGGCCCTTGCTCGTTAAACTGGGCCCTCCTCATGTCTTATCACACTTATTCACAGTGTGCACCAAGTTCCGAACAGATCCCGAGGCCAACTCAGTAAGAAATCCAAACCGTGGGATGGCTTTAGAGTTCAAGGGTATGGCCTAGAGCAGTAACTCATCCAGCATGCATTTGCAGAGGGCCTACTATGAGCCAGGCTTATGCTAGACAGGGAGGATGCAGAAATGGAAGACCCGCTCCCTGGACTTGGCAATGCCTGTTTGCACCCAACAAGCATGGCACTATCCACTCTGGGGCATAGACCTCAGCCACAGTCAGCGAGATGCATAAGCAGCCACTGAGGTGATGGCCCCTTGAAAGCCATCCTCCAAGAGTCCCTCAGAAATAGCATACTCGTTCATCTGAGTTTTGATAGTTCTTTATTAAATTTCTGGGGATTACGGCTAAAAGCTGCTGCACATTCCCTTACTTTTAATTACAGTCCTATCGATGTTTTTTTTTTTTTTTAAACTAGTAAAATTACTGCGGAAGAAAAAAAGTCCTTAATAATTTATTCATAATGCTATTAAGACGAAGTCATGTTTTATTGGGCTATGCATGTTTATGTTGTGACACAGAAGTCAATAAGGAGGCACTTTAGTGATATATAATATCTATTAATATTCTCCACATATGTGCACCAAACAAACAATGTCTCATCATCAATAAATGATTTCAATAATTAAAAAACATGACTTCCCAGTTTAACTATTTCCTACCGAAAGAACGCCACCATCACTCACGCTCATCCGGCTGAGGCCACTGCACTTTGGGGGAAAGTGATGGAGTAGAATGAATGTTAGTCCAGGAAGGGGTTCTCGTCTCTGCGTTGACACTAACTGCAAGTGATCCTGAGGTCTAGACCCTTCCTTCTTCGTCTGTGAGACAGAAAGGTTTAGATGAGATGATGTGCCGGTCCTTGCCAACGTGACGACTGTGACATAGTGCTCCTCTGAGCTTTACCTTGATCCCTCTTGATTACCGCTGCCTTTTGTCAAGTACCATTTTGAAATGAGTTTCTTTTTCCTAAATGGGCATTCCTCTTCAACGACTTAGCCTGGCTCATGAAGTTAACAGGCAGAAGGGAGACTCGCTGGCCTGGTCAGGCGATGGCTCTCTCTCTCTGACTCGCCGTCTGTCCTTGAGCAGGGAGTCACTTAGGAATTCCAGGCCCGTCATTTCCTCACTGATGGGGGATTATGTGACAACACTTAGCTACCACGAAACAGCGATAGAGGATTAAATAATATGTTCGCATGGGACTTAGACAACACTTGATGCTACACTGGATTCTCAGTAATAATTACATTTTGAGTCTCACCGAACTTGCTTGAAATATCTTCCAGATTCAAGGGCTAAATGCTTCTTTAAGAAAGCTTAGTGCTTTTCTGTTCCCCAAAAGAACCATGCCAAAAACGAAAGAGCCTCGATTTACCATTACAGCATGAATTTCCTTCACCCTATCTCCTTAGAATCCCTAAGAATCATGATCGCCATGTTTTCCAGTCTCAAATCATTTTTTGTATATTCTTCTCTAGATGATTATGCTATTAACATAACAGGAAACTGTGACAATTTCAACATTATTAAGACTCCTCCACCACCATAGCTAACTTGGTCATCCCACTATAAACTGTATTTTCACCGAATTGGAAGAGACAACAAGGCTTCATGGAAAGAACTCACATTTAAGCAGGAAATTGAACCTGATTAGATGATAATAATAATTATTATTAGCGCTGATTGAGAAATTAGTCTATGCTGGCATTGATCTCAGTAATTTTCACTTATCAGTTCCTTTATTCCTCAAGACAACCCTATGAGATTGTTACTATTTTCATGTCCATTTCGCTGTATAAAAAAACATGTAGCATAGGGCGCTTAAAAGCTTCATAATGCCACGTTTCTAGAAATTAGTGCACACGATTTCAAGCCAGGCAATTTAGAGTCTGGGATCTTATGCTATTTCTCAGAGTTGGCATAATGATTGGAAAGAAAATGTGCAGAGAACTGGCCATATTGTAGGCATGCAGTAAATAGCACTTTATATTATTTAGGTTAAAATAGCTATTTTCGTAAATGTTATTGCTTTTCCCAATTGATTATGATACAAATTCATCCTTTATATACCTCTTCTCTACCTTAAACTTCCCATATTTTTAACTCCATTGGCCTCACTGCTGTCTCAGCCTATGGACACAATGTCCAGTGGCATCCGCAGAGACAGAGTGAACCTCCCTTATGTCCCATCTGTAACTTCCCTCGGTCCTGGCTTTCAGACTTCTGCTCACTGATATGTCAGCTTACTATGTGAAAAAACGCTCAGAGGAACAAGTCCCTGCCCCCTCCTCTACGCCTTCCCCACTATTAGTAGAGCTTCAGCCTCTGGTAAACTAGTCACTTATCTTATATGTGCTGTTTATAAGATCTGCTGAAATTTCATGAAACAAGAGGGCCAAGGATATGTTGCGATACCCTCACATTTTAGTCTGTGATACCTTGCTTCGTTAAAGGCAAACTTGCCCTAAGAGTAGAGACTCCTCATTTCCTGAGACTCACTGAGCCAAACACCAAAACACCATTATCTTATTTGGCTTGGGTAAGCATCAAGCTGGACGGTGTTCAAACAAATGACAATGACAGTGAGGCAGATAGCAGGACTTATGATACCACTCCCAGAAGATAATCATAGTAATTTGCTGTCACGGTTCCCTCATGAGTCCAGGAAGAAAAATAGCATCAAATTCCACACAGAAGGCAGAAATTTTGAGGCTTGGAGAAGCACATGGTATACCTGAATCCTGGGAACTAGTGGCCAAGCCAAGAAATAATAAAGGAGCAGATGGCAGGCCATCAGTAGAAAGGCGGACCCTCCCACTACCTCACCTAACTAATATGGGGCAGCTGGCAGTTTATCTAAAGACCATTCTCCAATTGCACAGTGCCTTGCTCTTCAAAATGTGGCCCATGATCCAGATCTAGCTGTACAGGCGCCACTTGGGAGCTGGTTAGAAACGAGGAGCCTCAGACCCCTCCCCAGACATCCTGAATCAGAATCAGCATGAGGAGCAGGTTCTTTCCGAGTACGTTAGGGGCCGAGAGGTTCTGGTAGAGGGTTCGTGGCTCAGGTTAAGATTGGCAGGACTAAACTAGCTATAAAACAGACTCTGTCTTCAAAATTCGAATGAATAAGTAAGTACACATCATAATGTAAATGCAAGATTAGGAAAGGGGAAAAAATTAGAAACTGTGCTCAGGATAAATGTAGTAACACCAACGTGGAGACGGCATGAGATGGACGTGGAAACCCAACAGGGACAGCCCATCTGCTGCTCATCTTCCTCGGGCTCTGTACCCGGGAGGCTGACCTGTGGGCTGTGTCCCTCCGTGGAAGTCACGGCTCTCTCCAAACAGCCCTGGGTTCCAGGAACAGCCCCTTCACGCCTCTGGCAGGCCACCACACTTGGCCTCTGCACGCTACACTATCCCTTCCTGTACCTGCTGAGTAACGTCTCAGGAAATCCTATGAACCTGAGTGTTCTGCCAGGACTTTAATGAATGGATTTAAACTATTGTGTCAAAGAAAGAAAGGAGAATGGAAAACAATAACCTGTCATGGGGAGGGGACTTAACATAATGATCCAGGGAGAAAGAGGTTGCAATCAACTTAACCAGAGGCCGATGACGCCCCATCACACTGGGATGTCCAACGCGGGAATCACGCTCTGCACGTGTTTAAGAATGAGCTTCCCCTTCATCTGCTACGGGATCCAAAGTCTCAAAACGGCGTTTCCACTGCACTTCAGTCCAGATTCTCTATTTGTCAAGTGTATCCTGGTTGTATCTTTGAATAGCAATGTCCCCTTAGGGCTCATCTGGCTTGCACCCATGAAACGGCCGTAGAAGACATCGGCTGAAAACGTCCCCTCTCCTTCCCTTCTCCATAAAGTACACACTTGATTAGATAAGTCACTGGCTTCCCTGTCAGATCTATCCTTTCACAATCAACTCGTTCAGGTCCCCAGTTCCTTTGTATAGCATGACCCATTTTCTAGAAGCTTCCAGAATTAGATCTGATCAAATTTCTTTCTGACACCTTACATCACAGGATGTCAAATGCATACACTCGTTGGCCTACCTACAAAATATGACAGACCGAATGGAGGATGGCGCACACCACTCCAGAGGGACCATTTCTATAAGAAGCCAGGATGAGCAAGGCTGGTCAGGCAACAAGGCTGCCAGCAGCTCCCCATCCCTCACCGCCACTCCTGTCTCAAGCCTCTTCCCACCACGTCCTCATTCTGTCCCTCTCCCTAGACTCTTACCTCCAATGACCAGCTCTTCAGTAACTCTACCCTACCCAGAACTCAAGGACCTTGGTAGGCCCACTTCCTCGAAAAGTCTCCCTTGCTATTCTAAAACAAAAATGTCTACCTTACCCAGCTCCTTTGGAGCTGGCTTGTTTCTAGGTCAGAACCCAGAGGATTTCCTGTAAGCCGAGTACACGTGCACACATGTATGGATGCACATACGGGGCAAGAAGACGCAAGTGTGACTTCTAGTTTCCTGGCTGAAAAGCCTAGGTGGAAGGCCACCGGTGTTGTTTGCTCATTTTTTTTAATTAATTGTTTTTGTCTCTGAGGCCTCCTGCATTCCATAAGAGTTCCTCCCTCTTTCCCCCTTTTTTCATGCCTTTGATTTTTTAGAGGTACTCGGTCATTCATCTTGTATGTTCCATATTCTGGATTCAGCAGATTGCTTTCCGTGGTGGCTTTTAACATGTTTCCTTATTTTTTTGTCTTTTTGAAATTGTGGTAAGATACGCACACCATGAAACTCACTATCTTGACTATTTTTAAGTGGACAGTTCAGTGGAATTAAGCGCAGTCACCTTGCTGTACAATCATCACTAAATTCATCTCCAGAACTGTTTTCAATTCCCCAAACTGAACACCTCTGTACCTGTTGAGCAGTAATTCTCCATCCACATTCCTCATCCCCCACAGCCACCTCTACTTTTTGCCTCTATGTATTTATGGCTCTAGGTACCGCATATAAGTAGAATCATATGGTATCTGTCTTTTTGTGTCTGGCTTATTTCACGTAGCATAATGTCCTCTAGGTCCATCCACGTTGTAGCATGTGTCAGAATGTCCTTCCTTTTAAAGGCTGAATATTCCATTGTATGTATATAGCACATTTTGTTTTTCCATTCATCTTTCGATGGGCACTTTGATGGGTTGTTTCTACATTCTCGCTATAGTGAATAATGGGTAGTGTCATTTACGACAGTATGGAAAACGGAAGAGGAATAGAAGGTGTGGGAGAAAGGGTGAATCCAGTTTGGGATATGTTAACTTTCAATGCTTGTGTTCATAAATGCTCATATTCTGTGTGCATATACACATATGGCTCTCGAGCTCAGCAAAACATCTGGACTGAAGGTACAGATTTAGAAGTTGTAGGCATTTAGGTAGCAATGGAAACCGAGGGAGTGAATAAGGTCACCTCTGGAGAACAGGCAGAGCACAAGCAGAAGAGGGCTGAGTCCTGAAGGACACCGATTTTGTGGCGAGGAAGAGAAGGATGAGCTAGAAGAGGAGAAAGAATGGCATACAGAAAAACAGAATGAAATTCAGCAGAGCGTGGGGTTATTTGATTCCAAAGAACATCTGGAATAGATAGAGGATGTCAGGCCTATGAGTTTGGCAAAAACTAAGATTGAGAATAGATGAAATTGAAATTCATTAAATTATGAAGATCGATTTTTTAAATACTGTCTGCTACTACATTTAAAAGTATGTACCCGAAGCTTGCAGAAAATAGGTAGTAAATCTAAGAAACTCATTTATCCAAGAAATAGTAGAGAAATACAAATAGATACTAGGAAGGCGTGTATAAAATCACTAATCTTACATTTGTAATAAATGGTTAGATCTTTGAGACATACCGGATAAAACTCACAAAGTGGTTTTAAGGGAGACAAATGTTACACATACACACACATACACACACAGTACCTCAAGAGATAGTTAACTTGAGTGTACCGGATGTCGAAATGCTCTAGGATGGCATTTTAAAATTCCAGCCCTTGGCAGTATACTATCTGTAAAAATCATTGTTGAGTAAAAACATGGGACTTGGGTAAGATTTCAGGAAAAGCACTCTGTGACTGGAAATTGTTCAAAACATTCAAAATTGTTAAATCCTGGTTGGAATCAAGAGACCATGCGATATCTTCCTCCAACATTGTTTAAAAGCAAAAACGGGTTCTCATCTGTCTAGAATTGAGTGTGGGTATACCTCAAGATAAACAAGACAGACTTGAAGATCTCTCATGGGTCCTTCCTTTCATAATGTTATATGATTCTCTCCACTGTTTTACCATTTTTGGTGGAAGAACTTTCATCTTTCCAATTTCCAATCTACTAGAATCGATAACCCAGCCAAGATTCTCAGACTCACTGATTTCTCCACCTCTTTGAAAAGTTCAGCTGAAGGCATCTTTCATTTTTTAGTTATGCATCTGAATGTTTTCCTCTTCGACTACTTACTACCATTCACTGGTTATTCGTCTTCCCTTCTCCATCCTTTCTCTACCTAATTTATCTCCGTATAAAACACACTAATACTTGATTTTTTCTCACTGTATTTTTGAGAACTCAACGTTGGTGGGTAATTATGAACTATATGTGACACTGAAAATAACCATGAATAGAGATTTTACCAGGTCGTAATTTTATTGCTTTTGGCCAAAGGCCATCGCAAGACTGAAAGAGGAACAATAATGTACAAAGAGACCTTTAAAATAAGTTATAAAGATCAAATAAGAACTAAGTTAGAATGCATTCCTAAGTATAAAAATAGGTAACACTGCAAAGTTAATTTATTAAAACAAGTCATTTTGACTGGACTGTCTAACATAGCATTAACTCTGATCCTCAAGTGGCCAGTGACTCAAAGAGGATCAAAAATTAGAGGTGTGTTCCCTGATACGCAAACCTTCCTTTTCCAGTGATGTTTTAGGATAAATATTAGTTTAACTATCCCCAAAATGGGTAGAGTTATTTCTGAATACAAAGGAGGAGGAAATAAATATATATGAACACCTACTATGTGCAAGGTTCTGTCCCTTCAGCTGTATATAATCTTCAATATCTCTTCACAATGATCTTATGAGATAAGGATTTATTAGGTCTGTTTTCGACATAAGGAAACAAAGGTTCACAGAAACCAGACAACTCCTCCAGGTCACACGTTAGTAAATGACAGAGCTAGAGTCTAGACCCAAGATGGTCAAAGCCCAAAGCCTGTGCAGTGGCAACACGGTCCGCTTCAGAGAAAAGCAAACGTGAAAGATCCTCTGATTGCACGTTGCCTCTAATATGGGCTCTACAGACCAGGAAATAAGCCGGTACCTCGCCTTTAATTATGAAGTAGACATGAGTTAGAAAAAGATCACTGTGAAAGCCTGGCTGAGTTTAAGAGAGCTAAGATCGATTGAGCAAAGCGAAATTCTATGGAACCCTCCCATAACACTTGAAAACACCAGCTTCTATAAAAGCTAGCCTTTTAAGGACGGAGGCGAGGTATTTTATTCAAAGATCCTTTAAACAGGAGAACTTGATAGTAGGAAGACCTTTTGCTAATTCATTCTTGTTGCTAGACACTTGATATGTATTATTAGCACACTGAATCCTCACAACTGCCCTGGTATTACAATGTTATATTGGAGAAACTGAGTCTCCGAGAAGTCAAGTTTCTTGACCGACGTCATTAAGTAACGAGCTAAGGTTTGGATCTGGGGCGAGTTGCAAAGACAAGGCTTGCTCCCTGTGACGCTGCTGAGAGAAGCGGCGCTTGAAGACACCGATCGCGGTGCTTCTCAGACTTCGAGGTATGTACGACTCGCCTGAGGTCTTGTGAAAGCACAGGGCTGACGCACTAGGTCTGGGGTGGAGCCTTGGCGTCTGCATTGCTAACAGGCTCCCAGGCGATGCTGATGCCTCTGGTCCATAGACCACACTCTCAAGAGTAGAAATGATGTAAGTATTTACAAAGCAAACCCTCCAGGTGTGTGCCCGAACACGGCACTCTTCTGTTACATGGCTTCAGAGAAACCTTGGTGCTTTCTAGAACATTTCATTACTGTTCTAAGTAACAGGATGATAATCTTCCCCGACAAAGATGCCAAGATAGCGTCAGATCACATGAAAGACTGGGATGCAGGGTTTAGGTATACCATATGTGTGTCACCCAAGCTCTTACTTCAATGAGGTCAACTGCTCAGCACAGGAAGGAGTGAGTCTAAGAGCAGGAAGCAGTCCCCATTTGTAAGGGAGAATTTCGGTATGTCTCCTATGACCTTGGAGGCTACAGCAGTTCTCAAATGATCATGATCCTATCCGACAACCCCCAACCACAGCTGTCTCAGCCAAGGGAAGGGCTGGCAATTTGGAGGTTTTCGGTGCAAAGTCGTTATGCAACTCTTTGCCACGTTCCACCGCTCTGCTTTGCATGTCACTCCTTCCTCCTGCCCCTCTCTCCCTCGGGGTTGCCAGCAGCCTCCTTACAGCAGCCGAAGAGCAAGGGACCCTCTTCCATGTCTGCAACCCAGCGTCAAGGCCGGCCTTCATGGAGCGTTTTGCTGTGTCAGTGGAAACCAACTTCACAGCAAATTGCTCCAGTTACCTGTGAGGTCACTTAGATGTTTGCATCGTCTGCGGGAATTGCTTTATTTCAGCAGGAAAAGAAAATACTTATTAGCATGTTTTTGCAGCTGACGGTGGCTTTTGTGCAGGGGCTCTTTCACATCGAAGGAAGAGGGAAGAGAGGGTGACACACACCAGCTGCTTCCAGAACAGTTCGCTCCTACCCGCCCTGCCTTCTCTGCGGTCCGGCCGAGGCCCTGCTCAGCAGGGAGGAGTTCCTAGAGGACACTCTGCATGCGGCCCTGGTCCAGCAGGCGACGACCAGACTGAGGACTCTGGGGACAATGACTCAAAGGCGGATGCAGGTAATGAGGTCCAATGGGGGACATGGCTTCACACTGCGCTTGATCGATACACCACAACGAGTGGACCTGGCTCCCTCTCAGACAGGCATCTCTGCGACCTTCGTCTCCCACGCCTAATGCCCTTGGGTTTGAGACGCAGCCTGGGAAGTGGGGCGAAGAGAAAAGCATGCGGTGCGGGCGTCCCCCAAGTCTACCACGACAGCCGTTTCCTTTCATCTCTACATGCCACGCAGCTCAGACAGTCCCGGGCAGCCCACGACCATTTTCTCTTTCTCCTTTTCCAAGTCAGCCTGTTTTCAAGCCCAGTGTTCTTCTCATTAATTTTTTTTCCCCAACCTCATCTCCTGCTCCTCCCTCTGCCATGACCTCGCTCCCCTGTGACGCGTTCTGAAGATTCCCTTTTATTTTCCCTGTACAGAGATCTTTGCAGAGCTCACTTTAACTAGCCGACCAATTCTTTCCCAAACCTGCACAGAGCCTCACATGAAAAGGGACGTGGGCACAGAGAGAACCAACCCGCGTGAGGCCAGCAGGCCCAGCCCCATCTCCAGCCTCCTCCGCAGCACTCGGCATCCTCCCAGCCCTCGCCTGGGAAGTGCTTCTTTATCGCGAGGAGTTCAGGCTCCGAGTGGCATGGGGCAGTCAGCTCGCGGCAGGAGCCACTAACCGCGTAACTCGCAACCACAGCACTTGCTCCAAACCGAGCAATAAACACCTGAGGCTGTTTCCAGCTTCCGAGTGGCAGAGAAGAGGCCATTTCTCCGCGCCCCCACCCCTCCCCACAGGGTTAAAAAGATCACACGTGATATTAGGACAGTCACGATTCGGTGGCTAGAAGTCGCACCGCACCTTAGAGCCAGGGCCAGCTGGGGGACGCGCGTGGCTGTCCCCGTCCTGGAGCTGGCGGTTTCTCGAGGGCAGCGTACACGACGACATCAGCTGGGGAGCGAGTTTCCTCAGGACCGCTGTCCTCTCGGCCTTGGACGTGTTCTCTTCCTCACCTCCTCGTCTGCTCCCATCTGGTTTCCTCTGGATGTGTCAGGGCTCGAGCTAGCCTTGTTTTGGTCTTTGCTTTGTCCGCATTCTCCTTCCCAGGGCACCTGACTTAGTTCAAACTCCCCGTCCCGCTCTCATCACACGAGCTCAGCCACTGCCCTGGTTCTCGAAGCTGGGCTCTGCCCCGATACCAGTTTTCAGGCCCTCCCAACCTTCCCACACTCTCCCAGTTCCGGCCACAAGATTCATCCCACCACATCAACAAGCCCCACCTGATCTCAGTAATTAATTAGTGGGTGGAAAGGGAGCGAGGAGTTTCCCACAGAAATCTAAGAGCGAGAGTTCAATTGAAAAAGACACACCTTTCTGCATAGCAGGACATAAAGTTGATTGATAGCCAAATTGAGATGGTAAAGTAGAGATAATAAAATTGGTCACATAAATAAGTGGAGTAAGTATTTAGATAAACTCATAGGGGAATAAGCCCCAATGATCGATGCTAAGAAATGATGGCGAGAGGGAGACAAGACACCCCTTCGGATCTGAGTTAACTCCCAGTTAAAGGCGAACGTGTCAACGGAGAGGATGCAGAGCGAGCAGGGCTTAGTGACAACGCATGCACACTCTGGCGACAGATGGCCCGGGTTGGTTCCTTATTTTCCGATTACCCGCTGGTAAGCGTGAGCGATTGAAATTTTTGAGCCTCGATTTCCTTATATGTCACACGAGGATAATCATACCCATCATGAGGCTGATGAACTGACGAAAAGAGAATACAAAGTGCCTAGTTAGCACAGGGCCTAAAACACAATCATTTCTTGATAGACAGGTGTTTAAAGCCCCTTGTTTTCACGTTAGAGCAGGATCCCGAGCCCCATGGGTGATGGCTCTTGCGTGATATCGATGGCTCACGCATACTTTTAACTTTTTTAATTAAACTTTTTATTTTGAGATCATTGCGGACTCACTTGTAGTTGTGAGAAATGACAGAGAGACAGCACGTGTCCTTGACTCAGTTTCCCACACTCGAAACATCTTGCACAGTATCACAGCCAGACCATTGACACCGATACAACCCCACGCTCTTACTCCCAGTTCCCGGTTTGCTTATACTCATCTGTGTGTATGTGCGTGTATCCCACACGACGGTATGACGTGTGTCGATTCGCTTATATATCCACCACCGCGGTCAAGACGCACGACAGTTCCGTCGCCACCAATATTCACTGGTTTCGAATCTGTTTTTGAAGCGGCCCGATTTGGGCGGCCACAGTCCTTCTTCTGGTTCCTGGTGCATTTGATCAGCGATGCCCACGAACCTTTCCTGAGCCAGCTCTTCACCCCACAGTGCGTCTGGTTCGAGCACAGTAGCCGAGAAGCAGAGCCAGGAAAAGAGCAGGGGAGGAGGTGGCAGGACGGGAGAGTGAGGGACAGGAGGAAGGGCAGAGGGGGAGGGGGCTGAGTGACAGGAGTGGGGGAGCAGCAGTCAGGGCAGCCCTTCCGCCTCCAACAGATGGAGAGAGCAAGCAGCATGGCCATCTCCTGACCTCCCATCCCTTTGACCCACGGGGGAATACCTGGTGAACAGGTCAGTTCAGATTTGCTCTAGTCTAGGGTCTAAACAAAGCCCGTTCTGATTTGTATTGAGGTTTGTTTGTAAACACAAGCCCACAGGGGGTATAAAATTAGGCTCCCCAAACCCAGATCCTATCCAGGTGAAAATTAAACGAACAAAAAAAAAAACATACAAGGGAGCATGCATGCCATTACATTTGGGTGATACTGAGTTCAGGTTGAAACAATATGTATGATTGTAAAAATAAAGTAAGCTCATTATGTAAAACTTGGCAAGTGTATAAAAACACGAAGAGGAAAATAATAATCACTCATAATCCCATCACCATAGATAACTACTGTTAACATTTCTGGGGTATAATAGTCCCACAGGTTTTTTTCTATGCAAATGGGCAACATTTAATTTTACAAAACTTGTATCATACTACATAAGAGATTTGTTTCCTAAATTTTCCCTTAGACAATTGATTGGTTTTCCTCCACTTTTTGAATATGCTAAATAACTGCACACGATGAATTTAGAGAGGCATCACGCTTCATTCAACCACTTTCCCACTTTAGAGGTTTTGTCCACGTCTGTTTCCCAGTGCTCCTGCATCCATGTTGCTTTTGGTATTGATGCACAGTTGTCTATTAGTTCTGTTTATGAATAATGTTTAAACAAACAAACAAAACGCAAAACACCTCTGTGTAGCCAGTGCGGTTTTCCATTCAGCTGACATACCCAGACACCCATGTTGATCAAAACACAGTGGTTTCTCGATTCTGGAGTGAAGAGAACCTTGATATGCATAGACTCCTTTCTACGTGCATTCGGCCAACGTCACACTTCTGTACCAATCCTTCTGTCCTAGCTCTCTGAAGACACAGGGCAAAACGAAATCTTCAACTTTCACAAAAGGGATGAAAACTTTTACTTGCTTCCATTTGGCTAAGAAACCGTGTTTTCCCATTTGCTTCTACGCCACCTCTGCTCTCTAGCTGGCCAACACGAAGCAAAATGACATAAAACCCCACGAGATCCTTTTCTATGCACACTGATACCTCTCCAGGTCCCAGGCACATTAACATGGTGGGACGTCACACTTTGGAACCCTTTTCGCTGAAATCTTCTGTAGGACAAGGTGTAAGAGCCAATAACCTTGCAAAGTACCTCAACGTCTGAGATTCCTAACATTTTCATAAAACCCCAGTCTACGACTATCAAGTTCTTACTCCATCTGATCTGGGTTTCATCCTTCTTGGGACCGTACAGCCATCACTGGGCAATGGTGAGACAGGCACAGACAGACCGTGATGTCGCCACCTCTTTCACTTTACAGCATTTAGAGAGAGGAGCCCTCTTTGCACAGACAAAATCTGAGAGTGCTCAAATGGTCATTATTAGTAAGATAAATATCTTTATGCATTGTGTTTGACATCATCACATTAAGATCATGCTCAGAGGTCTTACTTTATGTGTACATGAAAGCAGGTGTCTTATAATGCCTCTGTTTTCAGAATCAAAATACTTATCCTATATCATAGAAATGACTAAAAGTTTATCGTTAAATCTTTACATAACAGTTTCCTTGCCCTTAGCTCACAAACCTACTTCCCTTCATAAAATATGAAAGGTCTTTCATCGACTCTGATTTCCCCTGAAACTGCACCCCCCTCTTTCTTTTCCTCTGTTGCCAAACACATTTGCACTCCATTTTCTCCGCCAACATTTTCGACTTCCTATAACGCTTTCTGCCTCTACCCTTCCACGGAAATTACTAGTACCTCTTGACTATCTAATCCAGTGGCTCTTATCCGTCTTGCCCTTCTCCCTGGTTTTCCACCAAACTGAATTCTTCGGTCTCATCCTCAATCCAAAAACGCCATTTCAAATCCTTTGACCCTCCACTCTCCTCTTTTAGTCCTGACTTCCATCCCGATTCTCAAGCTTTTGAATCTCCAACCCAATACATGTGAGCTTCCCTCAGGTTTCGCCTCCCATCCTGGTAAGTCCTGCTCTCCAATCCCTCCCCAGCTCCCTGCACCTCAGTTATCAATCGCCTTTGTCCTAATGACTCCCACATCCTTCAGGACAGTCCCCCGTCCCCAACGGAGCACCACTCCCCAACTGTCCCTTTGAGTATCCACATGAATCTCCCGAGAACGTCTCGCATTCAACCTTTCCAAAAGCAAAGCCATTCTCTTCTCCTTCTCAGCTGCTCCGCACCCCACCCAGGGGAGGTGGCGCTTTCCCTGGAGTCGAGCTTGGTTGGTGGCAGTCCCAGGGACTTCCGAGGGACACGTCTGACCCTCGTTTCCACAGTGGGGTGCTTTCCTCGGCACCCCCAGGTACAGTTCTTTTCCTTTCTCCGTGTCAGTCCCAGCTTCAGGCTCATCAGTTTACTCCTGAGCTTCTGGAGAAGCTTCCTTGAATCTCCTGCCTGAAATCCTTCTTATCTCCTGACTTTCACATCAGCCCAGAAATAAATCCCTAAGGCCCTGGTGGAATCCCGTTCAGTTGTTACCTACAGAGTGCCAGGCACTGGCTGAGCCCTTGGGACGTGTGAGTGAGCAAAGCCGTGGAAGGCCTCACCGGGTGGAGCTTACGAACTCCTGAGAGAATAAAAAACAAAAGCAGAAAACGTGCAGCCATCGATTCCCTCCCCTGACATCTTCCATGGCTCCTCGTTCCTGCCCTCCCCACCAGGAAAATAAAATCCAAACTCCTAGGCATGATGACACTCAAGAGTCTCCAAAGTCAAGTGCTCGATTTCTAGGTGTCTGCCTCACTGGCTCACTCCCTGTCCCCAGGCGTACTCCACGAGGTCCCACCTCCTGGCCTTTGCCCTTCTCTATACCTACGAAATATCACTCACTCTTTAAAATTCTACATAAACGTTACTTCCTTCGTAAAGCCTTTCTGTCCTGGACACCCATCAAAATGAGTCATTTCTTCTATATGTGTTTACAGCATGTTTAGCCTATCAATCATTTTACACTTAAAAAAGTGTTATGGATGAGCAGAGTGATATATACAAATGTGTATATACAAACACACACGCACATATACATATATATATATATATATAGCTATTGCTTCATTCTGCTCTGTATCATATTTATTTATACATCTCCACTCTCCTTTCCACAAACAGTAAATTGTAAGATTTTTGGAAATAGGACTTGTTCTTTTTCATTTTTATATCCCCACCACACTGCTTTGAACAGAGATGTTGAATGAATGGAAAGACAATATATATTAGTAGTAATATTGAGCGTGATAATGGCAATCTGATTATTTAGTGAATCTCGGTAATAAAAATAGCCTTTGTATAAAAGTGCAATCATTTGGGGCGGTTTTCTTCTTTAAGGATGATGGGTGTTATTTTTCAATTATCACCAATTAACATGCACAGAGTAGTCACAGGATGACTGGCACTGATGCTGGAGGGCTCTGTGGAACCTCACTGAGGTGGGCCTTGCTCTCCAGTGCTCCGAGAGAAGTAATTTATCTGTATAGTCTTCGTGCGAATATGCAAATTAGCATGTGCCTAGCAGCACAAAGAAACCTGAGAGCTAAAGTAAAGACCACTAAGGTAGTTCAGAACAGGTATGTCCCTCTTCACAGAAGTCATCACACGGAGAGCTAAACTGAAGGTGGGATGTCTCAGGGGGAACATATTCTAATCCCCAAACAACAACAACAAAAAATTCAAATATTTAATTACAAGCTGTCTTTCAAACATCAGCACTAACTACCTTCTGAGCTCCCCATGGCATTTGCTTTGCCAGAATTACCTCTCTCCAGAATGTTAGAACTGCCTCTGTCCCTTAAGGCAAGATGTAGGTGACAGCATCAGTCCACGGGCTTTAACTCATCCCGAGGTGGTCACGCTGCAGCCAGAACCTTCAACAGCTGCTGGGCAGAATCTACGGGGGGTCAAGGAGACTTGGGGACACGGCAAGGAACAAAATCATAATTCGGTCTATTTCCTGCTTAATAGATGTGACTCCCACAGGAATTTCCTCCTCCACCTGGAAAACTTTTACCCACTCCTTTTTGCCAGTTCCTGTATGCCACTGGGAAGCCCTCCCAACTCCCGCCAAAGTTAGCTATGCCCTCCCCTGCACCAGCGAAACACCAGCACATAAATGCTCAGTGACATGGACCTCTGGTGTGGTGACCCCACCACAGACAGCAGCCTCATCGACGTCCAAGACTATGTCCTATTCACCTCTGGATTCCCAGAACCTACCTGCCCAGTGCAGAGTAGATGCTAAATAAACGTAAAGAATTTATGTTTAAGGTCGAGGAAGAAAAATAGCATTTGCTACTAAATAGACAGATTCCTACATACCTCTCTGTGTACATATTTAATGCTAATAATCTAGGAAACAAAACTCTTCCATTTTCTGGTTCGGTAACACTAAGCTCCAGAGTGGGCTGTCGGCTTTGCAGGCTGCGAGTGGGTTGCCATGGAAACAAGGTTCTGGATGGAGGCTCTGGCTAAAGAGTCCTTCTCAACTCAAAGGAAGCTGCAGAAATGCAAAGGGTATTTTGATTCCCCCTCTTTCTCTCCTTTTCTCCTAAACCTTTCACTCCTTTGAGCAACTTGAAAGCCGAAGCCAGCCGAGTTCTGAGGACCAGGTCTCCTAGAATTCTATATTCCTGGACCGAACCTGCCTACACAGCACAATGTGGATTTACCTATGGTCTACCTTAACGCCTTCCACACTGCTTTTGCCATCTGTTTGTTATTATTTCTCCTCCCCATATCACACAGAAGTACCCCCAAGTTAAGTCCTCTTCTCGATGACAACCAAACAGCAAAAACTGCCTCTCAGTCCTAAAACAGCAGAGGAAGAGACGAGCAGACCACTGAAAGGACCTGTTCTCCCCAAACAGGAGCCTTGTCACGTGGTCCACCGGAGAGTCAGGGTGAAAAACTTGATAAATAACGCAGGAAACTGCCTCCCCCTTCCGGTTCCACGTGTTGTGATGTCTGTCTGCTCTACTCTACACAAGCAGCAGCGGCCACACGGCCTCCGATCTGGACAACAGAGCTGCAGTAGGCTCCCACCATGATCTCAGCTGAAAAGACCCCTAGAAGTATGTTTGTGGGGTTGTTCGGTACCTCACTGAAGTATTAAAATGGTGAGCTGTTGCAATGCTATGCACCTTGAAACATCCTCAACAACCCTGGTGAGATTTAAACACTGGGAAATTCTACCAAAAAAAAAAAAAAAAAAAAAGTATAGAAACCAATCATCAAGAAGCCTCATCCGTGCCAAGAGCCACACTGGTTATGAAGTCACTGCCCGCCTTCTTTTCACAAAGAGCTTTCTCCTCCCCTCGGGCATCCCAAAAGGGCTTCTTGATCTGGAGTCACACAAAGCTAAAAAATCCAAGGCCAAACCCTGACAAAAACTCCACTTCCACAATTAAAATGAAAAGGCTTTCCTAAGGCTAGTTCCCAGGAGTTATTGAATTCTCTCAGCTTCTGGGTTCTTTTCCCTTTTCTTAAATAAGCTTATTCTTTTGATGCAATATTCATGACTCCCAGACACGAGGAGGGTCCTTGATAACAAAAAGACAGTGCTTCCGGCTGTAATGAGTCTCCTCTTTCCTATCTCACTCACGCCGGCCGTCTCCCGATTTTTCTAAGCTGGTGTTCGCCTTAGCTTTTCTCTCAGCTGCAGGAATTCGATGGGAGAAGCCCACTCGGCAAGTCCTGACGTTCGAAAGAAGACGGCCATCGGACTGGACGACGTGCTCTGGCTGCACGGGGCTGAGCGAGGGTCTCTGTCAGATCTGAGCCCAGTGGCTCTAATCGGGGTCTCCACCGATCACCCGTTTTTTTTGTGCGTGAGACTGTCGTGAGCCGAGATTGGGAAATGCGGGTGGCTTGCAAGTGTAGAGCGTTTTCATCCCAGAGGCATCAGAAGATGTGTGAATTAAAAATTCCATAAGCCAGGTGTTATTCGTTTTTGCTTTAGTTTACTGTTGCTGCTTTTGCTTTGTCTTCATAGAAAGAGCGGCCTTGCCGTTGTCCAAACACCCAGGTTGACCTTAAGCGCTCTGTAAACCACACGTGAGCCTCGTGAGGATAAAAGGTTTCGCGTTTCAACTGTGACTCAGACATAGCGCATCGCCACAATCCCGTAGACATGAGGGACTGCTGGGCACCTTATAGGGAAAACACCGGGTAAAAGACTGAGAGATCTGTGCTCCTAAAAAAAAGCTAGTGACCTTGAACACGTGACACACACTCTGTTTGCTCAGCAGGGAAATGGGAGGATGGACCCAGGGGAACTCAGGCAGGAGGCGGGCACGTGCCGGGAGACCCGGCCCGTGGAATCAGACAGACGTGGGCATGCGGCTCTGCCCCGGACGGCTGTGTGACGGTGGACAAGACGACCTCTGAGCCCGACGTTGCTCATCTCCCCACTCGTACACTTTCTGGGGTTTGGGGTCGAATCAAGGGAGACAACATTTCACTAAAAGAAACTATCTGTAAAAGCGTTTCTACCTCCGTCTCCTCCCCTTCCTCCAACTTCATGAAGCTTCTATTAGCTCTCAGGTTACATGTGATTGGCAGATCTGAGAGGCCCTAAAATTAGGTCAAAAGTCAGGCCTATGGAGTGTCCTTTCAAAAGTCTGGGTTTGGGGTGAGGACCCAGATTTGGCCCGGGAGGTGGGTCACGTGTGCTAACAGTCCAAGCTGGGTGAGTCCTGTGGAGGAACGAGATGGTGGCCTTGCTGTTGGAACAGAAAGGCTCAGGGACATCGTCAACAAGGTGGAAGCAGACACAAAGGAGGGGACGTCTTGACCCACTTAGCACAGAGCTGGCAGTTCCATTTCTTGGCACGAGCAGAGGCATAAATGCTGAGGGAGGATGTGCTGCCTCTACCTGGGGCACCTCGGGGTTCTCGGGTTTAAGAAGAGATTGATGGGGGCCTGACCATTACCTGCCGAATCTCATTCTCCTAGAGACAAAGCGGTTTTAAAATAAGTCGAAATGAGGCGGCGGAGAGGGTAAACCTGAGTTACCAAGGGACGAGAGAAGGTGGGGAGTTCGGGTGGACACGTGGATGGCCGGAGGGTCGGAGATGAGGACTAGAAGTGATGGGAGCCACATCTCACCTGCTCTTGAAGAGGCAGAGCTCGATGCCACCAAAACAAAACCCAGATGGTGGCACCGTCTTTGCTTCCTGTCAATCTGATTACTCGTAATATCTGGTGACACGGGAGCCGAGCCGTGACAGCTCGGAAGCACTTGATCGCTGCTGGAATGTGGCGGCAGGAGGAGTCTCTACATGCAAGGTCAAGGCTGCCACGGAGGACTCTTCACGAGCAAAACAGGGACGCCTCCACTTCTTTCTTCCCTATTGCACCCCTCACCAGCCCCTCGCCCCACGTTCAGCTCAGATTCCTGCTGACAAGGCTGGGGCTACACTCCCCATCCTGGGACCCGATCACTCATGTCGCCGCTCGGTGTTTTCGCGTTTGGCCATCCTGCACTCCGCACTTCACGGTGCCAGCGTTCTGCCCAGACATTACCTAACTCATCACTCACTGCATTCCCTCAAGGGAGGTGACAGGAATTGTCCTCATTTCATAGAACTGGAGGCAGAAGTGCCCAGGATCTAAAAGGTCTCCTCAGCTGCTTGCAATAAATTCTGAGAACAGTCTGAGAGAGAAGGTCCCTTGAGACAGTGAGCTAGAATCCACACCGAACTGCACAGCCTCTTCTGGACCCCTCACCCTTCTTCCTCTGGGGCTTACCATGGTGGGCACGCGCCTGGAACACCAGCCCCCAGGTTCAAGGGCGGGGCACCTCGATGCCCCGGGAAACGCCCAGAGCAGCTGGCTCTGCCTCGCTCATGAAAACCACACACCAGCCTCATGCAGCTGGACTTGACCCTGGCATCGGTCACCAGTCAGGACTGAGGAAACACGTGCTTCTGATAGGTTTCACAGAGGGAGCTGAGGAAAGCAGTCCTGGCTGAGCAGAATGCATTACTGGGGGTCCCTAAACGCTCACAGAGAGGGGGTGGCTTCACACCAACACCAAGGGTCAGTGGGAAATAAAGAAGGTCAGCACAAATTTGCACAACAACATTCAAAGCATTCACTTAGAACAAAGAGGGAAACTTCACCAAATAATCATCACTATTGGACTTTTATTTCCTCCAATATCAATTAACGCCCAACAACTGCCTAGCACCTTTTGTGGTTTACTGAGTTCCTGCAAATACACTGGAGCATCTGCTTCTCATCAGAACCCCATGGAGGAAGTAGGGTGGGTGCTATTTTTCCTTTTTTACAGATGAGGTGGGCAACAGAGGTTACAAAATATATAACCCTAAGCCAGTGTTTGAATGGCGGCAATCACAGATCACGGACGGTGGACCCTCACGCTCCTACCCCAGCTTGTCACCCTCGCTCCCACCCCGTGGGCTCTCGGTGGTCCAGAGGCTACTTCTTTCTTCGCGAGGAGGTCAGAGTTTTTGACAGCAGGTGTTCTCAGAGGATGGCAGCTACTCATTTCAAGCTGCGTCTGACCCACCCTGGCTCTGTGATTTCATTACATCGTGGCCGGTGGTGCGGCAATTGGCACCGCCAAGCCTTTGGAAGGCCTCAGGATCGACCCGTGAGCTAACCCCAGGCAGAAAGCCGACTCCAGTGGCCCCTCCATGAGGAGAGAAGTGAAGGATTAAGCCCCAGTCGCACGTCTATTTCCATCTTGCCTAGGAGGGGACAGACCCATTGTGTAAGAGGTGTGATTGAAGGGCATTTAATTGCGTTCTCTCCAATGGAGATGCTTTGGAGGGAGGCTTTCAGCTGCACATCTGATTATCGTGGGGCTTTGGGAGCTGCTTCCCACCAAGGGCTCGACTCTTCCTTGC
Source organism: Eidolon dupreanum (assembly GCA_028627145.1). Classification (NCBI taxonomy): domain Eukaryota; kingdom Metazoa; phylum Chordata; class Mammalia; order Chiroptera; family Pteropodidae; genus Eidolon; species Eidolon dupreanum. The sequence continues at coordinate 5,319,270 of CM053517.1, forward strand.
ACGTGCATATTCCACAGTCCTTTCTAAGCACAGGGCACTAATTCAGCTCTTTTTCCCTGCACGCCCGCGTGAACACATGAGCTCAAAGCAGGCAGCCAGAATCCTGGTTAGGAGACTCCACCTGCCGACGAAGCACTAACTACCTTCACCTATCCGTGCATCATGTGTATTTGCATCTCATTTCATCCTCTTACAAAACATCTGAGAGAGAATGAAACTGAGGCCGACAGAAGTTGAGTAGCATGTTCCATGCCGAATTATCTGAGTCGTTCTTTTTTCCTTGCTTCCTAGTGCAGATGAATCCCCTCCATCAAAATTCTCTCCAGGACAGAGAAGAGGAAGAAGGCCCTTGAGACTCATCACAGATTCGGTGAGGCTGTCGGTGTGAGCTTGCTACTGCTTTGGCTAAACTGTGATAGCACCTCAGATTGGAGTTTGGGGAAGAACTCAGTAAGGATGCATTTCCGTACCTGATGTACACTGCCTGAGGCACTGTGCTAACAGCTACCACTGAAGCCACCGCCCAGGGGAACAACAGGACCAAAATAGGGAAGGCAAATTATTTTTCTAAATCAGGTAGGAGATTATGTTCTCTTTATTACCAATTAGGAGATCTTCAGGATTCTCAGGCATGTTTTGATAAGAGGAGGAGGAGGAGTGGGAATGAGTTAGCGCCACTAAGAAGGGCAGCCACTTTTTTTATTCTCAGCGCAATCAGAATGGCTTTTATTGTCCAAAAGCAATGAGGAAGCATTTTCACGTGGGGCTACAGAGAGCCGCCCAGTGCCCGTGTCTGTCTGGATGGCAGAATACATCCTCCATTCCCCCGCCAATTTCTCACTCAGCATCAACTAAGTAGTTGTTCTCCAAGCTGGAGAAACCTGAGGGTACCCAGAGACCTCGCTCCCTGTCTTAAAAGGGCTTAACATCTAGTTAGAGTGACGTGATCTATGTCCAAACAAACTGATCAGCAACCGATTCAAGACAGCATAAAGCCGAGTATTCATGATAACGTCAAATGATTTAAAGCAGTGAAAGGCCATGAGGAGGGAAGTGGTCAGGGAAGGTCTTATGGAGAAACGGGAATTGGCCCGAGCTTTTCGGTGCATGGATTTGGATAAACACAGAGAGAAGAAAATTCAAGCACAGGGATTAACTTAGGCAGCGAACTAGAGTTTGGAATGAGTGTGATGAAACTAATGTATTTTATTATAGTTGTGTTTCCAACGACTATGCAAAGATCACATGGATCAAGTAGCCATTTAGTTCTCCACTGGTTCAGAGGAGAATGTCATGCTAACAGAGCATGGGCAGAGACAGAGGAATCTTTAAGGTGAACATCACACCTCAGTGGGAGAGCAGGTTGCTCGCCTAGACGAGACGACAATTCTGATGCACCCTCCACACCTCCCCACGCCTCCCACAAGGGAAAAGTCCCTGAAATTACCAGGGATACTGATGATAAAAATAGTTACGTAAAGCGCTCTATATAGGCTTAGACCAATGATCCATTCAGACCAGGATTCAGTCATTGAAAATGACACCAAGTATATTAAAGAAAGGACATTACTGTCTTTTGTGATCTCAATCTTAAAAGGTTAGAGCTAGTACCCTAAACACCCTTAATTTCCTCCGATTATAGCTCCATAAAGTATAAACTTACCTAAATTATTCTTCAACCAATTTGTATTTTCTGACAGTATCATCTTTGAGGGTGATATGTTCTATGTTTACTACCCACTATATTAAATAATAACATACCTCCTTTCATTTCTCCCAAATGAAGTCTCTCCTTCAAGCTTCAAAGGATGTCCCTTATTTTTAATACTCCAAGATGTTGTGAACAAATCTATCGTCATATAATTAGAACTTCTCTTGGCCTTCACCTCTCTAAATGGAAGGGTGTCGAACTTATCCTCATATTTAAAAATTCCTCTCTTGTTTGCTGGTTCTTGTTGACCTCTTCAAGTGCTTTCTTGGCTCCATTTCTCACTGTCACTGTTTCTTCTTCTTCTTCACCATCATCATCATCATCGACATGCTCTCAGATACATCTTACGGGCTTCATCTGATTCCCTAGGCCTCACCTGCCTCCAAGACCCTCAGCGGCTTGCTCTATCCTCAGCTATCTTTGTGTCTGATTAATTGATTTAAGCCAATCAGCTACTGCCTGGAAGTGACGGACCTTCTCCCTTGACTAGGAACATACAACCAGGCTACCCGTCTGCATCCCTTGAGTCTTGGCACCCCCTGCGATTTCCAGATTGGATGTAGCATCACATCTTAGGGTTTGAGACCTGGCTTGCTGAGCGGCCACTGCAGGGGCCAGATGATGCAGCTGGGAAGGACAGGCAACTCTTCTGGTATAGATTTTGGCCAATGGGAAACAGGACAAAGGAAGGAGCCACAAATGATCTCTCTCTTCCTTCCTGCCTGCCTGCCTGCTGGCTGGCCTTCCTTCCACGAACTGCTCCAAGGTGTCCCACGGCCCAGGCCAAAGACTTCCCATTTGGCAGAGCCAAACATGCGCCAGTGACATGCTATGTCTTCTTGCTGGTGTCACGAGGCAGTGGCCACCATGATAATACATCATTGTACATCTTTCTTCTTCTTCCCACTCTCATTGCCCTTTCTCCTTACTGTTTTTGGTCCTTGCCTTGCAAATAAAGCATCAGAACCTGGTCCTTAGGCCCTGTTTTCTAGGGAGCCTGGGCTAGGTAATCATAAAGAATACCACTAAAGTTTAACTAAGGATCTAGTGAATGCTGGGCTCTGTGTGGTAGGTTCTAGTGATACCAGGGGGAAATAGACAACATGATTGGAGATTTGACATACATATGAAAAAGGGTAAATAACATTTTAAAGCTAACATATAATCTATGCCAAATAAATAGCATAAACAACAAGCATGAAAGTATTAAAAGAGGTGAACAATAACTGAAACCATCAGACACCTTGTGCAGGTCATAATCAGGTCATAATAATCTGGGTGGCAAAGAATAAAGCTTTAACTCTTTTTTTTTTTACAAAAGTTACCTTTCAGCTCCCTCATCTAATCTCCCCTGATATTTCTGAAATTTATTTCTATTGGCTTGACATTCCTGTATGTGAAAGACTTTAATGTCGATTGCACACTAAAGAAATTTCATTATGGCCTCTCTCTTCTATAAAAATATTAAAATGTTAAATTAAAATTTTTGAAGGAGTGGTTTCTAGAAGACCCCACGGTTAATGCATTTTATTCCGAGAAGCACCCATTTATCGTCTTCCTTGACATCTAAGCCAGTTCTTCATCCATGTCACAGTATTTTCTGCCATTCTGCCCACACCCAGTGCCTTCTCCATAATCAAACAGCTCCGGCACTCCTACCCACTCCGTCTGGGTCTGAAGCCCAACGCCCTGACCATTGTACTCTCTAGCCCTGGCTGTGTTTTGAAACCTGTTCAATGACCCTCTCTTTACAAGTGCTTCACCTCTTTCTTACAACGGAAGGGTTATCTGAGGCAGTCCCTTGTGCACACTCCAGGGTGTCTTTGACAGTTCCACAGGTAATCACGAAATCAGGTTGCTCATACAGGTACCATCTGACACCTTGGGCCCATAGTTTTATAATTTCACTCTCAAGTTCTTTCTAAACTATTGGATGGATGGCATCCCATTTTGATGATTTATTTAAACAGTTTGTCAGGTCAACCGTATCCTGTACGCATATGATTCAAAACATAAATGTTTGCTGTAGATGTAATTTTTCATGTCAGCTTATGCACCAAGAGAAAATGACCTTTATTCCAGAGAGATGCAATTTTTTTTTTATAAATAGTAACTCACAATACCCCGGTGAAGCAATCAGCAGGTTCTGATAAAAAGAGGAAAAATAATGATGCAAATGTAATTTTCAATCGAACAGCAAAATGGTTTGGGGGCATCTATTATTTATTAATTACAACCCTACATGGAGATTTAAAGTTATTCACATAATTTCTTGTCATTAGATAAATCTGAGCAAATAGCACATTTCTGAAGAAGAGTTATAACTGGCAAGTACTGTATAAAAGGGAAAACAGAAGGGTATCCATTTTTTCCTTTTCATGAGCCTCTCTGGAGAATCTTTCTTATCTCTGCAGGTTATACTCACCCATAATTTCTCTATTATGTACAAAGAGATTCTATTGCCTGGGACCGGCTTTTCTATGGTGAATTCAAAGACTGCAAACTACAATTAATGTTTGTTTGACTGAATCAAAATTCTAAAAGTCAAACCTAAAATTCTTATCCTCAGATTCTCCATATATTGCTTTCAAAAGTCAAACAAGTTACTTTTGAAAAAGCCTACAATTTTAAAAATATTCTTTTCCCTTAGTTTGGGGAACTCACAGTACCACAGCTATTTCTGAAGTCGGTACGTGTCTGTCTGTGCGTGTGTATGTACCAAATACAAGATCCTCTAAGCAACTCTCAAATTAAAATCTAGAAGAAACATCTGTGATAAAATGACTCCTCTCTCTCTTCTGAGATTTCAACAGTGTGTTTATGCTCTTTGGGTATTAGACAAGAATCTAAACTGCTAATCCCCGGTAGGGGCACTTGAGGGAAAGAGTTGTTTAGTGTTATAGAATGCATTTAAAGAAACTGGAGGGGTGGAGAGATAGAACTAGCAACCCAGCCCAGCAGAGTCTGTATAAACCACAGGCCCTAGGACACAGCAATCACTTATCTCTGTGCTGAATATGATATGAGGGCTTGAATTTCTTATCAGCATGAAGTAGCAATACGATAAAGAGTCAAAAAAGAAGTGTGAATCTAAGAACAGAATGGATTGGCTCCTGACTGTCAAAGGGGCAAAGGAACTCCATGGAAAGAAGCTGGTGCTATCAGGATTATTCAGTCCAGGTCTTGGGCCCAACTAGAGCAGCAGATGAAGGCTTGCCCCATTTCATCAAACGGTAGATTTGATCTTACTGGGGAAACAAACTGAAGAAGACACTTCAGACCGTGTGAAAACTTCACAGTAAACATGTGTAAGCGATGAGGGTCTGACTTCCAGGTCTGTGTCATCATTAAGTTTATAGGACAAGTTTGTCTGCATTCCAAGTGGAAAATTCACATCCAGGACGTTGGGGAACCAGACGTGAATGGAAGAGACAGCTACAATTTCACAGTCAAACTAAAAATCAGTTTAAGGACAGGAGGTGGAAGACGCAGAAATAAGACCGGAGAACAGCTTCTGTAGGATCTGAGGATCCTACTAAATGAGAAAGCAGGATGCCGGGAAGGACCTACGCAGCTATCAGATCTAGAAGCATCTCCAACCCAAATCTTCCTCGGACTGGGAGCCGGAATGTCTTTATATAGTAATGCACTGGAGAAAAGAGCTGAGTAAAGAAAAGAAGAGGAAATAATGATCGCCTAACAACAATGGAAAAGCTCCTGCCATTTCTTGAGTCCTAAGGAGGGTCTAAAAGCCATGCTCTAGTCTCTTCTTTGTGCATTCTATCTTTTCATGTTAATGAGAATCCTGCAATGTGAGGACTGTTCTCTACATTTCAGAGAGGAGGAAACGAAGGCTGACAAAGATTAACTCATTCCAAGGTCACACAGCCTGTGAACAGACAAACCCCATTCATGGCTAACGCTTATTTTATAAACAC
>CM053517.1:5325418-5382979 GCA_028627145.1 Eidolon dupreanum
CTTTATGCTTTCCTATTTTTTTCTGACATAATTACTGTGAGCATTTATTACCTTTACAATTAAAGGAGGTGGGGAAAGCATTGCATTCCTAAAAACATGTGAACAAACAGAAAAATACAATTGAACTCCTTTCCCCAGGAAATGTGATTCTTATCTTGGCTAAGAAGACTCACTTCTACCTCTCAGACTACCAAGTCCTATCTTCCATCTGGACTTAATAATCACCAAGTAGAGGTAAGTAGGGAGCAAATGAACTCAGCAGAGAGGAAAGGTGACAGCCTGCCTTCCCCACCCTGTGGCTTCATTCAGACGGCTCTGTGATTCTAGGGCTGAATCCCTGCGCGTCCCCTGCTGACCCCAACACCCAAGCCATCAGGAGGACAGTCCAGGCACATCGGCAGCGAGGGTTCCGTTCTTCATTAAGATTACACTTTCAACAGAACATCCAAAACAGTAGTCTGGAAGCAATAATCCAGAAACCCATCACGGCACAAGCTGGGGGACAGCTGGGTCCCTGGACACCAAAGGCCCAGAGGAAAAACAAAGCCAATGGGATTCCTCTCTGCCAACACCTAGCACCGTGCCCTGGCGTATGTTCTAGCTCCCGCTGAGCAGATTACCTGTACTTAGCAGGTGCGAGCTGCTAAGACGCCAACAGAGCCATTCATGGAAGACCTGGCACCACAATGTTTGCTTAGATCCCAAGGAGGATCATAATGTGTTCATGGATATTCACACCCAGAGTGAGAAGTAGGTAAAAAGATGAAGGAGCTGTCCTAATTTGGTATTGTTCCTCCTTGTGTTACCCAGCTCGGGTGAGATTCTCCAGGAAAAATGATCCTTGTCAGTCAGTTCATAAAGCATGACTGACCACACAATATACTTAGAAAGACAGCTTTTAGGGTGGGCCTGACATCCTGGAGTCACAAATATACGCATCCATCCTGTTGTGTCTTGTTTCTCTCACACATATCACCTCAACTGTCCAACTGAAGTATCTGAAAAGATAGCTCTCAGCATTGACCTAAGTAACAATCAGAGTAAGAAGAGCTATTTATGAATCGACGATTATGTGCTAGGTGATTTACTGTTCCTGGACTTCCCCACAGTCAAAAGAAAACCCAGGCTCAGAGAAGTTGAGTAACTGGACAACAATTGCCCACAGACGGCATTTGGAACAGGGGCTGTCTCCATCCAAGCTCTTGTCTTTCTGCAACATTCTGTTACCTCAAGAAAGAGGAGGGTCTTTTCTTGAGACTGAAACAACTGCCCTTTCCCTAACAAAATCCATGTGCTGTGTAAACACGAATGTCCTATAATCCCAAATACCTCACCGCTGCCTCCCTTCTTGCTAATTGGTGATGGGTAAAGCAAGGACAGAGGTGGTCAAAGCAGAATGATGGGGCGGGAACGGGGCTATCTCTTATGATTAATGTCACTTGCACAATGAACGCCATCTGAACAAAAATGAAAATCATTATTCTATCTATAGTCCAGCTAATGTAAGGGCTCAGGTTAGCATCTAATGGTAATTTGTGGGCAAGCATTTCTACTTATCCAAAAGGGTGGGAACGCATGCGTTCAAGGTTTGCCCTAGTTTATTTTTATTTTTAATGTGGACAAAATGAGACAAAGAACATTATTAATTTGCTACAGACTATGTGTTTCTGAAAGCTATATGAGAGTAAGGTCTCATTTACCTTAGTTTACACATTAATTCATTCATACATTGATCTAGCCAAGAATTTATTCTGGGTACCTGCTATGTATTAGATGCCAGGGGGACAAAATCATCTGCGCCTAAGACTGTGCTGTGTCCATAGTAGTTACCCAGATAATGTGGGTTGAAAGCATTTATTGAATACAGATAACAGTAGCAGAAACGAGGGCACCGATCTCTGGACCCACAAATTCCAATCTATTGCTCTAACACCTAAAAAATTCATCCTTTCATGTACCTAGCTGGCCTCTGTGCTTCCAAGGAGCACTGAAATCCACAGATTACTAATGGACTGCAAACATAAGAATGTCATTCCATCAACACTAAATGGGTTACATTTTCATTTCACTGAGTGCCTTCTTGCTTCCGAAACGCGGGCCAGGGAAGCAGCAGCACCTAGCTGACCCCTTCACCACTCATTAACCACTCCTGCCCCATCCCAAGGCCTCATCAGCAATTACAGTCCTGATCCTGTTAGAGAACACTGGTCTACCCCTGCAGTCCTGCCTCATGTACTACGGGGAACGACCTCACTGGAGTGGAGAATCACAAGGTGTCGGAATTCCAACTAGATAACCTGGTTCTGTTCTTGATGGGGGTCCACTCTCAACCAACCCACAGGAGTGAATGTAGGCCAATGCTAAATTGGTGTGTTTCAGTCTTACTATTATTCAAGATGAAATGAAAAGAGCTACCCTCCTTAATACTTTAAAGGAATATGAAAGAGATTTATTGTCTGATGTCTGCAAAATTCCTCAAAGAAAAATTCAGTGAAAAACGATGGATTTTTATGGCTTAAAATATTGATTTTTTTCTTCACATTTTAAAGATGGCTTCACGGGATGCTACTATAGAATGCGAAGAGGAAGTAGAAAGAATGCGCACAGGAAAGAGAGAAACTTTAGCAATAATAACCACTATCTTCAAAAAGGTATAATCATTATTTTCAAGTGAGTTGTGAGCAGTGCCTCGGGAATCCCCAGAGGGATGTCCAAAGCTTTTCGTAGTGGTTACTTATAACAGTGACCTGAAAAGCCACACGATGCCAGGGAAGACATTATAGCAGATGAATAATGAAGAGGGTCAAGCGAATGAAGGTGCAAGTCTCCTCTCTCCCGATCCCTCCCCTCTCCTCACTGCCCTCCGATGCAGGTCTAATAGAAGGGCCTTCCCTGTGATGCTGAGAAGCTTTGCTACATACGGAGAGGCAAGGAGGGGCAAGCAGACGTGCTTCCTGTCCCAAGATGCTGCTTTCGCTTTGTGGCCTGTGTCTAAGCAGCAAGAAGTGCCAGTTTGCATTAAGCTCTGTGCATCTTGGCATATCAGCAGTGGCCTTGAGCCAGGTGACGGGTGCCGGAATTCATTTGTGAACAAGGGTAGAGCCCATCTCAAAGAGGTGTACTCACCAAATGAAGATGGCGCCTGTTTATCTTGCTGGTACCCCGACGCTGGTCCCTGGCCATCCTCTGCCCTCCCAGCCCCGCTGCCTGCATCCCCAGATCCATTCCCTAAGGTGGCAGGCCACGGGAAAAGAGACAAGCAGGGGTGACCGTCGGCATTCAGAGACAGAGGCCTGGAGGAGATGACATCTGGGCTGTGGCAAAAGCACAAGGCCCACAGCCCACTTGTTTCTAAAAGGAGAAACCCAAGGCTCAGCAACAGTATGTGATTTGCCAACGATGGAGCAAAAAAGGCCGGAGTGGGGAAGGAGGGGGCCCGGGCTGAGCTCGGACATCTGGTCACCGTACTCTGTCTGTGACCGCCCTACGGTCTCCGGGTCTCACTTTCACCCTCATGATACAGAGGCTTGGACTAAATGACCTTTAAATACTTTCCAGTTTTGACACTCTAAAACCTTGTCACCCCAAGTGTATCCATAGCTTGTTAGAAATGTGCCATCTTGGTGCCCACCCCAAAACTACTTAAAAATACTCGAGATTTTAATAATATCCCCAGGCGATTTGTATGCACATTAAGATTTTACAAGTGTTGTTCTAGATTATTTTATCACGGATTTATAACCATCAGCTCTAACTTGGGGATTATAAAATAAAGCAAAACCAATGCCGGAATAAATGACCTCTCCCTTGGAAGAAAGTATCACCACTGCCCTTGAAGAGGGCCTGACACCGTGCCACGGTTTGTCATCAGATTAAACCCCGTCCTACTCAAGGTTCTTTTTTCTCACTATTTTCACCCATGGCAGGCACCCCGTGCCTCAGAAGTGATGGATGCAGTCCCTGCGGCTGTTCTCAGGTGGAGTGTCCTTTTCTGAACATATCTCAGCTGGATCGCCTGAGGGTCTTTAGTCTTATTCTGCATGGTTAAGTGTCCCAACAGACGAGTCTTTGGGCATTTCAAAGTATCATGAGAAGTATCGAAACGTGGTGTGAGGCAGCCCTTCCTTTCTGGATGTGCTTGTGAGACCGTAATAGGACTGAATGTACAACGTGGCTCTGTTCACCTGCCCAGGGGTTAGTCAAACAATAATAAAGGATTCCCCTCATTCTCCTTACGTAGCTCGACGTTGCATGCCATTCGAATGGACATGGACAGATTTGTTCTCTGCACTTAAGAAATTAAAAATGATTATACAAGGGCTTCTTAACGTCAGTGCTATAGACATTTTGGAGCTGATGGTTCTTTGTCATGGGGCCGCCCTGTGCGCTGGGAGATGTTTGCCAGCATCCCTGGCTTGGATGCCGGGAGCAGTCGCCACTCGGTGTGGCAACCAGAATGTCTCCCGAGATTGCCAAATGTTCTCTGGGGATGGGGGATAGCCTCATCCCTGGTTGAGAACTACTGGTTTAGAAAACACAAGTGTGGACAATCGGGAAAGGCCGAGGAAGAAATCTATGGGGACGCGATTTGGAAGAGCCACGACACAAACGCTGACCAATCATATCGATGGGTGAAATCAACAAAGAGGTATTAATAACCCATGCGAGTCGACAGGCCGGTGAAGACGGGAGGGGGGATCGTGAGAGAGACACGACTCAGAAAGGAGAAACAAGAGACGGGGGACAGGCTACCTTTAGTTCCAGCAGACATCTCTTACTGAAGAGCAGAGGTCCTCATTATTAATTAAGACATTATGAACTACGATGGAACTAATGTAAGAGACAAAGAAAAAGGAGCAAGGACGTCAGGCAAGAAGGGTTGTTATGATATGAAAATATCACTTTGAAGTATTCATTCTCAGCAGGTCGACTGTACACAGATTCATAAATTCTACAGCTGGAATGGGTGTCAGATTCACCTTCTCCAACACCGTCATTCTCTACATAACACAGAGAGGTGAATGCACTTGTCCAACGTCGCTGTTCCCTGGAGGCAGAACTGGAACATAAACCCCAAGGCCTGTGAAGGCTCGGGCTCAGTAATTGCCTTTGGTTGCCCAGTACCCAGAGCTGGGCCTGGAGACTATTGGGGACCAATGATATCTGTTCAAATTGAAACTGGATCTCTTCTAGCCTAATACTCTTTCTACTGTGCCCTCTGCCTGTTGTGGTTTCTAAGGATTTTTAAAGTGTCGAAAATCTGTTAATAAAATGTTAACTAAAATAGCATCCGGTGTATCTATGTGTCTTAGAATAGAAAACAATAAGGATAGAGTTTAGGATGCAGTTCAGACACTTCACTCAATGGAGGAAGTGTTAGAGTGGGTAGACAGATGAGAAGATCCCGATCAGCTGTCCAGTGACAGAAGGAGGTACCTTCCAGGTACCACAGGTAGGAGACAGAACTCTCCAGAGGCTGGAAGGGGCCTGTCATATAGTACTCACTTCTCTATCCAGTAGCCACCAGAACAAGCTCCAGAACCCAGGCCACATCAACTATCCCCAGCAGAGGACAGAGCTGAGCTATCAAAGAAGATGGGAGACACCACACCCGAGCCAACATATCCTATCACCTGAAAAAATGCTAAATTTGGTTTATGCTCAAGGTCAACGTTAGAGCCTGCAGGTCGAGATTATAAATGTCCCAGCTCCAGAAAATCTTTCGTCTATGGCCATGATACCCTGAACAGACCCGATCCCATCTGATCTCGGAAGCTAAGCAGGGTCGGGTCTGGTTAGTACTTGGATGGAAGACCACCTAGGAAGACCAGGTGTTGTAGGCATAAAAAATAAAAAAAATAAGGGATTGTAAGCTGACAAGGTCCTTGCAATCTGTGAGGTCAACCAAGGGTTGCTTCACCTAAAAAAAGAAAAAAGAAAAGAAAATCTCTCTGCTTGCAGATGCTGAAGATCTTGTTCCAAGGGACAAAGTTTCACATGCCACCAAAGACAGAAAAGTTTAAAATATAACTGCTGGCTGGGGTGACACACTGGCTGAAACTCATTCTCATTCAACTCCAAGTCAGCGAGTCAGAGAATTAATGGCACCAGGTCCTTCGTAGTGTGGTGGTGAGACCGACGTGAAGTCACTGAGGAATCTCTAGTCACTGAGGAATCTCTGGTTACTGACAGGTGGAAGGAGGGAAAGCAGAGAAGGAGGCTGAGCATCCAGATATATTTAGAAGGCTTGGCCATTTGGCTGAGCTGACATGGCCCCCTCTTCAACTGGACTCGGACAAACAGCTGTGTCCTGAGGTGGTTTTGTCATGCTAATGCACTCGGACAGCTCCGCTTCACAAGATTTAGAGGTTTCTGTGAGTTTGTTTGCACCAAGCTGAGCTTCCTTAGAAAGCTTTCATTAATCAGGATATAACTGAACACAGGGGGGCACTTGGGAGCTACCTGATTAAAGGCAGAGGAGAAGGTGCAGTTTGGGTGGAGTCCAAGCAGGTAGCAAGAAGAGGCATCTGGTCGGTGCCAAACATTGTGCCAGCTTCCCCGAGAAAGTGATTTCCTGCAGCTTTAGGAGAGAAGCATTATCTCTCCTATGCAGATGAGGCAGCTGATGTTCAAGGGCTTTGAAGAAAACTTGGCTGTGGTCATTGAATGAATAAGTGCTGGATTCTCTGACACCGAAGTTTAAGCTCTTTCCACTTCATCACGCAGAAAAGCTAGGAAGGGAAGGCCAACCCACTGAACACCCTTGTGGGTGTGAGTTATCACCAGAGCTCAGGATCTCGCGGACCTCGGCAGATGAGGGCTCCTGCGCTTATTCGGTACTTATCAAGCACCTGTGATGAGCAGAGCACTGTTCTGAGCACTAACCAAGATGCAGGTTCTAATGAAAGACATAAAAATAGTACCTCCTATATGCGAGCTTGCCATCTAGCTGGGAGGAAAAAGAAACGCAGAGGCAAACAGTTAAGTGATATAAAATAATGTGAACTAGATAACAAGAATTATGGGACTTAGAGGATGAGGAATATTTCCGTGAGCTAGTGCAATTATGGGAGGTCTTTATCAAAGAGAAGGACTCAGGCTGATCTTTGCAGAATGAAGAGCATTTCAGAGGGTAGAGAAAGGGAAAAGAGCGTTCAAGAATGAAAGACAGGCTATGAACCAAATTAAGACCAATGCATTTGTCCTGGAAAGAAGCTTAGAGCTTGACTCAAGAAGGGCACTTGGATACAACGATGGGGACAGGCTTGCTGGCACAGAGACAGTGTGGAAACAACTGAGAATCTTGACTGTCAAGAAGTCTATTAGCAAGAAGGGAAAAACCAGGTGAGTCTTTAAGATTTATCTGATAGTAGTTATTGTTTTAATCTTACAAGCGGAAGCCTCAGAGTGGACAGAAACACTGCATTTGTTGGCACAGAGCAGCAAGAAGGTATGACAAAGCCCGAAATACCTCCCCTCATCTATCCTCAGTCTGTGCCATCTAAATACCCCGAGCACTTTCACTGTGTTCTTTATCAGGGAATTTAAATAAATCTTTTGGAAAGTTCTCCATATACAGCCGAGAGATGTCCACATTTGGCATAAAAAGAAGACAGTATACTTGTAGATAAGCCACATCTCACTAACCACCAAATGAATGAGACTATTTCCAAAACACTGCCATTTTGAGCCCCAATTTTCTCCCAATTGGCCCTAATCAAAGAGAATCCTGAGAAATAAACATAGGGCTTCACAGACACCTTCAAGTGTGCAACTGAATGAATGAATGAATTCTGCTTCACAATTTCGATTGTGACACAGTAAGAAATATGTACATGGTCTCTGTCCCTGGGTCCTGAACAGAGCTCCTAAAACCCTCATATTTTCCCAAGTGATCAGAAGTGTCTTACACACAGCTCCTAAATCCTTGAAATGTCCTTGGTGATGGGACATTTTTGTTCTAATGAGGTGACTCTTGGTGGGCTCTTGGATGGGGATTGGTCACTACAGAGGTCAAGCCGTGATTGGATGCTGGGAATGTTCAGCCCTCTGCCCCGTCCTCTGGGGAGAGGGTGGGGAGCTGGATGGAGACTGAGTGAATAATGGATCGTGCCTACATGATGAAGCCTCCATAAAAATCCCCAAAGTACCAGGTTCAAAGAGCTTCTGCGTTGGTGAGCACATGCATGAGCCCTGAGAGCAACATGGCCTAACTCCATGGGGACAGAGGCTCCTGTGCTTGGGACCCTTCCGACCTCGTCCTATGTACCTCTTCATCTAGGTGCTCATCTGTCCTTTATCATGTCCTTCATAACAAACAGGTAAATGTAAGTAACCGTTGCCCTGAATTCTGTATGGCATGATAGCAAAATTATTGAGAATGAGGAGACGGTTATAGAAACCCCAATTTATAGTTGATTGGTCAGAAGTACAGGTGACAATCTAGGACTTGCGATTGGCATCTGAAGCGGGGGACAGTCTTGTGGCTCTGAGCCTTGTCCCTGTGGGGTCTGCATTAACTCCAGGTTGTTAGGGTCATGATTAAATTGTAGGACACCCAGATGATGTCTGCAGAATTGGAAAATTAGTTGAAGTGGGGGGGGGAGGAAGCCCACACGTTTGGTGTCAGAAATGTTGTGAGTAAAAGAAAGTGTTTTTCTTTTAGCAGTCAAATATAGTGGAAGTGCTTTTGAGAAGAATGAGAGTTATGCTAGCGGAAAACAGATCTGTCAAGAATCCACCATAGCTGAGCAGACATTATATTTTTTTAACTACCTTCCCTTTCCAGGGTATGCAGAGAACCACATAGTCCCGGGTCACATGAGCATTATTTGTCCCACCAAAGCATCCCCGGTATTTAGCCCCAAGCTGCCTGGTACCAAGTGGACACCTGATACGTGTTTTATGGAAGGACGAATGACTGAAAGACTCTCCCAAGCACAACGTGACCCAATTTATCACTTTATGGGAAATGAGGCAGACTTCCTTCACCCAGCAGTGTTGGCAAGACTCAGCTCACAGACAAAGAACATTTTGCAAAGAGCACAGCCCACTCTATTCCCCCCATTTAAGTATGTATCCTTCATGCACACGGGCGTTCATTGGGCATCCGTGTGCGTGTCATCTAGCTGTAATTCACAACCACTCTTTACTATCTATTCCTTATAAGAGTTCTCTCTTCTTAGTCAGGATTGTTCTCCCCATTGAGCAGATGGCGAAACCAAGAAATAGGGACATGTGGCACTGTGTCCAGGCACGTGCTAAGGTGAGACATTTTGCACTATTAAATGCAAAGTGTCTGAGACTTCACAGTGCTTGGGCTAAGAGGTCAGGGGGACTGAAGGGTGAATTTTCTTTCCCCACCTTCTCGCTGTGTGATCTTGGAGAAACTACTCTTACGAAGCCGTTGTTCCTACGTTAGTCAAACAGCACTGTGTCAGAGGGTAGTTGTGCTGCTGGAGACCACGAGGAGCGTCCTTAGCATAGGTGGCACACAGAGAGCTGCGGGGGTGATAGGGATCCATGCTTCCACACCTTTGGTCTCTCTGCCCTTGCCCTGCTCGTGGGATCTGATGAGCACTGGAACAGATCTGAGCCGGCAGGGCTCGGGCCCTCCACTCCCGGCTGTTTGTTTTTGCTTCATGCCTGAGGAAAGTACACCTTCTGCTCTGTTCTGTGAACTCTGCAGGGGCTTATTTGGCAGGGCCAGCTCTCAGTCCCAGGAAGCCAGGCGTTTGAGAATGTGAGCTTAGTTGAAAAGAACGTTAGGCAAGCCTTTTGATCATATCTAAGCCACGTCTCCCAGCCTAGTTTTATCAGTAATAAAGATGACATTTCCATTTCCAACTCTCTCCTTTCTCTGCCTCTCAATTGTTTTTGAACTTGGGAGAAGAAGTGGGTGACCTTCACTGGGTCCACTCAACCCTAATGGGAAGTATTTCACAAATGGCACCTAGGGGCAAAACCAAAGCCTAGCTATGTGCTCTACTGTCTCACTTGTCTGTATGAAGTCACTCAACAGGTTAGTTTGTTACCAGTGTCATTACAGCACGCAAGACTGTACTGGATTCCACCTGCCAAGTTAGTATGAATAAATGAGCCAATTTTCGAATGCTCCTCATGTGTCTACCAGTAGAACAACAGCCACAGGCGACTGTTCGCATCATTATACCATGAACCCCAGCTCTAATGGGTATGTAAACAGGCTCTGATGACAGCTCCCTTTGGTGATATTTATTCTGTACTTATTGTCGTTTGGGGTAATAAAAATAATAAAAATAATAATTACACATTACCAGCGAATTTACAAATTCGAGGCAAAGTGGTCAGCATGTGGCTCGGTGGTCAAACTGTTGTCGTATCTTTCTAAATTACGCTTGTGCTGTCAGTGCTTATTACATTATGAGCAAACCCATAAGAAATAAAGGAATAAAACTAGAAATTAATAAACAAGTAAAAGTCAATGCAGAAATAGAAGGTTGCATTAAATACAGTTTGTGGGCTTCACATTCAGACAGCAGACTCCTTCCCCTGCTATTCCAGAGCACCCCAAGAGTTGGTACTGCTTTGGAATACCAGTTGATGTGGAATGATCTGGAAAGCCAGGGAGATATTAAATATAAAAATGTGACAGAAAGATTGTTAAGTGGCAACTACCAATCAAACGGTCCTTTATACATCACTGTCACTTTTCATGCCCAAGATTTTATGTAAGAAAAAATAAAATAGGGAAATAGTATCTAGTAGTCAGTGAGACTGAGTCTACTTTCCTTGAAAAAGACTCTGGTTTAAAAAAACTTTTTTTCGAAAAGTATACCACATAATAGAAAACACTTTTGCTCTATCTGGAGGTCCTTATTTAATCTAGCAAATTCCTGACTTCCAGAAGGACAGTGAAACTGAGGGGACCTTAATTTAAACCCTACATTTCACCAAGCTTTCGCTTCACATGCATGGGAAGTCAGGATTCTCTCAGCCAGGAGATAGGAGGAGGAGGGAAATATAAAAAGAAACGCTGAGTTTCAAGAGTCACAAATTATTTAAAGTGATTTTGACTCCTGAGGGAGGAGGAAAGGCTGAGAACTTCAGAAGACAGATGTGGTCAGCAAATTCCATTCCAAATTAAACACAAGTCCTTCTAGCCTTCCGCATGCCCCTCACGGCTATCTAAACTCCTCAAATAGCTACCCTGCTCCAGAGTTCTCAGTAATCACCTCTGCACAGAACTCAGGAGAACGTAAAAGTGCCAGACGGCAGCGTGATTTACGTGGTGACCTGAAAGATGAAAGCAGCTTTTGCATTTTTATTGGGGAAAACCCATTAACTGAATAATTTACATTTCCCTCTCAAATCTCCCTCTAGGACGAGCGTTTCCAGGTTTTTGTCAATGTCCAGTTTTAGGAAGAACATTAACTTTCAGCACCACCACCATAATCCTCCGTCTACATTGTAATGGGAAGATGATAGGAAAGTCAACTTGGCTATGTGCAAGTGCGGGGACTTTGTTCTAGACTTGCCCATCGTTGGCCTGCTGGCTGGAGGATGCTGATGGCTGGGAGCGGTACCCTGAAGCAGTGAAGCCGCCCGGGGAGCCAGCATCTGAGGAGCATCCACCAAGGTGGCAAGAGAATGCTTCATCTTTCCCAATCATGTCTTTCCTTAGATTCCCCAAGGTCGCTCATTCAAGGAATTCCTTCATAATATAATTTTGCCACGTCCAGATACCGCCTAAAATTTTAGTCACTTAACTGTTCTTTAAATTAAAATTATTTTACACCGATTTTTTTGCTGAATCTGAGTCTTAGTGACAAAACTCAATAAAATTATGAGTTGGATATGCCTACTGTTTTCTAAAACACGTTTTCTAATATATGTTTAAATGTTATATTTTTATAATGTAACCTATGTACCGTCTAAAAATATTCCTATACCAATGCTAATTGCTTAGCTTTGATCATTCATTACATGTGAGCCAAAGGTTCATTAGGAGAAGCTGAGTAAAGCGTATCGGGGCATACTCTACACTATTTTTGCAACTTTCCTATAAGCCTGACATTATCTCAAAATAATAAGTTACCATTTATTGGGCCATGTTGATAATGAACAAGGTCTCACAGGTAAACAAAATATCAAGTTTCTTTGCCTCTAGGTTTGGCTAGAACTTTATCACGTCCCTGTGGAAATTATGGTTATTACATGTCTCCACAGACTATAACTCGCTGTTGATGAGGTCATGAGAAATTCTGGAACATGCTCTCTATGTCAGATTATGAATGGTACTGAAGCCTGAAACTAAAACAAGACAGGAGCTGGGAGTGGATCCTGATGATTTGGTGTTATTTCCAAGCTGGTTTAACTTACTGAATAATAGCCCCTGTGTTTTTAGGGGTGACCTGGTCCAATTTGGAGGTGCCACAGTTTTCAGATGCTTAGAAAAGTTATTAGTGAGCAATCACTGCACACGAAGAATCCACACAGGGTATGCTGAGATGCCAGCTCCTTCCCACAAAGACACTTCAGACTGGAAAAGAATGTCCCAGCAGGTTTGCCACAGCTTACTGGTATGCTGCAAATGAATTAGCTATGCGGTGACGTTCACCTTTAATGCTTGGGGTAACTGGCGGGATCTGTTGTAAGCCACAGTCCCCGAACCCATCACCTCCAGCCATGACAGGACATGAAGTTACTCCAGGGAAAAAGAGAGAGATCTCCTGCCATAAATGAGTCCGAGAAGCACTACCCTCGAAGCTTGCATAGAACCTTAAGTCCTCACATCTCTGAGTTTCCCAATGACTAATGCCCAGGACTCCACAGTCCGGGACCGAGATTTGAGAAAGTCAGATTATTCACTAGATTTCTTTAACGTGCAACCTTAGAACAATCAACTTTCAGCTCCGTTCCTCTGGTGGTAAATGAAGGTAAAAATGCCTTGGTTTTAGAGTCTGTCTTGACATAGCTCAAACTCACCCAAGTGGCTGTAGAATAATAGCCATCCCCCTTGCCTTTAATCTCGAGACTCTTGGGGAACAAGCCAAAGTTGCTTTAAATGTCATAGTCTTTCAACAGGCCTCCCCTGCAACCTTTAAGAAATGATGACAGTATGCCTTCTAGGCTTACTGTATATCCAAAATCCTGAAAAAAGTGATTAAAGAAAAGCACCCCTGAAAGCATTTTTAAGCGCCATGATTCGGAAAGTCTTAGTCAATCACATTTCCTTCCCGACTTTTAAAAATTTAGCACATCTAATTGGTAGAGATGATCGTGTGTATATAAAGCTCTGCCCTCCAAAGGATGTTCATTAAAATTCAGTGACAAAAAACGAAGCTGGAGTAGAAGGAAGAGACCAGTTGCCTTCACTCATTCACCCATTCATTCTTCCGTTCATTCATCAATGTGACTATCAGATATGCACTAGCGTGAGGCTCATTGGCTAGAAAAAAAGTAGGCATACCAACCAATATGTTACTCCGTGGGAAGTGTTGTAACAGAGATATAAACCAAGGGCTGCAATACTCATATAAAAGATAATTAATTCTCCCTGGGATATAAAGTTGGTTCCCAGCAGAAGTGCCATGTGAGCTGGATCACCAGTTCTCAAACTTCTCAGTCTCAGTAACCCTCTTCATTCTTAAAATTCCTGAGAACCACAAAGAGCTTTTGTTTATACAGGCTATAGCTATCAAAGTGTATCACATTTGAAGCCAGCACTGAGAAATGTTTTAAATACTTATTAATCCATTGAAAAACAGTAACTAGAAACCCACTCTACGTATGTTATATATAACAGACATCATATATCTTATGTAAAAGCAATATCTTTATGACAAAAGAAATAATGAGAAGAGTGACATTGCAACTCTTTAAATATCCAGCTTAATAAAAGGCAACTGGATTCTCACCTCTGCTTCTGCATTGAATACAGTGCAAATTGCTATTTTGGCTGAAGTCTATTAAGAAAAGCCTGCCTCACACAGAGATGAAGTCACCAGGGGGAGGAGCATTTTAATAGCTATTTCAGAAGAGTGTGGATATTCTCTGATACTACACCAAAACTCAATAAGTATTGCTTTCTTAAAGGTGAGTGGCAATGTGGAAACAGAAACCATATATTGAACATTTTGTATGTTCTTCATTAAAATTCATTATCCATTTGAAATCTTAATGTGCTTTATTACTGATGCATGGTTTGGAAACATCATGCCCTGGTCATTTTGAAAGTACTGGCTTGTGAATTGACACAGATGTTCCGAATGTTGGCACATTTCACTACAAAATATTAACAACTTTCTTTCATTAATGGTCTCATGAAAAAAGTCTGTTAAGTGTTGGGAAGTCGACAAGCTCCCTGTGGCATTTACAAGTTTTTATAATATTCTTTTTTTTTTTTATCTTGAAAGCTTGCATTTTATCATCGGCTACAAATATTGTCAATTGTTTTCTAAGCTCACTCTGCTCATTTTTAAGAACATGTGGGCCAAATACCCAAGTCTGAATAAGTACAGTCTGCTAGTTCTTGTGAGTTGTGTTTTCAAGCAAAAACTGTGAGATAAGACAAAAGCAGATAGTTCAGCTCGCAACTCAAACAATCACACTTCAACTTAGAAAGGTGCTTTCTATACACTTCTCATTTTGTCACTTAGATTATTAAGAGAACACACACTCAAGTGTCAATACCTAGTAAATTAATAATTCATATTGCTTCACTGAGGCTACCCCAAAATAAAAATAGATTTTTAAAAAACTGTGAGTGTGGTGAATAGTACAGTGACTACTAGTATGGTTTGGCATCACTGCATTAATTCCTGGTAAGGCACCTGCAGCTTTTCTTATCACTGCTTTTGCACCATCAGTGTAAATATAAACTCAGTGAAAAAGACAAGTAATATCTTAATATTACGCAGAATATAGTTTCCACTGCAAAGAGTCTCTGGAAAGGTCAAATGGATCCATGGGAAGATCTGTGAATACTTGAGAACAACCGAGCTAGAACTGAAGATTGCTCAGGAGTTGGTCTGGTGAAGTTTGACATGCATTCAGAAAGCACACGCCCCATGCCAAACAAGCACCGTGCTGGAAGCTGAGGATGCTGAGATGATTAAGAAAGTGTTTTCCTGTAAGGACCCTTTTGGATAGGCGAATGGGGAAGAGAATACTTTTAGAATTGCTGAGTATTACTAGAGAGGTAGACATGGAATGCTATGAGAATATAGGACCCACAGAAGGAGGAGGTTGTACTCAAGATGTACGGTATACAGATGAAAGGATTTAGGGGAAAAAATAAAAGAGACAAGAATAGGTCACAATTCTTGAAGTACAAAGACGAGCTTGTTGAGCTTCCTCCTCCCCTCCTCTCTCCCCGTGCAGCCTGGCAGTGTGACCTCAGCTCCAGGAATGGGCCCTGGATGCAAAGCTGACCAGTTATCGCATCCCCCTTGGCACGGAGACTGGTCCAGGGATGGGCAGGCCTAAGTCAATTCACACCAAAGAATCGTGGGGCGTAGCTTGCAGGGGGCTGCTGGGGGACAGCACTCTTTTTCCTCTCATGAGAGAGCTCGCAGAAGCAATCCCGACTTCCTCTGGACCTTCTCCAGGTGGATGTGACGCCTGGAACTGCGGAGATCTAGCGACCATTCTGAGGATGTGGCTCACACGGAGAAGGCCGAGGCTGTGAGAATGGCATTCTCACAGGTACGGGCCTCATAAGCCTAAGCCCGATTACCATTTCATTGACCGAGTCTACGAATCTCCTTCATCGTTACCTCGGTTCCAGTTAAGTTTTCTCTTACGTGCAATGAAAAAAAATCTCAACTGATATGAAGTTAATTCGAGATGGTGCTAGAGAAATGAAACCACATCCTGAAGGACCTTTCATGCCTTGCTAAGACTCCTGAGCCTCTTCAGCAGGTCCTGGGGATCGATATAGCATCGTAAGCTGGGAACCTGTGAGGTTTCTGAAGGTGCCTCCAGCTGATCTGGGGAGGAATCTTTCTACTTTTATGTCCTGGCCACATTGGATTTCTTCCAGTTTTACAAAGTATCTTCTTACCTATGAAGAGGTTGTGCATTTCCCAAGAAAAGGAGACAATTTCAGGGAAGATAGGCAGTGGCAAATGCAGCAGTGGGCCATGAAGACGAGGGCAGGCGTGTCCATGGGACTTAGCCTTGGGGTAAAAGGCAATTAGTGCAATGCAGCCAAAAAAGCCAGTGTGAACAGCGAGAGGTAAGGTACTTGCTAAGAGAGTACATAAGTAAGTGGATATATACATATACTTTTTATGACAAGAGAACCATGACTGTATCTATAGGCTGAACTGAAAAATCTAGGAAAAAGAAGGGGAAAGAAAAATTAAAGGTATAAAAGAAATAACAGATACAGTGAGGTCCCAGAAGAGATAGAATTGTTGGTTCTGTGAAGACAGGATGTACCTTTTTTATTTTTCATTGCATCCTGAGAGCTTACTCTCGGGACTAGTACTTAGCAGCTGCTCAAAAAGTATTGGCAGAAAAAAAAGCTATTGTGTGATGAAAAATTTTGGCAAATCTCACAAAAACACATTCTTAAAACAGCTCTCATTTCTGAGAAACAAAGTAAAATGTATGAATTCTTTTTTGTTTCATGACTAACAAAATGATTCATTGCTACAATGAGGTATTTTGACCAAACTGACATAAAACAAGTATGAACATTCAATTGAAAAATAAAATAATAAAAAATAACTCAATTAGAAAAATGAACTTTGAGAATCTCCTCTCTAAAAGGTACTGAACTTGGCCTCAAAAAGCTAGACAAGTCTCCATGAGCAATTTCAAGCTATCTGGCTGTTAGTTTTGGCTTCTACGCACTGAGAAGTTTCTTTACAACCACTCATCTGTGCTGTCCAGTACAGAAGCCACCAGCCGCATGTGGCTACTGAGCACATGAAATGTGGCTGTCAGTGTAAATTACACACTGGATTTAGAAGACTGAGGACAGAAAGATAATGTAAACTGTCTTATTAATATCGTGTATTATTAAAAGGACACTATTTCGGATCTATTGGGTTAAATATATTATTGAAATTATAAAAAAGTATTGGCAGTTGGAGATGAAAAGGTAAGGATGAATGCGGCAGCAGGTCTGCAGGTTTAAGAGTTGGGAGTGTACAGAAATCATGCCTGATAGCTTCTATTCTTCAGGTAAAGGATGAGGCAAGGCCCTATGCAAAGTATAAAGATGTAGGAATTAAGTTGGTAGATTAACTCTCTTACTAAAGGTCTGAAGTGGTCAGGGCAATGTGAGGAAACGTTGTTCGAGGGCAATAAAAATTTAATAAGCCATGTTTAGGACCAAATCGAGATCAGAATCTGGGTATTTATAGTACCTCCAATCCACATAAATGGAGATTCACACTCAGATCTTGGCATAGTTAAT
The DNA here is from genome assembly GCA_028627145.1 of Eidolon dupreanum. Taxonomy (NCBI): domain Eukaryota; kingdom Metazoa; phylum Chordata; class Mammalia; order Chiroptera; family Pteropodidae; genus Eidolon; species Eidolon dupreanum. The sequence goes on from CM053517.1 coordinate 5,342,829, forward strand.
GAAACGTCTTGGGTAATGGTAGGAGATTAAAGAGAAAAATCAGAGAGGCAGTGCCATGCATATTGGTAAGCGGCCTAGAAGCTGATGATGGGGGCGAAGAGGATGGGCAGAAGGTGACAGGGCTGAAGATGTGTACTTCCAAAACAAAAGTACATGGGGCTGGATGGACGGTTCTTAAGTTTTTTGAAGTCCCCGTGACAAGGACTGTTATTTTTAAAAATAAAATCTATCCTTCCTTCCTCCCTCCCTCCTTCCCAGAATTTAAGTGATGACCATGTTGAATTTAAGAAGGCAACATTACCGTCCAGCTAAGACTGTATTCCCCCCCGGTCACTGGCCCAGATTTGGGGCATGTAACAAAGTTCTCACCAATGGCATGGGAGTAGATGGGATGGATGTGTGCGGGTTCTGTCCCACTTGTTTAAATCAAAAAATTGTCAACCTGGATGTCTGCCCTCCTCCTGTCTGTGAGCTGAAACACACGTGCTCGTGAACCTGCTTCACGTGCACAAGAGGATGACAACCCAGGGATGGCAGAGCAACGAGATGGAAGGATCCTGGATTTCTGAACAACTGCCCTTCCAACCTGACCCACTCCCCTCAGGACTGCCATCTGAGGGACGATAAACTTTTCTTCTTTAAGTCGCTTTTTAAAGGTCTCTTTGTTCCAGAAGGGTAACTTCTTTCCTACTTACGGTGCCTCTTTTAAAAGCTCATGTATACTATGGACTCGCTTTCCAGAAAATTGTACTTACACATCAATTTGATTCTTGATGGAGTCTGGAGCCCAAGCATAGCTCTGAGGCTAAGCACACGTGGTACAGATGCATCGGTGACGGGTATAGGGAATGGCCACCCCTCCCATCACCTGGGGAACACCCTGAGAACACGTGCAGAGGGAACTTTTCAATCAAGTAGCCACTCTTCGCCGCGGCACCCTTTCAGGTTATAACCCTGATTAGACAGGCTGAAAAGAGCCGGAGATCACTGGAAAGGACAGGAGAGGGGTCATGGGAAGGAGAGTAAGGTCAAGGCACAGGATGAGACCACGATGGGATAAAATGAATGAGAGAAAATTTAAATTCGTAGAGGTTGGGGGGAAAGTAAATAGCCACAAGAGAAAAAGACAATCTGAAGCCAGAAGTCAAGGTCACTAAGCCTGCACAGCCTCCTACCACATGGCTCCAGGCAATGCTTTACGTTCAAAGGTTTCATGACAAAAGGACTATGTCCTGTGGCTTGTTCACTGTGAGAATTCCCTCACTATTCAGAATTACGAAAGCCTCTTAGAAACAGGCGACAGTAACAGATTTTCACTGGGCACTTCCATGGTTTACATGCATCGCTTCATGACCCCTCAGGCCGCTTCGAAGTTAAAGGTTATCAACTTCGACACTGGTGCCAAAGATGGCACTTAAATATTTCCATACTGCACATCCAATCTAGTTTTTACGCTTTCTAATTCCTGCTTCCTTAGGCTAGAGCTCATAATTTATTTATCCCCCAAACTCAGAACCCCCATGGTTACCAGACTAAATCCCACTAGCCTTTAATCTCGACTTAGACCATCTTTTATGGAAAGAATTTCCTATTATCCTATCTGATTTAGTTGTTCGTTATTTACTAACAAAGGAATCAGTTCTTAATTCAACCATTCCATGCACCACACTGTGTAGTACACTGGCTATGATTACAGACTCTGTAAATAATTTCAAGGCTATTTAAATTGCTCTAGTGCAAACAAAGAAGGAAAACTTGGAAATTATTTTTATGAAGCAAATGTAAAATTGACAAAGGTTACACATACGTGCACACACACACACACACACACACACACACACACACACAGAAAATCTAAGGCTAATCTCTCTTAGAAATATTGATACAGAATATCCTTAACAATAAAACAGAACCCAACAGCATATTAAGGGAATAATTCATCATTTACCAAGTGAAGGTTGTTTCAGGAATGCAAGGTTCAATAGTAGGAAATCTATATCATTCATCCTTTTAATAAATCGAAGAAGAAAAATCATATGATTACAAATACCAAAAACATATTTTAAATATTTTTTAAAAATAAGTTTGATAAGGAAAAAACACTCAATTCTCCTTTCGCATGATAATTTTTTGCTATTTTAACCCAAAGCCATTATCATAATGGCAAGACAGCAGGGCTGCTACCATTAAAATCAGGAAAAGACAAGAATTCATATTATCACTTCTTATTTGACATGGTACTAGAGTTACTACTAGTGTAATGAGACAAGAGAATGAAATTAGAAGTATAAAAACTTAAGAGGAAGATATAAAATAACCAGTTTTTGCATGAGGTACGTCTGTATAACTAAAATATCTGAGAGAAGAAACTGAAACACATCTATAGCTACAGAATTCAGTAAAGTAGTAAAGAGTTGAAAATTAACACACAAACATCAATAGCTTTCATATATAGAAACTGTAATCATTTAGAATATGTGGATAAAAACAAAACACTCCTTTTACAAAAGAACAAAAAAGATAAAATAACTAGAAGTAAATCTAGCAAAAAATATATCAGAACTCTGAGAAAAAAAAACAGCCTTTAAAATTCTACTAAAGGGTAGACTAAAAGACTTGAACAAATACAAAGATACCAACTTCTCAAATAGAAAAATCCAACATCTTAATGATTTAATTCTTCCTGAGTTGATTTAAAATTTTTAACAGTATTTCAAACAAAAATACCACTAGTTCTGGTTATTCTTGGGTTTTTTTGTTTGCTTTTTTTTTAGAAATAGACAAGTTTTTTTGAAAAGTTTATATTAAAAAATAATGGGTAAGAGAACAACGAAAAAGAATAGCAGCAAAGGGTGACTAATCCTACCAAATATTAAAACATATTGCAGTCCTTCTATAATTAAAACAATATGGATAGTTACAGAAATATATATGAGTTAAATAACAGAAACTTAGAGAGACCTATTAAGGAATTTAGTATATGGGAAAGGTGACATCTCAAATCAAAAGGGAAATCACAAACTAATATATTGCACTGAGACATCTGAGTAACCATATGGAGAGGTAAAATTGGTACTTTATATAGTACATATGAATAAGGTTATATACCACAGCATATACCAGAATAAGTTCAAAATATATCAAGTATTTAAATGCAAAGAGTGAAACCATTACAGTACGAGAAAAAAAAATGGTGAATCTTTTTATTACCTTAAAGTGAAGAAGAATTCCTCAACTAAGACTTAAGGTGCAGAAGCCAAAAATTAAATAATTAATAACTTAAGTTACATAAAATTCAAAAGCTTCTGGAAATACAACCAACTGACTAAACAAAAACATCGGCAAGATCAAGAGACATACAATAGTTTGGGGGAAAAAATGTATTTGCAACTCATAGTATAGTCAAAGGGATGATCTCCGTAGTATTTAAAGTGCTCTTAAAAATACAAAATGAGATGACAACAAGATTTCACTTTACACGTTGTAGATTGATGTGTATTAGAACACTGGGTAAAGACAAGTGCTGGTGGAAATATGGGGACATAGGAACCTTCAAATAGCACTGATGAAAGTGCAGACTGGTACAGCCATTCTGAGCACCATTTCACAGTCCTCAGTCAAATTGAGTAGACATAATAGTTATGAACCAGCACTTCTATAGCTGCTTATATATCCCAGAGAAATTTTAACAATAGCCCTTGAAAAATATGCACGAATAGGATAACTGCAGCATTGTTTATAGTGATGAGGAGCTGGAATCAACACGGGTGCCCATCACTGAGAGGGGTGGACGCCCATCGCGGAGTCCTCTGCAGCAGTCAGAATCAACGGGCTGGTCCTGTGCTGCCCTGTAGACGTTCTGCAGTGATGGAGATATCTTGTGTACGCACTGTCGGATGTGGTAGCCACGTGAGGTTATTTAAATGGAAAATAACTAAAAATGTGTTTAAAGTAAAAATTCAGTTCCTCCATTTCAAATGCTGCAGGGCCACAGGTGGCTAAGGACTACATTTCGGATAAGGCAGATACAGAACACTGTCATTGCAGAAAGAGCAATTGGTCAGTATTGGGCTATATTTGCATAAAGTGATGTTGAGTGGATCTCAAAAAGACAGTGCTGATGAGAGATAAACATGTTATTAAATTTTTGATTGTTGTTCTCCTGTTAATCTTTTATTAGAAGGATGGCTCAGCAGAGAACCCAGAAGGGTAGAGAGAAAATTATTTTCTTCCCCTACAGACCAATAGGTTATCCCACATGGGCTAGGTACATAGTAGGCTACACCATCTAGGTCTGTGTAAGTGCACTCTATGATGTCTGCACAAAGCAGAAGATATCTACATTGTTAAGCAGTGCACGACTGTACATAAGAATTGTACTCTAATTGATAAAGTTTTTCCCCCCCAAGGGGAAATGCGTAAACAACTCAAATACTGCTATAGATGCATAGTGAAGTTGAACAAGTAAATAAGTAAATAAGTAGATGGAAAACAGTGGGAATCAGATTTCTCACTGTTGGAATGGGATGAGAAATGAAGGGGAGGAGGCTAGAATGACTCAGGGATTAGATAATGACAATCAGATCATGATGATTAGATAATAGATTACAGCTAGAGACATCAGTATGAACTCATACTCAGCTTACTATATGTACAGATGGCTACATACAGAAATATTTATAGAGAAATGTATACATATGAAGTTAGTATGCACACATGCACATATTTCCTTGCTGTCAGCAGAGAGAGCCTAGAAGCAACAGCCCAGTATGAATAAGCACACATAGTGCCTAGATCTGGTTTCTAATACCATTCTCCAATGAAAAGAATTAGGGGAAATAGCTTGATTCTAGGATGGGAGCAAGCAATATACAAAACTAGCCTGGAGCAGTTTGTCTTGACAGAAAGTAACAAAGTGCTCACGAAACAAAAATAGAACCAAAACCCACAGTGATGGGGGTACATCAGCGGGACACAGAAGCCATCTGAAAGTGCTCCGTGAGCCAAAACTGGGCAATTTAGGAAATAAAATCAATAAAGTAGTATTGGATTATAACCCAAAGTATAAAAATAAATACTCATAAATCCATATGATGTAAATTAATGATTACATACACAAATCAATGAGAGATAAGAGACAATTCTCTCATGTAGACTAATTCAAAATAATTTATCTAGATACTCAGCTTTCAAAAAGGTAGACCACAACCCCCATTCCTTTGGTATGGACTGTGCATAGTGGTTCCCTTCAAATAGCACAGTATGGAAAGGGGGGAAAAGAGTAACTTTAACATCCGACCAGTTCACCTCAAGACTGTCAAGGTCATAAAAAAAAGTCCGAGAAGCCATCTCTGCCAAAAGGAGCCTAAGGAGAGGTGGCGATTAACTCTAATGGGGTACACTGTAGGGGACCTTGGTGCAGAAAAGTGGCATTCGGTAAAAGCTAAGCAAGTCTGAATAAAGTATGGACTTCAGTTAACAGTCATGTATGAATATAGGTTCTTTAATTGTAAAAAGTGCAACATACTAATGTAATATGTTTGTAACAGGAGGACTTGGGGTGAGGTATATGGGAACCCTGATTACTATCTTCACGATTTTTCCGTATCTAAAACTATTATAAAAATAAGTTTATTTTTTAAAAAGGAAGAAAAACAAAGGTCAAGTACTGTCAGAACATTTGAAGCCCCTCATATTCCCCTACCCTTTCCACCAGGGGTAACACCCATCCTTCATTTTGTGCTTTTTGTTTCCTTGTTTTTTACAAAAATTTGACCCTATCTGTATATATTCTTGAACACTACCTTGTCATTTTGAATTTTATATAAATGAAATTGAACTGTATGTATTTTCAGCTAGTTGCTTATTTTCACTTAACATTACATCTGTGAGCTACGTCCACGTTGGTATATGTAGCTGCAGCTCATGTATTTTCATGGCTAGATGGCATTCGGTTGATGATTGTACAACGTTGTACACGTCTTGCTTCCTGTTACTGGAAACTGGGTTGCTTTCAGATTTTGCTATGGCCAAAAATGTTGCTACAAATATTCTCATGTATACACGTAACCAACACGTTTGTGACATGTGCAACAAATACCTAGAAGTGGAATTGTCGGTCCATAAAGCATGCACGTTTTCGACTTTACTTAAAATACCAAACTGCTTTATAAAAGCTGTCATGTCACTTAGCAACAACTTAATTTTTCCAAATTTTGTTCCTAGGAAACCTAGGAATCGATAAAGGTATCGTTTTTTTTTTTTCTCAAAGTTTTAAATTGTACGCAGTTAAAAAATAAAATGACTTTCATATTCATAATAAAAAAATTGGCGATAGATGCCAAATTGTGGGATGTTAGAAATTACCAGAGGCCTTAACTTGTCCTGGGAGAGTAACTTGCTCAAAATAGAGCTTTTTCTGCCATCTGTGTGCATGTACTTGAACTTGGTGTAAAAGTGAAGAAATAAAGACTTGGCATTTTTCTGCTGAAAAGACGCCAAATTCTTCTCATAAACTGGCCTTAACCTGAGAAACTACTAGTGATTTAAGTTTAATTACACTCTTAAAAAGAAAGGAATGAAAAAAGAAGAAAAGAAGGAAAAGAAGGACGGGAGGAAGGAAGAGAGGGAGGGATAAGCTCTAGAGAATAAGACCGCAATCTTTCCTCTGAAGATGAATAAAGAAATTAAGCCTGTATTTTATTTTTCTTTCAAAAACTCCAATGACGTGAATTCAAGCTATATCGATATACCTAGAAAAGCATTTGAAGTGTTGTAGAATTCATCACTCTTGCATTCAAAATTCCTTTGATGTAAAAATCTACATTTCTGTAGAGAAACAGTAAAATAATAACGCTCTCAATACTATAAATTAGTGCATTCTGCTAGCATAAGTTATGTAAGTGCTGAAGACCATACCTTAAGGTTGCTGCCATTCATCTTCCCATGTCTCGGATGGGACTGGCAGTCTGTGAGAATCTGTTTACCGTTAATCTAAGCAGCTCACGACAGCAGAGACCAAAAAAGAGGGAACAGAAACAAATTTAAAAGTTTCTTCTCAGATGGGGAGATGTGTGAATAAAGTTGGAGGTGTTTCCTGTTAGGCAAAAACTCATCAATATGTAAAAAAAAACATCCAGCATTACATTTGAAGCCAATCCAAAAGCTCAGTGACTGCTACCCAAGCAGCGCCACTGGGCTCTGACCCTGGATTCTAAGCACGAGGCCACCAGATACGAAGGCCAGTGGCCTTGGGAAAGGAGCTAGAACCACAAAGCACCTTCTGGATGGCTTTGTTTGACAGGGGACCATTCTCCCTGGATTCCCACTCTGCATTTCCATGGGGCCCTTCTAAGAAGAAACCTGGACACATTAGTTTCATCCCCGTGAACCCCATCTTGTTCACCATGACTGTGGTTGCATAACATACCATGGGACAGGGCTACCCCATCCTGGAAGCTACGACTGAAACTAGAAGTCCCCAGGTCTCCTTAGGGAAGTACACCAACTTAGGCGAACATTTCTTGAGGAAGTACACGCTCTTCTGCAGTAAGGCTTGGTTGAGAAATCACTCAGTGGGCTAGGATGTCCAAAAGGTGTTTACACAGAACCACGAAGGACTCTTCTGTACACGCCAGGTGAGCGTGCTCTCCCCAGTCTAACCATTGCCAGGGCTCTTTTCATCCAGCCAGGAAAAAGAACAGGGTTTTGAAAAATTGTAAGGCATCGTAACCAGCAGAAAGGCTTAAATGTTATATTGGCCTCAGTTTGAGTGATGGATCCATCAGCTGTTAGCTCTGTGACCCTGAGTAAGTTATTTAACTTCTCCAATCCTTACTTTTCTCCACTGTTGGAAAGCCAGGAGTTGACACCAGATCTGTCTTCAAAGCCTGTTCTTTTAACCACCACACCGGACTGCTCCAGACTCTTTAAACAGCACCTTGCTTGTGGGAACTCACCACATCACTGCAGGCTGGTCGATTTATCTTCAGGAGTACCTTCTTCAATCAGAAGCCATGGCAGCTAAAGCTAAATTCCAAGGCACAAGAGAAACAGCTTTCTTCACTATGCTTCACCGACGCACAGGCTCAATAACTGGGGCTGAAACAGAGGAGCAGCCCCTTCCAATAGTGACGAGACGGATAACTATGTTCTGTTTGCGGCACGGAAAACCACACCTGGGTGTGGAAGCACACTGTGGGTTGACCAGTTGTCTCCAAATCAAACACAGCCATGTTTGACAGGACTGGCTACTGTTTTGAAAGCTGAGATACAAAATTATGGTTGAAATATAAATTTTTAATTGACTAGGAGGGTCATTAGGCCTATGTACCTAAATGTCTTAGAAATTACAGTTCTTTTGCGATGTAGAGAGTTTTACGACACTTCTGGAAACAGGGTTTAGATTACTGACTTAGAGTTGCCAGATATAAAGAAGCCATAGTACAATCAGTGTTCGCGGGAAGCACTGTAATCTAAAGACGGCATACCTTGATTAAAAACATTCTGATTTAAAACTATGTGGCCAAACAAAACATAACTGAAAGTCACACTTGACCCCAGCACCACAGTTTGCAAACCCTACTGCCACCCGCTCCGCGGCCCTTCAGGATTGTCCCACAAGCAAAACCGACCACACCGACGGCTGAGACAGTCCCTGGGAGTCAGGCTGCACCCCTTCCCACGTCAAGTCAGCCTTCCCCTGCCCAGCTTTTAAGGGGAGAGCCACACCCCACTTCACGGAGCCAGGCGCAACCCTCTCTACCCTTCACACCACAGGGCTGACCTCCATGCACGCGCCATATTCTCCCACCACCATCCTTGGCTCATCTTTTTTCTCTGATGTCAGATGGCTTCACCTTTCCTAGGCCAAGCCAAAACCAATCTATTGTGAATCTTGTTCATTTTTTTTTTTTAATCCACGCAAAGAACACAGAAGTGGGATGGACTAAAATTGTCTTGGGAGGGTAGAAATGGCTTCACAGAGAGGTGACATGCATTAGGGCTTAGAAGGAAGAAAGAATGAATGACTGCCAAGTGGGGAAGGTAGGAAGAGCATTCTAGGCAGAGGGAATGGTGCGTGCAAAGTCTTGAAAGTGTCCTGATATGCCACAGCAGGCCTGCGGGGATAAGAGGCTGGTGAAGCTGGTTTGTCTCACGGAAGTGACAGAACTTGATCTTGGAGACAAAGGAAACCAAAGGATCTGATTTCGGCCAAGGCCCCTAGTCAAGCCCAGGTCTTCCTGGAGTCTGATCTTTTCATGCGTGATCTCCCTTCGGCACTCCTACCGCCCCCCTTACAGCCAGATCACACAATTCGGTGTTATCACTTACACCTAGTAGGCTATCTCTGTATCTCGCTGACTAGAGAAGACCTGAAGGAAGGAACTTTGTGGTTTTTGTCGGTTCATTTGTTTTCGTTTTTCTTTTTTTCTTTCTTTTCTTTTTCTTTTCCTTTTTCTTTTTCTTTTCTTTTTTTTAATTCTGTATCCTAATGGTGCCTGGCAGATGAATACTCAATAAATTCCCAAGACTGACTGATTGAGATTCTTTCAGGGGATGAGTTAGACTAATCAGGTTCCAGAGACCAGAGCACGGAAAACTCTAAATCAAAGTCGCTATAGTCCTTACAAATGACAAGATCCACAAAAGTTAACTTCAAAAGCAATGACCTCGAGTCTACACTCCATGAACTTGGAGTCTTCTCCCTTTCTTCCTAGCTCTGCTCCCCTGCTCAGCCTGAGATTCCTTCTCACTCTCCCTAGGAATACTGGGCCAGAGGGATGGGTACCAGCTCATCTCTGGTTCTGAACATGCCCCACTGACTGGGAGGGCGGGGGACAATCAGGGCATTTAGCAAATGCATCTGGCCCTGGAGTGAGAGAGTCTGCCCCTGTGTGGAAATGCCAACTTGCAGGTTACCATAGCAACCCCAGCAGGGTACTGCAGTGGGCAGCTGTGCATAGAGGTGCAGAAAACCCACTCTTAACATTTGGGCTTTTGCTGTGCACATGGGATCCGGGTAGGCACATCATGGCTTTAGGCCCTGGCTTTGGGATTCTGCAAAAAAGGAAGTGAGTTTTGAATACCTGCTAGTCCAATATTCCTTTTATTCACACATCACACATGTCCCTCTTCACACACAGCGGACACAGCACGTGGAGGCCAAAACAGGCCCGTTAGAAACACGTAAGTCCCTCTACTTGCTTTTACATACTGTGATGGACAGATCATACTTGCATATCACCATGACTTCGACACAAAATTTACGTCCACTGAATCACCCTCAATTGCACGTTTTAATGAGCAGCATGTGCACAATGTCCCCATTCCCAGTCAGTCCCCCAGTTCTCATTATGTTATTATAGTTTTTAGTGCAAAAATAAATAATGCCATCAAGAGTGTAGGTTGGGCTTTAATGGGGTTGCCTGAGCTGCACTCCAGGAAATGTAAACCAACTTTTCAAAGCACCATACAATTTTTGAAATTGCTTTTCCATAGGCGCGAGAAGTTGGGGTTTACTCACCCACTTCTTAATGTTTTCAGTGTGAAGGTATGTCTTGTGAAGAGCATAAGGAGATGCTGGAGAGCATTCTACTCGTGGCTCTATCCTACATATGGCCATCAGGAAGCCGTGATCCTGCAGCGTGAACTCTAGTGCTGGTAGGGCACTAAGCAGATGAAACAGCCTTTTCAACATCTGCATTTTTCCCTTAGATCTAGAGACTTACTTGTGATTATCTTTGAATTCTCTCCTGGACAAAATAAGTATGACTTATGGCATCGCTAAAGAAATGAATTACAGGGTGGGTGTGCCCAGCAGGGCGAGAGCTACATTCGCACGTGGAGAAGTGCGGGGAGTTTTGGCCAAGGAAGGCCCATGAAGCGGTGGGGGTCTGCAAGGTGCTGGAGCAGGACCACAGCATCTTTGCATCTCGGTAGTGAAAACGAGGGTGGATTAGAAGTGATGTAGAGTTTCCAGTACCTGAAGGAGTCGCATGGCCTTAAGGAAATTAAAAGAAGGATACTGAGAGAGATGTAAACAGACAAAGGAAGGCAGGAAGAGCCTCCTGCCCTGGGAGGCCAGCGTGCAGGAATGCCTATATGCCCACCTAAGGTGGCCAGGAGAACAAAGGAACCCCGACAGGCCACAGCTGGATGGTCTGTCCAGGGAACTGAGAGGTGAGGCTGCATGAGGGGGCGGCTACGCCGAGGCGGGAGGTAAGACTTGCCAGGATGGAGACCAGGGGTACAGGAGTCTTGAGTGATCTGAAGGAAGGCCGGACAGTGTGGGTAACCTAGTGACAGGTGAATAGCTCTGAGGGAAGCCTTGAGATCCAGCCAGGGCAAGCTAGGTGTCAACGGGGTCTCTTCTTCCAACTCCCCCAGGGCCTGTGCCTGGAGGCTGGTGTCCCGGGGGTGTGAAGTAAAGAACAGGGTCCGTGGCCAGGGAGTAGCGGGGAGGGCTGAGGGTTGCCGAGGAAGTGCTCTGAACGAAAGCTGGGAGGCCCAGGCTAGGGACGGTTTGAGAGAGACTCTTGCAACCAGTTCTTCGGGGCAGGGCGGCTGAGGGCAGGCGGAGGGCGCAGCACCCAGGTCGGATGCGGGGCGAAGGCAGGTGTCCTGTGGCGCTAGCCGGCCAGGTGGGTGTGGAGAAGGGCCTGGAATGGGGCGGATCCAGCGAGGCAGGAGTGGGGGAGGGGCGGCCGCCGGACGGTGGGTGCGCAGGGCGAGCCCAGGTGGGGGTAGGGGCGCCGGGCCGCGCCTCCGGCCGCTTCGACCTCCCCCGGGACTCACCCAGCACGAAGTAGGGCAGCTCCGTGTTCTCCAGGTCGTCCACCACGACCATCTCTCCCGGGAAGTCGTTGCGCACGGAGAAGAGGAGCTTGGGCTCGGAGGCCGAGGGGCTGTGCATGATGCTCAGGTCGTTCTCGCGCAGGAAGGGCAGCGCCGACACCGTGATGCTCTTGAGCTTGCACTCCAGCTCCTTGGAAGGGTCCACGTCGCCCGTGGCCGTGGCCAGCACCGCCGCCGGCCCCCAGCAGCAGGCGAGCAGGGCGCAGAGCCCGGCTAAAGCCATCTTGAGCCCCGGTGCCTTCCTCCCAGCGCTGCGAAGGTGGGGGAGGAAGCGAGCTGGGAGGGAGCGAGCGAGCGCGTGCGGGAGGCGGGGGCGGCTGGGGAGGGGACGTGCAGCCGGAGAGCCCTGGTCCCCGCAACGAGGTGCGGGTGTCGCTTGCGGTGCGTGCGCGGGGCTTAAGCGCTGATGCCTGGAGAGCCCGCGTTCTTTGTTTCTGAGAACTGCTTATCTGGGGAAGGGAAAAGGGGGAGGGGGGAGAGGAGAAAAGAAGGAAGGACGTAGCGAGGAAAGAGGAAGGGAGGCAAGGATTCTAGGGAATCAGGTCAGCCCCCAGCAGGCTGCGGGTGCGGCCGCCTTTCCCCTCCTTTGCATCCCCCAGGAGGACCACGCTCTTGGCTATTAACTACCTGCACAGCATTTATAAAAAAACGGTCTTTGCAATGCAAAAATCTTCCCTTTCGCATCAGCATCCAGATGGCTCGGGAGGGGCGCGTGCACGCGCACCCACACACACACACACACACGCACACATATTAAAAGGCGCTTACTCAGAGCAGGTGAGGGTGGGGGGCTCTCTACATGCAAATCCACACCCGATTATTTTGTGCCTATAGATGGTCCTATTCTTGCCTTGTTTTACCCAGTAGTTGGATGTGTATATTGGATAAGTGGGTACTGGGATAAATTCACGTCTGTATTTTTAACTCAGCACTAACTTTGCAGAAATAGTTTAAAAAAATATTAGTCATATAGATAAAGATAAACCAAGAGGTAGATATGAACAACAAGAACGAACCAACCTACTACATACAGCTAAGTGAGAGAGCAGAACTTTTATTTGCAACTTCTCTGACCCTTTGTTTCATTTCTGTTACAAATGCTATCTATCTGTTGTAACCACTACAAAGATGATTTGGAAATGCTGTAATTGATAGAAAAAGTAAAGCTAGCTCCATGAAATGTTGAGCCTTTAATTTTAGAGAGTCCAGTAACAAGAACAGAGCTAGAAGAAAATGTGAGAAAAACTGAAGTTTCTAAGCCTTCTTAACAAATAGAAAGCATATCCGTGGGTTGGACCAAGTCAATCCCAGCTCAATCAAGAGTAGAACAGAGTAGATGAAAACAACGATAACTACAAAAACCATGTAAAATTTTGTTTCCATTAGTGCCAGGCAGCGTTGCCTTAAAATGATGACAGTATGCAATAAACAGAGGTAGAAAGTGATATTTGTGTGTGCTGGAATCTCATCTTTAATGGGACTTTTTCTTATATAATAAACAACAACTTATTTGGAAAGTTTGCCCGCCAGCCATCATTTACTCCATGCCAACTTAAACATTAGGTGCTCTAAGACCATTATAGGTAATTTGTGCTCTCTAGGAGTTTAACGCATCGAACTTCTCAAAAAGGACTCCCATTTTAAAAACAATCTTATTCTTATTTCTACCTGGTGTCAGTTTATTGGCAAATGTGAATGCATGTCCTTTACAAAAGTTTTTGCCACATATTTCACATGGCAGCTCTGGTTGATGGATGGGAATAGAAAGAAAATAGCCATATTTAAGATCATGTTTAAGAGTGCAAGGTTTACAACAAAAAAGAAAAAAACTTTACTATAAGTTTGAATCTGATATATCTGAGAACTAACCCAGAGGTATATTAACTACATAGCAAAAAAGATTTATCTGCTAATGACCTTTCTAAAACTCATCTTCATCTTCATTACTTCCCTAGGAGATACTGAGAAAAAGACTCCATGATACTTTTTTCCTACTCTCCCCAGCATAAAAAGCAGTATTAAACTTAGTTTAAAAAGGTTTACCATTGAAAAATTAGGTGAATGCCAGGAGAACACACCTAGAATGCAAAAAATGGCAAGATACTACCAGATCATCTGTTAGTCCAGTCTCTCGTTTAATAGATGAGAAAATTGAGGTCGGTGAAATAGTGAGGTGATTTACCCAACATCAGCCTGCTAAAAAGGGGTGGAGACCATAAGACTTCCTTGCCTAGTGCTCTTTCCATCATCTCATAGCTAAGGTATACTTAGGAGTATCTGTGATAATTATTGGACTTCATGGGTCACAGTAACTCATTCAGTAAACATTTACATACCTATAGTCTGCTGGGCAGCAGGCTAGGCATGGACAGATTCTAGAAGAAAAGCACTCCGGCTTTTGAGTAGCATGTAATCCATTATTATCTTGAAATTTTTCTTTCTAATTTTCTGAAGTGTTGTGAGCCATTTTAGAAAACCCAAGTGAACTATTATATGGGGTTGATTTTCTGATAAGTCAACATTTAGTTTTCTTTGCCTATCTATAGTCATTTTTACATTTATAAGAAAAATAGTACATTGATAAAATGACTATTTAAATGGTATACTCAGTTGGAAACAGTTGGAAGTCAGTGTCTCAGTGATCATGAACCTTTCAATGGAAGGATCATGCAAGAAAACTGTACAAATAAAAAGAGCTCGCATTTTTCCAATTCCTGTAAACATGCATATGTCACATAGCCTCCTTTTGGGGAATTAAATACCTAGAGATGGGGGAGAGGTTGAAGTTCATAGAAACTAGACCACTGGTAACATTTAAATGGGACTGGAAGAAATTTGCATGCATCTCAGTCATTCCCTTAGTGAAACATCAGGCTTGGATTCAAGTCTCAACTCTATAATTTGCTTATTTGGAGGTAAGGCCAGACCATTCTTATCTTCAGTATCCCCATCAGTAAAATGGGGTCAATTATCTCTGCCCACCCCATAGGCTAGAGGTAATAGAAGTGCAAGTATTTATATTCACTGAATTCTATAAAATACCAGATTCTGTCATCTCCAACTTTGACTTTTCTCCTGGGGCCCAACTTCCTATATTCAAGCACAAATGGCCTTGCTCCTTGACTCATAATAGCTTTTGAATGCTTTCCTTGCTATTGACTTATTCCTCACACAGCTACCAGGTTGATCTTCATGAAATCTTGCTTTACAAAGTTTTACTTAAGTTTTTCCCCACTATGGGGTAAGTTCAAGCATGGTTTAGAAATTTAAAAACTCTTCCGAATTTCCTACCACCTGTTCTCTTAGATTTATTGTTTACTGCACTATCCTTCCCCCATCCTCCCATAATGCACATACACATCCCAATCAAATTAAAGCCCATTTCCCAGTTTCGCTCTTCCCACGCATCCTACCTGGAATGGACCACTCCATGTTCTCCAGATCACCCCCTCTCTGCAGACCAATATCCAGCCTCATCTATGCAGTGAGACCTTCTATCACTTCCTTTTTTAATAGCGCCTCTCATGGAGGACTTACACTCACCGTGACCGTGACTGCTAAGACCGCCACTCTAGGAGGCCAAGGCCATTTCCTGATACAATGTATAGCATCCAATATTAGCAAATTAGAAACAATAATAACATATACTTTTTAGAATAGTTGAAAAGGAAATGAGATTATGTATCAAGGCTCTGATATGTTTTATGTATTTCTTTGGTGCTCCAGATGATAGCTTTTGCCATTATCCTCTTATTCAATTACTTCAGAAAGAAAGTAGGCATCATGAGATATCCCCCCCTCCATGTAGTAAGTAGCCAAAAGCAAATTAAGTGACCTATATATACTCTTTGGTGTATACTCAGGATAAATGATTGCAATATATTCACCAAAAGACATGTACAAGAACATCCATTGCAGGTTTTTCATAATAGACAAAAATGGAAATAACCCAAAGGTGCATCAATAGAATAGATAAACATCATATAGTTATGCAATGAAATACTACACAACAATAAAAAAAAAAATGAATGTGCAACTGTATGGATGAATCTCACCAACAATGATAAATGAAAGAAACCAGACACATGTATAGTTTAAATTCTACATTCATTAAATTCAAGAACAGGTAACATTAATCTTTGATGATGGAAATCAGAATAGTAGTTATCTCTGGGGAGGGCGGTTTTCACAGAGAAGGGCAGGACTAGCTTCTTAAAGTACTGAAATTATGTGGGGAATGTTCAATGGAGGCATATACAGGAAAAAATTCATCAAACTGTACACTTACGGAAATTTTTAAATGTACATTGTACCTCATTAGATTTCTTTTTTACAGGACTTAAGGCTCTATAGGAGAATAAAGCACAGGCAAGTGTTTTCTTTTTTTTCAAGTTGTTTTTTTTTGTCTCTCAACTTCACCCCCTTTCCTTCTTTAGAGCCCTCGGACAATCTTTCTCCCCCTTGAGATTGCTATTTGTTCAACTGCTCCTCCCCTTTGCCCACTCCCTTCTCCTGTTTCACAAGAGTCTTAACACCTTCTATCTTATCATCTGGGATAAGTTCAGGGGGCCTCTGTCTCTTAGAGGCACAGGAGCAAATAGCTCAGCAGTTGGACAGCAACAGATTTAGGCTGCCAATGGCTCACTTGCATATTTTATACTATAGGAGAGCCGGGGACCCTCTGGGACCACTGTTCTCTGACAGTTTTGTAGCTTAGGCAAACAGATACCTGCAGTATGGAGAAGGAAAGTCGAATCTGTATAAGATACAGAGGAAGGAATACAGGTGAAAGTGATGGATGGTTGGGACTAAGTGTATATATATAAGAAATATTTCTATTTTTCCCCCATTTATTTCGAACATCAGGCTCCCTGGTGCTTTTTAGTTAATCCTGATCTGTATTACTTTGACATTCATTAAACTTCTGTATTCTTTTTTTTTTTTTCCAGTCTTTGTTTTTAATTTTTTTAAAAAAAAATCTTTGATGTTGCTTTCCATTCAAAGAACTAAATCAAAATACTTCTTTCCCTTTCTGACTGTATATCTCCTCTCTGTATTTCCTCTACCACATAACTTAGTGTGATTCCCCCATCCTAATTCCTTTGAAAGCTCCACACCCATTTTTCTGTTGAATGGGATTTTTCTTCAACTATTTTGCCAAAATTTGCCTCTATCTTGCCAAAATTTAGAGTAGTATGCAAGTTAGCTGGACATAATTCAGTCTTGCCATCTTCATTAGGAGATCAAGAATATATTTCACACTCTGATTCAAAGTTAATATTCTCTCTCTCTCTCTCTCTCTCTCTCGCTCGCTCGCTCTCTCTCACCCCCCACCCCCATTCCCATTCACAGGCTCAGCAACAGCACCTGCTTCACAGAAACAAGGCTGGTCCTGTTCTGAATCTCTGGTCTTCCTTTAAAAACCAAATGGAGACCCACAGTCCCTCTTCCTGACACACACTGAAGTGAAAGAAGACACACAGAAGGAAAACACCACAGGCAAAACAGTTCCTTCTTTTGGAAGCAGGACATCCCCCGCCCCTTTGTCTTCACAATCCTGGTTTTGGGGACAGAATGTTTCTTGATTTAGCTATTGGGAGTCTCTAAATCTGTTTCTCTCTCTCCTCTTCTTATTAAGTTTCTCCTCTCCTCTCCTCTCCTCTCCTCTCCTCTCCTCTCCTCTCCTCTCCTCTCTTCTCCTCTTTTCTCTCTCTCTCTCTCTCACACACACACACACCACACACACACACAGTGACATTAACTATTTCCCACTTGGGGGCTCATTTCTAATTAAGTAATTTAGGACCGAGACGCTAAAATACACAAAACAACTGAATAAAACCTCAAATTAAAGGGAGACTGTCTCAAATGGACCCCTATTTCTGGGAGTTCTAGTTGAGCAAGCGAACAAAATGGTCTGGGACAAATGATTATTGTACTTCAGGAAAATGAGAAGAAAATGTAATTAGCTCCCAAGCTTCTTCCTGTTCCTCAGCTTTCTTACACTCTCCAACTCCCTAGTCGTGAATTTATCCAAGCCTTCCTTACTTGACCACGCCACCGAAAAGTCCCTGCTTCCAGGCTGGGAGGGTTAACAGAGCGGGTCCCCCGCCCGCCGGCTGCCCGAAGGAGGCCGTCGGTGAGGCTCGGAGCCCGCCCCCTGCCAAGCCTCCAGCCAATGGGCGCCTGCGGGGACTGTGGCGCCGTGCCCCATTGGCTGCCCACCTCCGTGCATAGGAAAGAGAGAGAGAGGCAGGCCGGGCAGCATTGTTATCTTAAGACACTCATCCGGTGCCTGAGTCTGCAGGTGACACTGCTTAGGTGCGGAGCGCGGAGCGCGGAGCCGGAGCCCGGGCGCGCGGCTGCCGCCGGGGCTGGAATCCGCCCGCCTCGGAAGCCGCTGGCGGCGGCTGGGCCGCGCCTCCGCTGCGCCCGCAGCATCCCGCTCGCGCCGGCCCGGGGATGTGCAGCCGCCGTGCGCAGCGGCGGGTCTGCGGGCAGCCGAGCGGGCGCCGGGGCCGGCGGAGCAGCCTTTGCCCCTGTGCGAGGCAGTGATTTCGGGGGAGGGAGAGAGAGAGAGAGAGAGGGCGGGCGAGTCCTTGATAGAGTTGTAAGGAAGGCAAGATCTTGAGTTTCTCTTCGGTGGAGGGACAGGGGACCTCCCTGGCTGGGCACTGCACTTTCCTCTCCTCTCCCGCCCGCGTGCTCCCCGACCTGGCGCCGAAGCCCGCTTCGAAGCCGCTTTGGGGTGCGGACGATCCGGGCTGCTCAGCCGGGAGGCAGCGGCAAGTGGTCTGGCGGTGGCGGCGGCGGCAGCAGAGCCGAGCCCGAGAATTTGAAAAGAGACTTCCTTTCCCTCTCACGCGCTGAAGGGGAGGCATTCCCGTTTCCCCAAATGAGGAAGAGCCACAAGAAATCATGAAGTAGAAACTTTGGAAAGCTGCCACTGGAAATGCTGCACAGAAACCTGGAATCCGTTAGGAATCTCCTGCCAGGCGGTGGAGGTTTGGGCAGCAGCTGATACAGCCACGAGGGCTCTTGCAAGGATTCAAGGTAACAGTGCAGGGTTTGGGTGATTTTTCTATCCCCTATTCGTTGTCCTTCGGTGCGTCCCTTGGTGAGGGGGTCATTGGCCCTCCTACGACCCCCTGGCGCTGGTGCCTAGCAGTTGCAGGCAGAGGGAAGGATCCCATGTCTGAGTTTCTGTCTGGTGTTGCTGGGCGGTGGACTTTGGGGTTTAGCTCGAGATGGCCCCGTTACTGCTTCCTAGTGTTGCTCAGCTGTCGCATGGTTTGGGCACTCTGCATGACCTATATTGCTTATGCCTGGTTTAAGTCCTCAAAGTTAGTGCAACTCCCATTAGCTTCGGAAAATCCAATCAGGCTGCATAACTGCTGAAGATGACGGAGACTTTTGCCTGCCGAGCTGAGGCTCGACCGAACTGTCCCCAGTTCACTATGTTTGGGAAAGACCCCAAGGAGCTGAGGCTGCGATACACGATACAGTTCTAGTCACATGTTCGCAGAGCTCTGTGGCATGTCTGTAGAGGCCTGTCTCTTCCTCCCATGAACATGCAGCCAAGGAAAAAAAAAATCCTGAAGAGAGCACCCTGTAGGTTGCAAATAGTGTCCCCAGGGGGGTGGCAGAAGTCCATTGACTGAGCTGAGCCTGGCAGCCCACTGGAGACACTGGAGAGCACAGTCGCTGTGCTGGCAGGAGGGGCATGCTGACATTATCCAGCCATCTCGCTCCCTGGTTCTGTGATCATCTGGGTACACAGTCTAATGCTGCCTGTGGTGTGTGTGTGTGTACGTGTGTGCGCGCGCGTGCGCGCGCCCGTGCTCACAGCTGTATGCAGGAAGCGGGCTGCCAACAGAACCAAGCATGTGCAGCTCTCTGCCCAGGCCCCGCATGCGGGAGCATCCTTCCCACTCACAGTCTGAACTTGGGAGCTGCTCTTCCAGCCCGCAGGAGTTTTCTCCTCACCAAGCAGTCCCTCTGCCTGGTACATCTCTATCCAGGGCATATAGACTTCAGCCTAATATTAACTAGTAATCAAGCTAATGCCCTGTAACGTGATCGAACAGACAGACCCCTCTGTAAAGAACTGAGTGTGTGTGTGTGTGTGTTCTTCCTAGCCCTGGGAGCTGAGTGCCCTGAGCAGGAAGAAATGTTTTGTTAAAAGGAGAGCAATTAGAACAGACCATGCGTATAGCTGGGTTATCTGGGCCTTATCCAGCAGGGACAATGACATATCATTATAACTAATCAGAAGGTTACATATATATTGCCAATCAAGTATTTCTGCCTGTCGGTCCCCAGACATGGGCATGCTAAAGGGACACACTCTGACCATGCTTTCTAGAACACATGCGATGCCAGTGTTAACCAAGCAACTCAAATATTTTACAGAATCCCCTGGGGGGCAGTCTAATGACATCAGGCTGGAGTTTGTGTGTTTTCCCTCTTGACTTCACACAGTTGTGTGTGCGTGTGTGTGTGCGTGTGTGTGTGCGTGTGTGTGCGTGTGTGTGCGTGTGTGCACGCTACTGGTTTGAGGCAGGACACTCAGAGTTCTGTCTCAGTCAGAATAAGTTGCTTTGCAGCATCGGGGGCATGACCAAGCAATGCTACCACAATGGTCCTGAAATCTTACCAGTGCCACAGCTACTGTCTACTCTGGGGAAAATGCATGCTTTGCTTCCCAAGGGGGCATGATTTGGGTCTGTGCAGAGCCTGGACACAGTGGGCCGTTGGAGGGAAGCGAAACGAATGTCAGACCGTGGTCGTCCCTGTGGGCAGCTGCCTCCTCAGGGTTTGACCGCTGGGCTACAGCCACGGAGAAGACAGACGCATCCTGGACCCCGGCTTCTGCCTCCTCTCCAAAAATGGGGCCGGCTTTGTCTTCCAGAATGGAATGGTGTGTGCTGCAGTGGGGGGCACAAGAAAGGAGAGGAGGGAGGGCCGGGGAGGGAGCAGGGCTCCTGCTCTGCCAGCACCAGGCCAGTCCCAAGGCGGGAGCATCTCCTCTCTGGCCCTCATAGTTCATCCCCTGGGTATTCCTGCCTGGCCTCCCAACAGGTTGTTTACTGAGCAAGGCCAGAGGGCACAGAACATCTCTGCTGCGTCATCAGCTCCTTCTGATCCCCTTTCCCCAGGCACAGGCTGGCCACTGGGGAGCATCACATGGCACAAAAGAGAGTCCCTGGGGAAGGAGCTCCAGACTCCCTCCCCTGCCCACAAACCAGAGGTAATCTGCAGACGCCTGTGGGCGCTTTCTGCTGACTGGGGTGCTTAGCAGTGAGGTTTCCTGGTTAGTGTTTTGTTTTCCCCACTGTGCTGTGAATTTTTGGCAATTCAACTCTTTCTCTTAAATAAGGCCTTGTCTACGTTTTATAACGGCATCCTGCTCCGAAGGGCTAGGAGCATTTCACAGAACCCGTCTCCTTAATCCTCACATGGCTTATTGTCTCATTTATCTTTGATTACTCCAAGAAGTAGAGCTAGCATTTTAGCCTCCTTTTGGGAAAAGCAGGGGGGCAGAGAACCTCAGGAAAAAAGGAACCAGTGGCTTTACTCTGGGTCACACAACGTTCAAGGGAACCCGAGGGGTGTGGTGCGAGTCTCACCATTACTAAGCCGACTCCAGGCACCATGCCTCCTCCTAAGGACTGGCTCAATCTTTATGACTGTGATTGGGTTCAGTTGTTCTGTACTCTCCAGGAATGGGAGGCGACAGTGACATCGAACTTCTCCTCTAACATCGACCTGAGGACTCTGAGGGCTAAAAGTCTTACGAGACCTTGCCTTGGCCCTCAATGATCTTATAGTCTGGTTAGGAAAGTAGGCTTACGTCTGGGCACAGGTAAATGACAACGTACACTGTAAACAGCGATTAGATGTGAGAGACCTGTGAGGCTGACCTGGTTAACCCGCCGTTGATTTGTGCAGTAACAAGCGCTGTCAGTATTCCCAGGAGTGGGGAGAACCTGCGTTGTGCTGTGGGGGATGGGTGGGATTTGCCTAGAGAGGGAGAATCGGCAAAAGGACTCTAGCTGACGGGTGCTAAAGGCAGCACTGTTGAAATAGCCGAGAACACCTAGGCTTGCATGATTCTTTGGGGTTTTACTCTGTGCCACTGCTCCAGTTGAATCCTGGAAATACCATCCAGCCCGGTTAATTATCTAAAGCATACATCGGCCTAGAGGAAGCACCCCCAGACCAGACAGAGGACTTTGAACGCTGGACGTCTCATTAGGCACTGACTGTGACCTAGCCTTCCATCCGCTCTCAAGCCTGCTCTCTACATGACAGGGAAGACAAGTGTCAAGGTCAGGGAGCTTCTCGACAGCACATCAGAAAAACCAAGTGAAGGCATTGGGAGAAAGCAGGCAAAATTCAAGAAAACATGGGAAAATCTTCTCATGTTTTAGAATCAGACTTTCCTAACAGAGAGCCTTGCTTTTTTCCTCTATTTCTTCTTTCCCCGCCCAAATGTCCCCGTTGGGGTTCACTTGGAGCCGCAAAATGCCAAAGCCTTCAGGCATTTCGCACTGAGCTGATTTTCAATCTTAAGATTCTTGAGCACGCCCGTGTACATAACCTCTTGTCTTCCCTCCTCTTTTCCTTTTAATAAAACATACGTTGTAGCAGTCACAGAGGAGGAGACCACAGAAAGCAGGAGGGGTGGCCGTGGGACTGCCTGCAGCTATACCACAGGGTACTGGGACTGCTCAGCCGGGCCGTAGTGGGAGAGGCAGTCGGCCAGCCTGGGCAGCACCAAGGAAGGGCCGAGGGCTACACACCACCGGGAGATGGCTGTGACTGGTCAGCCACACGCGTTCGCTCTAGCGGTGACCCTGGCCTCCTAGAGAAAAGGTCAAGGCAAAGCACAGGGCTTGTGAGAGAGCTGGTGACACAATCACTCTGTTCACTGGTCTTTGGTTAGTTTGAGGCATCTATTTATGCTGCACGGTTGCTTGGGTGGCTCCGTTCCAACATGGAGGACGTCTCTGTCAGGCACTGAGATTGGGGTGACTTGCCTAATGCCACACCATATTTGCTCTCAGGTCAAGAAGAAGATCCCCAAAACCCCAGTCTGTTTCATTGCTTAGCGGCCAGAGCTCACTCTGGGGACAAGTCCTGATGGCTATGTAGCTTTTCTTGAGAATCCTCCCCTGGGCCTTGTGGCAACCTTTGTTTCCCGTGTCGAATGACCATGCAGCTGCAGTGGGCAGGTCTCATCTGACCATTTAGAATGCAGGTTCTCTTGAAATTGTCGCTCTTACATGCTGATGGAGGTAAAGTTGAGGGACACGATGACACTATGGAATCTTGCACAGCCAGCTCCATCATTCCTTTCACTGAAGGTCACATGAAATGCAGACACTTTCAGAATGCCCGACTGAGCCGAGGGAGTGGGCAATCCGACACGTCCCACGACTGAGCCCCAGCCTGCACCGTGCGGCCGATGCACCAGCCACGAGCTACATGTGGCTCTTGACAACTTGAAAAGCAAGCATAAAATACACGCTGAATTCTGAAGACTTAGTTTTAAGGAAAGAGTGTAAACTATCTCAGCAGTGATTTTTAATTGTCGATTACATGTTAAAACGATAGTATTCCGGATATGTTGGGTCAAACGAAATAAATTAAGATTTGTTTCATCCATTTGTTTTTACTCTTTAATGTGGCTACTAGAAAAGTTAAAATCATTATGTGGTTCAGGTTATATTTCCTTCCGACAGTGCTGGTCTAGACCCTGCAGAGTAGTGACAGGTGACATGGAGACAGGGCAGAGGCAGGAGATAAGGGGACAGGAGATGCGGAAAGAGAGGACCTGGAGGGAAAGATGCCCAGCAGGTCAGAGCCTCTGCGTGTGTGTTTCTGAAATCCCAAGTCAGGGGGCCGCAGAGAGCTTACACTGGCTTATATTTGAGTCATCAGCCGAGACTCAGCCCCCCGCCCCCCAAAGCCTCTGTGGAGTGCTGGAGCTGTCAGTTCACGCGCGAACAATTAGCAGGTAGGCGGCCTGAAATTTTTATCCTAATATTTTCGAGTTTCTGCCTAACAGTACAAATAAATTATCTGTAGCGTCTCACTCCCAGAGTGCGAGGACACGCGGTTGGGACCGGCTGGGCGCGTCTGATCCCCCAATCCCCTTCTTCCTTCTCATCTCTACCACATTTTCACCTTTCCTTCTGAGAACATCCCTTCACAGCAGACATGCCGACAGTGGGGGGGGGGGGATGCCATGTGTTCGAGACTCTTTCGTGGACTTGTCAGTAAGAAGAGCGGGGAGAAGACATCCTGCTTGACTTTTACTTAATAATTACAGATTTGAACATTATGATTAACTCGTTATTATTATCTCATTATTATTACTCATTGCAATAAGGTTTGGCCACAGCGTGAACTCTTTATATTTGCTTAGCATTCCCTAGTTTCTATGATCTGCCTCCAAACATCTCAGAAGCTTTATTTTCTAATCCTTCTCTTTGCATGCACTTCCTTCCTTCATTCTGGCTTAATCAAACTGGTCCGCGTACTGTTCTTCAAAGTTACTACGTAAAATAGGGGTCATTATCTCTCTGTGCCAGTTTCATCATCTATAAAATAAAAAATAATAATGCTCTATCTTTCAAAGGGTTGTTCTACATGTTAAATGAGAGGAAATACATAGGGCGCCAAACATAGTTCCAGGCATATGGCAGATCTCAACAAATGTCGACATCCTTTCTTACCAAGGGACTTCACTCTGATAGCGCCAAGGTTAAAATGTCCATCATTGTCACACAAAATGATCCCCTTTTCCCAATTCCTTGCTTTGGTTAATGGCACAACCAACACATAATTAAGAAACATGGGTTGTCCTGGGCTCCACTTTCTCTCACACAGCCCCCCACGTCCAATCAATCCCTGAGATCCGATGACCAGGTTCACCTAATCATGTCTCAGAGCCATCCTCCCTCCTCCTGCCCCTCTCTTTTGTCAGCTTCTCGTCCCTTCTTACCGAGTCTCTCCCAGTACTTGGTCTCCCCGTTTCCTCCCGTGAAGCCTGGCCAGTCCAGTCTCATTGGAGCTGGGTGATATTTCAGAATTCTAAATCTGATTATGCATCTCTCCTTACTCTAATACTCCAGCGATTCCCACGACTCTCAGAATAAAGTCCAAATTTCTGAGCGTGACAAACAGGAGATCTTTCACGAGCTGGTCTAACAGCCTCTCCCTGCCTCTCCCCACGCCCCCCTGCTCACTCCAGTGACCAGAATTACTGGGCGGCTCCCCTGGCGTGTCGCACCGTTAGACGTGATGTGCTCCTTTCCCACAGAGCCTCCCCCTGCCCTGTTCTCCGTTTCCTGAGGGCTACCGAGCTCCAAGAGTCTAAAGATTATGTCCTCTGTGAAGACTTCCCTGAGACTCTGGGAAGAATTAATTGCCTCCCCCTCTAGACTCCTACACATCTCACACAAACTCTGTTTTTGCACTATACCCGCCACACTGTAATGATTTGTTCATGTGGCTATCTCCTGCGCTCAGAGGCAGGGCTGGATTGGGGGTTGTAAGACATTTTTTTCTCAGGAAATATTTATTCAGTGTATTATTATAAACATGTGCCAGGAACTTGTCTCAGGCCCTGGGGAGTCAGCAGTGAACAACAGATAAAAACCTTGCCATCAAGCTGCTCATATTCTAGAAGGAAGATAGGATGATCATCACAATAATTATTATTAACATTGCTGATTATAGCTAACACTTTAATAGTACTTACGTGCCAAGCAACAGAACACTGTCAGCATCTCAGAAGCCCCCCGCATCCCCTCCCTGATCCATTTTCATGCCAAGCACCTGCCCACAACGGGCATTCCAAAAGCTTTTACACGCATTAGCTCACTCACTTCACCTAACGATCCTATAATTCACACTTTAATAGATCCTATATTCCTGTTTTATAGATGATAACCTAGAGTCCCAGAGAGGGTAAACAGCGTGTCCAAGGTCACACAGCTAATCAGTGGGGTAGCTGGCATCCTAACCCAGCTCAGATTCTGAGTGCATATTGTTTATTACTATGGTATCCAGAAAAACAAACATGTAAACAAAGAAATCAATGAGAGAATTTCAGGTGCTGATAATGGAGAGCATTAAAATAGATTATTATAGGCGAGAGTGATTGAGGGGTGTCAGGAAAAGGTATCTTTGAGGGGGGAACATTTATACTGAGACCTGATTTGTTAGTTAAGGAAGAAAGTCCATGTGGGGTCAAACCTGGGATCTAGAGGAGAGAAACTGTGTACTCTGTACTCAAGGCTCTAGCTGCCATGATGTCTGCCCCTCACCACGGGAGGCACCAGACTTGGTCCCAGGTGGTCTTGGGTGACAGCAAAATATCCAAATGTTCCCGAGCTTCTCTCACATCGGTCCACATGTCCCTTCTGTTCTTTTGGTTAAGATGTATCTCACGAGGCATCTGGTTTGCCTCTCTCCACAAAGGTAGGAGTTGTGGACGCGCACACGCACACACACACACACACACACACACACACACACACACAATGTGTGTGTGTCCCTGCTCTGCTGAACCACTTTATTTCACTTCTCTCCTGTGAATGACATGTCACTCAGAACCTTAGTGAAGTGACAGGCACAGGCACAGCAGAAAGGTTAGAGACAACCCCCAGAGACAGAAGCAAAAGGGGAAAAGAAAATTATTTTTTAACGAGATGAGAAGTGCACTGGGCTCGGGGGGGGGGGGGTGGTGGTGTGGAAATTTGATCAAGGAGGGGCATGTGGGGGTGCTGCTGGGATGCTGACAGTGTCCTGCTCCTGACCTGGGGGATGGTCTGTGAGATCAGCTTCCACACATGTTTGCATATGTGTGCACATAAACACACATATGCACATGTACACACACATTCTCACACATACCACACTACATGTGTCCACATACATACATCTTCTCTAAGACTATTTCTTATAATGAGATTTAAAAAAGCAGGTGAAACAGGTACGGTTAGTTCATACATATAAAATACACATCTGAAGCCTACTTTATGATAAAAATTGTACTAGCTTTTTTTACTTATATCATCTCATTTAATTTTTATTACAACCCCATGAAGTAAGTATCGTTCCTATTTACAGACTAAAATTCAGGAAGGCACAGCACAGTGGAGCTGACCTCCGGAGCCAGGCCTCTCCCCCCATGCCGTGCCCTCGGCCTTCCACACAGGAAAGCTTTGAGTCGGCAAGGTCCCTCTGACTTCTGGGTCAAATTTGGGCTCTGATCTAGCCTTAGTCCCTTACCGTGTGACCTTAGATCTGTTCTATAACCTCTCTGAGCTTCAGTATCCTCTCTAGTCAAATAGAGCCAATAACTCCTTATCTTGTACAAACACCATGAAGAGTAAAGACAATGATGAAAAAAAAAAATGTCAGCCAAGTACCTGCCACACATGGGCATTCGGAAAACGGCCACTGTTTACACTTGCTGTTTCTGTCCCCAACTATGGAAGCTCTTAAGACACAACTTCCGTGGAGAGCAGTGACGGCACTTAAGCTGTGGTCGGGGTCGGGTGCCAGCCTCAGCGTACACTCTCACGAGCCGGTGAACCAGGAACTTCTTGGCACTAGTTACCATACGCCAGGCAGCATGCTAAGTGCTTCTCAGGCATTGTCTCATTAATGCTCTAACAACTCTCTGAGAAGGGTTATCTACTGTTTGTAGGTGAGGAGATGAAAATTCAGCGAGATTAAGTAACCCAAGTTCACGCAACTGGGAAGGGGCGGAGTTCAGATTTGAACCCAGGGCCGTTAGACCCTAAAGCGCACGCTCAGCTTTGCACTGTGGTCACTGTCTTTGGTCACGTCCGGGGCAAGGGCACCTTTGTGGTCAAGGTCAGGCTAAATTCTCCAGGATCTGAGCCACATCAGTCCGGAGTGGAGTGGAAGCATTGTTTGACCCTCAGGAGGTTTCTGGGGCCGGCCAAGCAGGTTGGAGCACGTTCAGAAAAGGCTACACAGTTTCGAGTGCATGCTTTCCACACTGGGTGCTTAGTATGTGTGGGCTGCATTCTTCAAGTGCCTCTGTTTCTGAATACAGGTGTGCTCCTTTTTGAAAAGAGCAGGCTTTCAAAACAAATAAAATGAGAGTTGAGTGTTCTAAGGCTTGGATAAAAAGGTTTCCCTGAATTACACAAGGAAGAGATTAGCGGTGGTTTCTAACCTTTTACAAAAGCGGTGAAGATTCGAATAAACCCTGACCTAGAACCCCAATATATGAAGCAGAGGCAAGTGGACCTCCCTGACTGGAGGAGGCCTGGGGGTCTGGAACTCCCCCTCTACCGCTTCCCGTTCCTCACCACAAGTGGTCCCTGAGGCATCTTGTTGGAACCTAAAGGTTCCAAAACACATTGAAAACCACCACATTACAGAATTCCTTTAAAAAGTGAGACTCGTGATGCATTGAAAATAGCAGGTGACATACCAACATTGATTTTATGATATAAGACTCTCGCCAACCCCCACACACCTGTGAAGTTCAGTGAGCCTAGAACAAACTACTGTTGTCTACACTCGTTTTTGATGACCCAGGAGGCATGAAATTCGATGCCTGTGAATAGACAGATACCTGCTGTGTGTCAGGCTCCGTGCTGGATCCTGTACCCCCAGCTAGCTGTAAGAGCCTCGTCAATCCTAACAACGCCCCGACGAAATAAATATTATTATCCTCATTTTGTAGATGAGAAAAATTAAGTATAGAGGGATCAAGTCCATTATCCAGGTCTCGCTGCTTGCGAGTTAATAGAGTTGGCATGGGATGGGTTAGGGAGCCATTCTTCCCACCAACCCCTGCGGCCTCTTGAAGCATGAATCGGGAGTCATATTGCTTCTCTCAAAGTTTCTTACCTTTTACAACATTTCTCTGTTGTGAGATTTTATAGAAAAACTCTCTCTGGACCCTCTGGCCTTGAACGGCTCTGCTTTCTTAGGGCGTGGAGGTCTCCCAGGGCTCAGGCTGTGGTCCAGCCTCAGAGAGAGCCTGGTCATCAGTGTCCGGCCCCAGTGGTGGGGGAGGGGGGCTTGGTGACTAGGGGACCCTGCACTACCCCTCTCTCCCAGGCCCTGTGCAGCATTAAGCCCCAGGCTGCTGGGCTGAAGGTGGGCGGGGTGAGGGAGATTCCTGCTCAGCTGTGGTCTGGTAGCCTGGAGACGGGGCTTCCTGGAAGAGTGTGGGATGGGGGGGGGAGTCCTTGGACTCCCCTTGAGGCAGAGGAATGCTTAACCTCAGTGAGGAGTGCGGGGCCACTGAATTTCTGCCTCCCCATCACTCGCGTTCAGCCATTCGTGCTATAAATAGGCCGCCAGGCTGGAGCCTGGGAGGTGGATGAGCGTTTCGGGAGCGGCGGGGGCCTGGGGGCTCTGTGCTCGCGCCTCTTTCGCTTTCTGCAGTCTTAGCTCTTTGGGGGTTGAGCCCTTCGGGACAACAGAGCAAGGTCAGAGTCCTCCCTAAGCCTTGGGGCGCTGGAGACCCCTAAAGGCCAAAGGCTGCGTTACAAGCCCCCTGGCCGCGGAAGCGCAGGCGAGGCTCTCACAGGAGGATGCAGAGGGCTGGCCGGTTCGTTCCTGAAAACCCTCGCCTGTCACTCCGGTTTGACAGGGTTCCAGGACGGATGCGCGCCTGCGTTTGTGAGCGCGTGTGTGTGCGCATGTGTGTGTGCACGTGCACGTGTGCATGTGTGCGGCAGAAGCAGTCCTGCAGCCCTCCCTCCCTGATCCACCCATTCTCTCCCTTTGAGGGCCAGCACCCCCTGCTGCCCGCACCCACTCAGGCCCTGCGGCCACCGGAAGTCAGCCCTCCCGGGCACCTCCCCACCTCCTCCATCGGAATGACAGCTCTCCCTCGGGGCCCTGCACACCTCTCAGTAACCGGATCAGCTAATTCATGCTGAAGTATTAATGACCAATAACGATTTAATACGCTGCCCTCTCAATTAACACTTTAGCATTTAGAAGGAGAAATTCACAGATTTTAACCCAAGTAGGAGACTCACGTTTCTCCCGCTTGAGAGGAGCCATAGGCCCCTCCAAACCAACCACAGAGAGAGCCGCCCATCCGATGCATACACAACATCACTGCTGCTCTTAGCAAGGCTGGGTGACATCGTGCAGGGCGCAAGCAGAATTTCCCACAAAGGCTTGCTCTGATCCACAACCCTAAAGACAGTGCCTTGGGCGGCGGGGCAGGGCGGGGATGGGGGAGGGAGAACACAGGAGATGCCCTCTCTCCCACCTCCTCCTCCAAGGTTAAGGGAGGATTTATTTGACAGAAAGAAACCCAAGGCAACCACGTCCGCCATCACCCCCATACGCCTCCCGTTCATTAAGAGAAGCCTGGGAGGCAAGCTTTCCAGGAGATGCCTCCTGATGTCTCAACATCATGTCTCTAGAGGCCTAATGGGCTTTCGCTGACACATGAGATGACCTCCGTGTCCAGAGAGTAGGCTCAGGGATGATTAACTCGGGGTCAAGTGTTTGGCAGGCTCTACCAGGTACTAGCTGTGAGATTTTGCCAAGTTACTTAACTACACAAGCTTCAGGCTCCACATCTGACAAATGGATACAGTGAAACTCATGCCATGGGGTTGTTTTGAGGATGAAATGAAATAATGCAGAAGTAGCCCTCCCCATAATGTCTGGTACATAAAGCGTGCTCAAATAAATGAGACTTTTCATTAATCATCTTATTTTTGTTTACTATTCTTGCCCTACCCTAAACTTTCAAATGCCATATTTACTATTTAAAAACAAGTCAAGCAATCCAGCCTCCTAGGTGTGGTGGTTCATTTGGTAATGAACTATATTTCTTTCCAGGTGATGGGCACTATATGAGATCCTTCCCCCCACCCCACCTTCGTTTCTTTAAATGTATCTCACAAATGCAGTGAGTGTAATGGATTTGGCAGTGACTTAAAAAGACTTAATGCATTTTGGAAAGAAAAAAAAAAAAAAAAAACGCCATAACAAAAACTGGTTTGTTTCTGTGATATATGGTTCATGTGATATGACAAAAATCCATTTTTATGCTTAGGAATATTGGCTAATTTTAAAACAGTTGACACATGCCATATGCATAGACAGTAATGATAGATTCTGCTCAGGCAAACCCAGAAGAACACAGAGCCAGTGATATCTCCGTTAAGGCTTCCATTGGTTCAATTCTTATTTGGAGGCAGAACTGCTCCACATAGGAAAGGAGAGTAAACTGGAAAGAGATCTGGCCGAGGTGTCTGGAGCTAGAATCAGACATTAGAGCATAAAGAAGCCACCTACCAACCCTGGGACACAGACACCGTGTTTTCACGTCATGAGTGAGAAGGGACTGAGGAACGCGCCAATACAGTAAGCTTTGTGTACGAAAAAAGCAGTGCACAAGGATATTATCTGGACGAACAGTGCAAAGGATATTGAATCGTTGGGCCCGCCCGATTTGGAGCGACTCCTGAACTTTTGCCCAATCATTTCTCCAGTTGGACATGTGAATGGTTTTTGGACTTCAAATACTACTTATATCCTTGGGATCCTCTGGTTTACAGCTCTGTCTAAATCATACTGAAAGGCATTTTCGATGACTGCCAGTTAGGGCAAAGAGATTACATGTGAAAATAAGATGCTACAAAGGTTGTATACGAAATAAGAAGTGACTATGAAATGCTTAAGACAGAGATCAGCTCTCTGTTCTCTTCATGCCCCTCCTATAGATCCCTTCCACTTTCAGCTCCCAGTATAGGTCAACTAGATGCCCAGCCTCACTGCTGGCTAATGATATGCGTTCTACTCGACTCAAGAAAAGGCTGTATTTTATTTTATTTTATTTTACTTTTTTCAAGGTAATATTTAATTAGTGACCGCAGAGGGAAAAGGCTGAGTAGCTTAGAGGAGGTTTCTAGTTTGGGTCTATAGGACTCAGCAATTTGACATTCTAATCCTGTTATTTCTCACCTGAAACTGAACAGAGTCAGCATAATTCATCTAGATATTAGGTTTCCCCTCCCCTGACTTTCCAGTGTCATCCCTTGCTTCAGTGACTTCTTTGCCTGTTTCCTACTGCATTTTTTTTTTTTTCAGGAAAAAAAAAGAGAAAGAAAGAAAGAAAGAGAGAGAGAGAGAGAGAGAGAGAGAGAGAGAAAGAAAGAAAGAAAGAAAGAAAGAAAGAAAGAAAGAAAGAAAGAAAGAAAGAAAGAAAGAAAGAAAGAAAGAAAGAAAGAAAGAAAAGAAAGCAAGCCAGTATCTTGGTGGTTCATTTGTGACTGCCCCATTTAGAAGAGAAATTAATTCTTGCTCTCTCTAATTCGATTCCCAGAATGAGCCTGCTGACTCCCGCGTGAACTCCGCTACTAGGGTAACTTAGGCTGAGGTCCTACAGTGATGCTAGACAAGAGACTGAGCAGTGTCTGTCCCTGGTCCCCTTCTTAATTACTGACTCCAAACACCTTGAATGCAGCATCTGAGTCTTATTTGTCATCGTATCCCAAGTCCCTTGACACAATACCTAACACAGTGAAAACTTTTCATGTTTATGCAATTAAGCAAACAAACTTCAACATCTACCCCAAAGCATCCACTTGTAATTAAAATATGAGTTTCTGGGAAGTAAACAAGTACCCTTCTTATTAAGGAAAATTTAGTATTCAGGATTTCAAATTTATAGAATTCTCAAATTAAGGAAGTGTTTTATTTCAGGCGGTGGTTCTCAAAATTTAATGTGCACCCGGAGAGCTTGTTAAAATGCAGAATCTTCTGCCCCTCCTGGAGAGTGTCTGGTTCTGTAGGTCTCGTGTAAAATTCAGAAAACTGCCTTTTTTAAAGCAGATGATATTAAGACTGCACTTTGAGAGATGCCATTTTAAGGCAATCCAAATGAAATGTTGCCCATCGCAGTTTCATAGAAGATTAGTGTCCCTTAAGGAGTTAATGAGTGTTACAAAGGATAAAAGGTCTGTGCTTGGATAAGTTGGGGAACATGGTCCTATTCCTCTCCCACCCGCCTTTCACACACAACTGGAGGTTCACGATGCACTCAGAATGTTAGACATTCTAAAAAGTTCTGCAATAAAGAAACATATTTTAACTTTGCTTAAGCAAATATTTTCAATGTGTCTTCATCTTGAAACTCTTACTCATTTTTTCATTTTATGGCTACAAAAACCTATTAAATTTTGATGAAATTCGGTATGGAAAACAATGCCAGAAAGGAGTGGGTAGCACCTACTGGACAAGGAAGATATTGCAGCCCAGCTCTACTATACATTTCCAAAGTGAGCATGGAGTTAGGGTAAACCGCTAAGGATCGGGATTTCATACAGTATGGAGAAGTGTTCGTTACAATAGCCATCATTTGCTAAGCATTTATATTTACCAGGCACTATTCTGCATTTTCAGTATGTATTAACTCATTTACTTTTCAAAATAACCCTATGAGAAAGACATTTTTAGTACCCCATTTCGCTGGGGATGAAACTGAGCTACTGAGAGGCCAGTTATCTGCTCAAGATCACAGAGTTAGAAAGAGATAGAGTGGGACTTGAACTCAGGCCATCTGCCTCTAGAGCCTGTCCTGTTAACTGCTCTATCGACAGCTTGTCCTCCAGTAGCGAGGAAATATATGCCAGGGAAGAATGACAGCTCCAGATGACATAACCTGTTTGAGAGCCATGTTCCCTCAGCACCCCAGGATCCTCTTCTGTCTATGAGGACCTGGGATCCTTACTTTTAATTCATCAGAGAATTTATTATAAAAAACCACCTGAACCTCTGAAAGATTCTGCTGTACTCAAACACCAGATATGCTTAGCAAAACAACCTGACAAGGATGATTCATGAAGAGCAATTAGATGCTGCATCCTGTGCCTACCAAATCCTAAACTGGGCTGAAGCTCTGGCCAGCCTGCTGACACCTTGATACGGAATGCAATAGCCTGGCTCTTGTCACTCTACCCCACTCTCCACCCGTCGTGGTTCATGAGGATGGGAGGTGTGCCTCCTGGGGCTAGCCTGGCTGGACGACGCAATTCTGATTCTGGCTTTTGGCATGTTACTTCACCTCTTTGGCCCTGTTTCTTAATCGTAGTATACAAAGAGGAGAAGAGAGATTAATAATGCCTATATTGTTGTAAGGAATAAGTGAGTACACATGTGCGCGTGCGCGCGCACACACACACACACACACACACACACACACACACAGTGCTTATCCCACAGGTTAATTTTGGCATGGGGTAGATAACAGTCAGCCTTTTGTACTGTCAGGGCCCGGGAATGACACGGCAATAGGAGACCTTTCCTTGTCAGATCCTTCAAGGTGTTAAGGAGGAGAAAATGAGAGGTCGAATTTATGGCCCTGAGTGAGAAGAATTGAGGAAGATATGCCTTGGCTCCCAGATCCTGGATTTCTTCCAAAATGTATGTGGGACGAGGGTTGCCGGGATTTACAACCCAACCAGGATTCTTGGTTACTTTAATTTCCTTCTTTGTAAAACATGAATAATACTAGTTATAGACATATCCCACTGGGACTCTACATCTTCATTAATGAAAGCTGGAGAAGTGTCACAAGGCAAAGGTAGAGAATTTCCCAGCCCTGATTTCCAAGCATCACTGTAGACACACTACGAATGTGAACTATGCAGTCACCTCTTTTACAAACAGGACGCTGAGACTGAGGCAAGCTCTCAGTGAGCCTGAGGTCACTCAAGGTCTCTGGAGAGGCAAAGGCTGAACCCATCACATCTGTCTAACCTGCGTCCCTGATTCTTCCTCTCAACCATTTGGAAAATGGATGGGAGGAAAGAAGGCAGGAGGGACAACAGAGGACTGGCTCCTCGATGATGGAAACTTAGAAAGAGCTGCTTAAAATTACATCAGGATCTTTGGAAATAAGCCTTTCCAGCACCCCCTCTTACAACACAAGTTTTGTGACTCTCTTAAGTCAGCTGTTTCCTACTGTAGTATTTTGTACCCGTCTCTTAACAGAACATGCTTGTAGTGCATCCAAGCTGACTGACCAACCATCAGCCAGCAGCCCAAGCAGCCCACAGACATAGCCTGGTCTTCATCCTTGGCTACTTCAAAGGTCTCCCATTTTGAACTGTTCTTCTACCCACCCCATCCCCCAAACCCCTCGGCAGTCATGAGGCTTAGTGGGAAATTCTTCCTTCCCAAACTAAGCATGTATGTTGACCAAACTGAGTTCTTCTCATGCAATTTTCTTTTGGATCAAGCCTCGCACACCCTGAGCATGGGATCAGGCATGGAGCGGGGACTCAACACTCCATCTCTAGGTGCCTCACGGGAACCTGGGCGATCAGCCGGTGAGAAGGAGGAGGGAACAGAGAGGAGGAGAGTTTAACCAGAGTTTTCCTCACCACTCCATGTGTACAGTTCTGCCCTTCTGCTCATAAGGAGTCAATTTTCTATTCCACTTATTTGGTCATATTGCAAGAGGTTAAGGTCATGGAATCTGGAACCAGGTTAACCATGGAGTTATCACTGTTGGTTGAAGCTGAGTGGTGGGTACAGAGGGATTCGTAACATGATTCTTTCTACTTCTATATGTGTTTGGGGAAAGGTTATAATTAAAAAGATTTAAAAAAATCATGGATTCTGGAATGAATCCACGATCTGTAATGGAGTGAGCTGAAATTCCAGCATAAAATTGCTTTCTTGCTGTGTTATCTGGAGTCACCGATTTAAATTTTCTGAACCTTTGTTTTCTTATCAATATGATGGAGATAATATCTATCTAAAAGGACCATTGTGGAAATTGAATGAAATAGTGAAATAAGGGGCTTAGCACAATGACTGGCCCATAATAAGCACTGGATAAATAACAACTGTCATTGTTGCTATTATTACTATTTTATCTTTGTTGTATCATTTTGTGAGTTCCTTACAGCAGATACTGTAACATATTGAGCTGCGTATTCATTCTATCTAGCTTAATTCCAAGCTCGTATAACAAGAATAACAAATATTTATTGAGCTCTTCCAAAGTACCAGACACTTTTTAGGAGCTAGACAGAAAGCAGTAAACAAGGTGGACAAAAAAATAAAATCCTGGCCCTTTTGGAGCTTATATTTTGGTGGGAGGAGACAAAGAAAAGAAACAAAAATCATAATAAATGAGTTGGATTTTTTGTCAGAAGGTAGTAAGTGCTATGAGAGAAAACAAACAAACAAACAGACAGACAAATGTATATCTATATAATCAAAGGAAATTGGAGCACTGGAGGAGGGTTGAGAGATTAAATGGGACCATCAGGATAGGACTCAACGAGGAGGTAACATTTGAGCACTGATTGCCAGGAGGTGAGGAGGGGAGCCATGTGACTATCTGGAGACATTGCCCAACAGTGGGAATTACTATATATTGTTTAATAACTACCCAGTGACACTCTTCGATACCTATTTAATTCTTATAGTACCTCTTAACTTCCAAGGTATGCATGTTTCATCTCACGGTAGGCTTCCTAAGTGCTCAGAGAATGTTATTGTGTTGTTCGCAGCGCTAACTCCTCAGTATTATGTGTAGCTTAAAAACTCAGTAATTGTTTACGGAAAATAAACCAATACCTATCTTTCCTAAAGACACGTATATATTTTTAAGAGCAGAAGCTGCAGTGTATAGGTTTACAATGAAACTCAACTGTTCCACCTGTACTTTTATAAAACACTCATCTTTTATAAGTTTTACTAGCTCGATGTTTTTGATTAAGCTAACTTGGGACGAAACACAAATTAATTGTAGGGAAATCTATAGGTCAAGAGAATTCTTGGAGAAGTGAAAAAGGCCAGGGTATAGGAGGATAAGAGAGAGACACAACTGATATCTTCTGTGTAGTCCTAACTGTGACAAAACATTTAAAAAGTATTAATGCAAATTAAGAGTTGCAGTTATACATTATGTGACCTTAATTGAAAGCAATACTTGCATTTAGATGTGATTCCAAAAATCCAAACAAAAGACCACTATTAATAAAGCTGAAAAAAAGGTACCTGAAAACAGCTATTTTCTTATGATGCAGTGGGCAAGATTTCCTGCCATGGAGTTACCTGACAGGTGAGACCTGTTTGTCAACAAGGTCCATTTGGTAATTAGGTTCTTTAGTAACCAAACCTCCCAGGATGGGGGTCAAGAGAGGCCTCTGGCCAAGCCCCTGTCCACAGTGAATGGTGTAGAGAGATGGCAGAATGGTTCATTCCGGAAGCCCCTTGTCTCTCTCAGAGAAGAACCACAGCCAACAATGGATGTCAAATTACCTTCAGGCTTGTTACAGATCCAACCAGTCAGAGGTACTGATCTGTCCTAGTTAACACAGACCTGCCCTGTCTGGTGCTGAAGAATCTTTTGATTTTTTTTTTCTTCCAGCAACTGTGTCAATACAAATGCTTCCTGACTTGGGACCGAGGCAACACTGATCATTATTTTAAACAGAAGCCTCAACATTGAGATATTCTGTCCTCACAGAGCCTGATGGAGTAACACGTTGTGTAGCTGCCACCCTCCAGAGAGACCCTCACAAAAGCAGGCTGTCTGTCTCCTGTCTCCTACGGCAACCTCATGCATAAACCATCTTAACGTTAAGTCACGTGCATAAATAATTTAAGTGAGGCTTGTGAGGGAAAAAGAAAGGAGGGGTATGGGACACTGATCACACCAGGGGTTGTCACTCAGCCAGGTTTGGGAGAGTCCCTGGAGCTTGGTTACAGGTGGTGCATCCATAAGGTCCAACTAAAAGAAATCCCATTACATCTTGTTGTCTCGTTTCTGGAACTCAGTGACAATGGAAGGGGACTGATACAAGTCTAAGCTTCCTAAGAATGTTCCCATCTTCTCCTTTTCTGGAGGATGCCTCCAGACCAGAATGACTAGGGCACGTTGCTTTTGGACATGAATGTGGAGCCTGAACTCCCTGGGCAGGGGGCAAGCCCACGTCTTTAGAATCTTCTCATCGGGAGTCAGCAAACACGCGATGGAGAGGGGCTTGCTTCTCTTGTTTCTAACCATGTCTCTTCACTCACTTTTCCTCGCTCGACTGGAGTTATGTGGCATTTAAAAAATGTCCTTTCAAGCCTATTTACCCATCTGTCTCCTAGATCCATCCTTATCGCTCAATCTTCTTCTCTTCCACATATATTTCGAGTTTAGCTCTTTCTGCTTATGTCACACTTCTCTCCAATCTCTTTCCCTGTTCTTTGTCAGCCAGCAAAAATCTCTCTCTTCCCATCTCCAAAACAGCCTACACGCCATCTGTCAGGGTTGGCAGCCTCCCGTTCTCTCCTCTCTTTCGTCCCCTGGTGGGAGTCAGTCAAGAAAAGCATGTGGATCCCCTCTGAAGCAACTATAAGCAAACCGAACCCCTCCGATGGTTCCTTCTTCACTAATGAGCAGTAGTTTCACAGGACGGGAAGAGAGCCTTGGGGTAGCAGTCCGTCTGCTTGGACCCGGGCAAAGTGACACACAGTCGGGTGTGGGTAGAACAGACTCCAGGGTCAGATGGCCTGGTTTCAGTTCTGGGCTCCACCAGTTACGTGATCGTGCGTGAGTCACTTCCTAGATCCGAGTTTCCTCATATAGAAAGTGTAGGAGATCACTGTGTCTTCCTCACGGGGCTGTGGTGGGGCTTAAATGAGGCAATTCAGAGCTGAGCACAGTTGCCTGGCCCACAAAGGTTAGCTCTCATTATTATATTGTCCCAAACCAATGAGCAGAAGCACGATATTTCCCTCCGGAGTCAAGAGAGGCACCCACACCTCGTACTGCAGAGGGCCCGGCTGGGTCATTATCTGCCCAGGGAGCACCGTCCCTTCAGGAAAGTGCAATGTCCCCATTTGTCGTCCTGGCCGCAGAGCACTAGTTGGCTAACCCAGGACCTCATCGCTAAAGAGCCCGATCGAAGCGTGTGTCCTACTGAACAAGTAGTAATTTGCGCACAGAGTGTTTCTGGGGCTAAATTTTGAAAAGCAGCTGGGGCTTCAATCCGGAGGGCTTTCCAATGGCAAGCCTGGGTCCCCAGACCTCTTCCTCTAGGAAATGGGTTGCAGAAGGCATTTCAATCAAAATCAGGCAAAACTGGTGAATATGAGGATGAGAGCGAACGAGGGTAGCGCTTGGGGACATGACATAATGGCTTGATGTTCCCTTTCCAAACCCTGTTCGATTCATGTCTTTCACCTCTAATGTGTACCAAAAACAACAACAACAACAAAAAACCAAAAAACAACAAAAAAAGCAAAAACAAAAACAAAACAAAAACGCTGACTGGAAATATCAAAATTTACAATTCTCTAGCTGCATATTTTGAAGCTAAAAATGTACAGTGAATAACCCTTACAGAGATTGGATAGGTTTTCTATGTCATATAAAAGATGTACTTCTTATATTTTCCTTAATACAATTCTTGGTTTAATCTTACATTAAAAATAAAAGATTATTATGAAAGACCATATTTCTTTCAAATAGGTTTAAAGGTGGCATCGATCAATTGGAATAATGAAAATAATGGGGAAACAACTTTAAGTGCGGGATTCGTGATCACGGTGGAGCAATTATTGGAATAATTGCTCCACTGTGAGCACAGATAATAGGGGTCTTCCTGCGAAACTCCTTTCTCTTCATTATTTCCTGTGCTCAACTGAGATGCCTCACCAATCTTATGAAGCTGGGAGTGTTCTGATTTGAGCCTTCTCTAACATCGAAGGGGCAGACCTTCTGCAGCTGAGACAAGACACGTGGAATCTTTAATTGACAGCCCACTGCACACGTCATTATTCATGACTCTCAGGGTACCGGTGTCTGCCCACTTTGGCTGCGGGTGGATGGGCCTGGTAATTATCAAAGGATTAGTTTAAGAAGGAAGTGATTTGCAGAAATATAGGTGAGATTTGAGAAGCCCACTGTGAAAGCTGTCGGGCCCCAAACTTAGTCTAACTTATTTTTCCTCCTTATCACACAGCTACGGTCTGTGAATACATGTTGGTTTGTAGAGAGGAAAGGAGTCCAGCCAAGCCTGACTCGTATTAGGAATGTCACTCATCTCCCTGATACAACTGAGTTTCAACTTTCATTACAACCGCTGAGCAGTGGCCAGACCTTACGTTCAACTTTGGACTATTTATAGTGATGGGTCTGAACGTGAATAAATGCAGTTCATAGAACACTTAAAATTTGTTTTTCCCAAGCCTTCCTACAAGTATCTCAATGGACAATGAACAACGGCAAAGGAGATCAGGTTTTA
>CM053517.1:5383479-5395519 GCA_028627145.1 Eidolon dupreanum
GTTTTTCTCTGGCTGGTTCCCTTTCCTCGCCCCTTAAGAAGGCTGGTACCCAGAGCTGAGAGTTAGAACAGGCCTCTCCGAAGAGATGGAGGGAGATCTGAAGTGAGGGGGCTGCTGGATCTGGAAGCTGTATTTGGAGGAGGAGGCAGGCAAAGCAAAAGAAGGCAGAAGCGCAGAAA
The DNA here is from genome assembly GCA_028627145.1 of Eidolon dupreanum. Taxonomy (NCBI): domain Eukaryota; kingdom Metazoa; phylum Chordata; class Mammalia; order Chiroptera; family Pteropodidae; genus Eidolon; species Eidolon dupreanum. Next base: position 5,383,659 of record CM053517.1, read on the forward strand.
CACAGAAAAGGGGAGAGAAGTCATGGGAGAGGCGGGTGGTGCCGAACGCTGTGGTGAAGTCAGGGTGATGAGGGAGAAGGGACCGTGGAAGGCAGAACCCGGGGCTACACGCTGAACTCTGGATCCGGGCAACCCGCCCTGGCCATAAAACGCTGGCACCTTGAGAAATTACTTAATCTCTTTAGCTCCTAATTTCCTCATCCATTAAAAGAAAATGACAGTAGAACTCAATGCTATTTATTGCCCTGCAGATCAAATGAGACAGTGTATGTAAAGCAACAGAACAGTGCCTGGTATTGTTATTATTCAGTAAGTATTAGCCACAGGCACTGAAAAGTCCCTCTGTCTGGAGATCGGAAAGTTGCTGGAGTTTTGCAGAGGTCAAGTGGAACGACGTTCGTGGAAGTGGGCGGGCTGTATGCGAGTAGGTTCAAGAACAGTGTCGAGAGCAGTTTGGGGACTAGTTTTGTGTCTCTGGAATAAATCAGATAGGAATGGGAAGATAAGCATTTTAAGAAGGGCCCTTGCCATTCCCCTTTTCCCCGGCGTGGTGGTAGTTAGGGCCTGCTCGCTGCTGGTAACCGCCCTGCAGAGAAGCACCTGCCCAGTGCTGGGGCTGTAAGGAGTGGGTGTTACTCTCTGGCCCCTCCTCCGTGACATTCTATATTTGTATCATAGCCTCGAGTGTTTTAACCCTGCAAGCCACCTCTTGGGGTGTGTTGATGGTACCCAGAGATGTCCTACATAGTCAAACAAATTTTGCCTTTCTTATTTTCTTTGCCTTTTGGGTTTTTTCTTGCCTAGGCTCCCTACCTCTTTACAACTATGCTGCATCACCAAGAAGAAAGCTACTCTGTCATTCTGGAGGTTAAGAGAAAACGTAGGATGTGGCAGGGCCCTGGATGTGAACACATAGGCTGTGTTCTGCTCAACAACTCAGGATGCCATTCACTTAGACTACAGTGTGAATGGTGTCTCTTGGAGGTGTGCAAGGACAATCTGAATCATAATATACAGTGGCCTTAGAGCAGAGGGGAGGGAGGGAGGGTTCTAAGTCAAGATAAAATAAACAAAACATAAGAACAGAGAGCAGCTCTAATTGAAACTTCAGGGGATGACAAGCCCGGAAAACATATGGCTAATTGCTCCCGAGGCCCACCATGCCAGCTGTGATGTCGGGAGGGCAGTTCCATCCTTTGGGCAGCTCATTAGGGCAGAGACTGAGGATAGATGGGGCGAGACAGAAAGCCCCATCCAGCTTAATCACCAGCGCCCGTTCCAGGATCTGCATGGGCCACCCTCTGTGGGCGGCCTGGCCACGGACTGAGTAAGCACAAGGCAATAGAGTTGGCAGAATGTCAAGGATGGCAAGGACAGGCAAGAGCTGAAGGAGCGACATTTGTGAATGAGTGTGATGAGCCGTTTCTGTTTGTTTCAACTAAACCCCAGCTCTGCTCACACAAGTGGAGCAACCGAGTGTGAGGCGCCGAGGTGGCTGGAAATGAGAGGATTGTCTGACTAGCTGTTCGAATTGGTGGCTGACACCCTCTAGTAAGAATAGCTGAGACAGGTCTCGCTCAGTCATATGGATTATGAGAAAAATGGAAGCAGGAGAGGACTAACACCTGACATCCATTTTTTTAATTGGAAAAAGGATTTTTCCGATGATAAAAATAATGCATTGTTTTGTTTAAAAAAATTTTGAATATACATAAAATCATAAAAGAGAAAATAAAATAGATCCACAGTTGCAGCTCTTGGCAACAATCGATATAAATTCACTTGCAACACGTGTCCTCTCAGGAGAGAGCACACCCTTTAGCAGATACTTTCTAATTCCTTCTACAGTGTTGGCATGTGAGGGTAGTGCATCCTTTGATCATCATTACAGAGAAGTCAAAACAGCACTTCACTGACTTGCTCAAAGTCTTTGCGATGGCAATGTCTTCCATCTGTTGGTTCTGGTCTCTAATAACAGAAATGACCTGGACAATTGACATTTGTCTAGTGCTTTTCAGTTGTAAAGAAATTTCTCTTGTGTTATCATCCCGCTATATACTTTCCATATTTATTCACCTAAGTTCTAGTTTAAAGGCAGCCATGATTTAAGGGAGGTTAACTTAGTAGTTGGAGGTTGAAAACATTGACAAAATGAAAAAGACAACCTACTGCATGGGAGAAGATATTCGCCAATGATATATCTGATAAGGGGTTAATATCCAAAGCATATAAGGAACTCACACAACTTAACACCAAGCAAACAAACAATCTGATTAAAAAAATGGGCAAAGGACTGGCAGACATTTCTTCAGAGGACATACAGATGGCCAACAGACATATGAAAAGATGCTTGACTTCACTCACCAATACAAATTAAAACCACAATGAGATACCACCTCAAACCTGTCAGAGCGGCTAACATCAATAAACCAACAAACAAGTGTCGGCGAGGATGTGGAGAAGAGGGAACTCTCATGCACTGTTGGCTGGATTGTAAATTCGTGCAGCCACTATGGAAAATGGTATGGAGGTTCCTCAAAAATAAAAAATAGAACTACTTCATGACCCAGCAATTCCACTTCTGGATATTCAAAGGAACCCAAAACACTCATTTGAAAAGACATATGCATCCCTATGTTCATTGCAGCATTATTTACAATTGCCAAGATATGGAAATGGAATCAACCTAAGTGTCCATCGATAGAGAAATGAATAAAGAAGATGTGATATATATATAAAATGGAACATTATTCAGCCCAAAAAGAATGAAATCTTGTCATTGAGACAACATGCATGGACCTAGAGGGTATTATGCTAAATGAAATGACTCAGAGAAAAACAAATACCATATGATTTCACTTATACATGGAATCTTAAAAAAACAAATGAACAAACAAAACAGAAATACTCATAGATAAAGAGAACAAATTGATGGTCACCAGATGGGAGAGCTTTGGAGGGCTGGGTGAAAAAGGTGAAAGAGATTAAGAAGTACAAATTGGCAGTTACAAGATAGTCCTGGGATGTAAAGTATAGCATAGGGGATTCAGTCAATAACATCGTAATAACTACGTACGGTGTCAGCTGCATATTAGACTTATCTGGGGGATCATATTTATAAAATGTCTGATCACTATGTTGTACACTTGAAACCAATATAATATTGTACGTCAAATGCAATTGAAGTTGCAGTGCATCTCCACGTATGGGGATGGGGTAGGCAGTGCACATGCACAGAAATACACAAGAGTGGATGAATCATGGACCTGTCCAGCCTCCGTTATCCAGTATGGCAGCCACTGGAAACATGTGACTACTGAGCACTTAATATGTGACCCATGCAACTGAGAAACTAAGTTTTAAATTTTTATTTAATTTTAACTAATTTAAAATTCAAAACTTATACTAAATTCAGTTATTAGAAAAATTTTAAGTATGCCTGGAATAACTTAGGTATGTTAATTTATTTTTTCAACTGAATATTATTTCAAACGTAAATCAGAATCAAGTAATTCTGTTGAAAAAAAAAATAACATCTTCATTGAGATGTGTTATAAGTGTAGAATACACCCCATTTTTCAGACGCAGAGTGAAAAAAATATAAAATACCTTGGCAATATTTTTCTTATATTAATTACATGTTTAAATGATGATGTTTTAGATTCCCTGGGTTAAGTAAATGTTATTAAAATTAATTGCATCTATTTTACCTTTTTAATGTAGGTACTAGTAAATTTAAAATATCTATTGGATAACACTGGATTCAGCCACATGTAGCAAGTCTCCAGTTATACCTTCTAAAATGTAAAGAATGAGCGTCTGTCTGTATTAAAACTATATCTTAGACAGCCTTCATTTATTTCAATAGACAAATGTATTTTAGAATCATGGGTTGGTAAATAGCACAGGTGGCAGAGTTAGAGCAATAGGGTTTCAGTGTTGGCTGCATGAGCTATGTAACAATGCATGATTTTTTTTTTTTTTTTTTTTTTTGCGCACTGTAACAATTTCAATCTAGTAGAAAAATTATACCAGAGTACAAGTAAATCCCATATGCCTTTTACCCAGAGACGCCATTTAGGTTTTGCAAGTGACCTAATAATGTCTCTTATAACGAAAGATCCAACCCAGGATTGTACATTGCACGCGGTTGTCATGCCTTTTGTCTCAAGGCCACATCACGTGGTTTATTCTAGCTTCTGTCCTTTCCATATTTATAACACCCTTCTTTGACCATGAGAAACTTAGCTCCTATTAATCCCAATGTATTTGCTTATTGGCTAAATCCCCCTGCATGTAACCAATTTCCTGAGTCTGTTGGGCTGTTTCCCTACTCAATCACCTCCCTCATGTAGATACAGACCCTTACTAGGTCACCCCCCACCCACACAGACAGGACTGTCTATTGGCTTTTTGACCAAATAAGGAAGGAAGGAAGGAAGGAAGGAAGGAAGGAAGGAAGGAAGGAAGGAAAGAAGGAAGTTGTACAAGCTTCTTAATCTCTTAGAATCTCATTTTCCTTGTATTAATTGCTGATGGATTAATAACACCTATCTTGTTGAAAGTGCTCAGCATGGTGTGCAGTGGAAAATAAGCACTCAGTAAATAGGCCTTGTTATTGTTTTGTTTGTTGTTATTGTTATTGAGGATCAACTAAGCACAAAACAGGAATTCTAGACCAAGAGACTGTAGAGGTGAGTAATTTTGGTCTTTGCCACCATGACGTGTGTTGGCAAACTAGATATTCATGAAAACCTTTCCTAGAAAGTTGGCCATCCATTATTCAAAGACGCTTCATGAGTCTGGGCTCATTAGAATTTGCTGGCTTAAGTCAAAGTCTCTCAGCCTCAGCACTACTGACATTTAGGGTCAGACGATTGTTGCGAGGAGCTGTCCTATGCATTACAGGGTGTTCAACTTCTCTACCTGCCTTAACACTGTAGCTCCCGTCTCCAAATTCTTACCACCAAAATTTCTCCAGAAATCAACAAAGGTCTCTTGGAGACAAATCTCTCCCCTTCCCCACCTCTCTCTCTCTCTCTCTCTCTCTCTCTCTCACACACACACACACACACACCCACATGCACACACACACACCGGTTGAAACCACTGGAGTAAGTGGTTGGTTCTGTCTTAACTATATTCCATACTACCCTGTTTGAGAAATGGAATATTTGATTTAATTTTAAAAATTCTTTAATAGAGTTACTTTATACTACTTTTCCAAAGATTTAGACTGAAAATCAATGATACGCTATAAAATTAGGCTGAAAATAATTTAATCTTAGTTTTGACTTGGAAACCACTGATTTGAGCCTCAGTAGCACTGAGCTGTGGATGAATGCAGATCCCAGGCAGCAAAGTCTTCCTAACGTGACTTTGGCTCATACAGACTGCCTGCCATAAGAGAATTATAGTAAGAGTTTGCACTAATGTTTTCTTCCAAAGAAATCCAAGCATCACCTTCTAGTCTTTTCTCCTACTGTCCCCTTCATGCATTTTACATGTTAGTTAAATGGACTGTTCTTTGTCCAATAAACATTTGTTGGATGAATGAGTAGATATTTATAAATTCCCTAAAAGGAAAGAAGAGGGAAACTTATTACCATATCTTACAAAGGGTTTGATTTGTCAAAAATAGTTCAAATAGTCAGCAACAGTGTGAGCCAGAATGAAGTCTGAATTAAGATTTTTAAAGAATTACTTTAGTTTTTCCATTGGAGGCTCTTAAAGCTTTTTGTGCAAGGACCAGACAGTGCAAATTGCTTCAGCCCATCTCAGTCTACAGTGCCGCTTTTTAGTGGAGAAAGAACTTGGTGTCAAAGAACTGGAGAGGAACCCAGCAAACAAACAAATAAATACATAAAACTGGCGACAACACAGCAGTTGCATACCAAATGATCAACACGGTGAAACCTTAACTCCTCAAGGCAATGCTGAGGTGACCCTGACTGCACAGCACCATTCCTTCTGCACCCCCTGCTAGAGTGGGGGTTTCAGTGACCTGGGCAGGGCGTGCGTGCCTTGCGTGAATACCCAGAATGACAAGGTGACAACCTTCTCAGCCGAAGGCTGAACAAGAGTGCTTAGCAAACTCCTCCGGGGAGCTGAGGGTAGCGTAGGGGCACCAGCTTCAGGCAACCTGCCATAATTAACCTAAGAAGTTGCTAACATACAAGCAACCTGTAGCGACCAGCGTAAGGGAAGGAGAATCATTTAATTCACAGAACTGAGGACAGGACTCGCGATGGTGGATGAGCTCGTTCTCCATCTCTGCAAACAACCGCAAGTGGCTGTCAAACCACAGTTTCAGAAATGGTGCCCCAAGGCCAGCAATCCCAGGAGGCTGACAGTGAGGTCCTCATCTGCCTTCGAGCCGGCTCTCGCCACCACGCTGTACACACCACACTCACTGTACCCACCTTGTCTTCTCACACCGCCCTCCCTCCCACTGCCCACCAGTACCAATCCACAGCCTGGGGGTGGGGGGAGGGGAGAGAGAGAGTCACTTTTATCAAAAACAAACAAAACCCCAACAAACTAAAACACACAAAAAAAGAAAACCATTTAGGGATAGGTTTTGTGGGTAATGATTCTTCCTCGGTGTACTTACTGACATTCATTGAGCAGCATATAGTTTATTTTAGCTGGAGTTTGTGATGTAGCATCTATATTTAATTCCACAAGCTGTCAGGCAACTCATATATTTACAAACACAATCCCGGAAACAATGTGTTCGTTGGTCACAGCTGCATCTATAACATCTCAGGAGCTCTGTGCTGCTTGGCACAGCTCAGGACGTTATCATTTTACATTCTGGTCCCCGCCAAAGCCTGAACAGGGCAGAGCGCTTGGTCTAAAAGTTCAGATTCAGTGACAGGCCTGGCAGAGAGCCAAGAGCAAGAGTAACATTGCAGACCGCAGGTCAGAATGGAGAGTTGCTTGTCACCCCACCTCAGCTCTGCAGCCTACACAGCGATGAGCAATTCCAGTGTGACTGGCTTGGGTTTATTTTGGCTTCCTAGGCCTGACATAGGATGCTTAAACTGTCCTATGTCTATACAGAGGCTTGATCTGATGGGAAATGATATGGGGCTTAAGCAAGGGAGGCCAGGCTGGTGGGAAGGAGGCAGGGGCAGAGAGGGTTCCTGCCTGGAGGAAGGAACCAGCTGTCTGCCAGGGATGTGTGGGGTGGACAACCCAGCCAGCGTCAGTAGCTGGAGCCCGGTAGAGCGGCTGGGCAGACCCAGAGGCGGGGGCCAGTTAGCACGGATCACTAATTCTTAGTAACACAAGGACCAACCTGTGGTGGTACCAGGTGGTGGTACCATTCGGAATCAAGTACAGAGGCAGGCCAATGCGGGAGGTCTGTCTCCCTACAGCAGGACGTGGGGGAGCTGAGAGCAGCAGGTGCAGGAGCCAGCAAAGGTGTGAGCCACTTACGCCTCAGATGGACACTCTGAGGCTGGGCAGAGAGGAGGCGTTGGGGAGTGTGGGTATGAGTTCTGTTGGGTCCGGGAAGAGTCCTGTAATTCAGGGGTACACAGGGAACCGGTAATTACAGGGTGTCCACCAAGCTGAGGGAACATTCTTGACTTTATGATGTTTTGAGACACTACAATGAAAAGTAACTGCCTTCTCATAAGGCTGTGCTGACAGGCCATCTAAACAGGAGCCACGAGGCTTCCCCCGAAGCAGAGGCTTGAATGCGATGTCCTTATCCAAGCCAGCGACATGATTTTAGGTGAGTCTTGCTCTTGTACTTGTTGTCAATCGATAGCACTTTTTTTTAAAGGAGGGCGACCTAGAGGAACCTCGGACAACCCCCTGTGACCGCAGCTCCCTCGTCAGAGCAAGGTCTGTGGACCCCAGGGTCTCACGTCATTTAGACCGCACTAAGGACTTTGTCAGGAGAACAGTATTGGCTTCTCTGCTTCGTTGACGTGGGAACAACCATGTCCATTTCACGGGGTCTTACGAGAAGTGAATGAGTCCCTGAGTGGAAAGTCTTTAGACCAGCGTCTGGCGCATGGTAACTGACGTCTAAACACAACTGGCGACGATGATGATGACGATGGTAGCTCTGAAATGCATGAGCTCCAGCTTCTGGAAATTTTGATTTACTGCTGACACCCATGAAATAGATAGAGATAGAATAAGCTCTGGACTTGGCATTGAGAGACCCAGGTTCAAGTCTTGGTTTTGCCCCCAAATCAGTGGTATGACCTTGCATGGCTCACTGCTCTTCTGTGGCCTCTCGTTTTCTCATTTATCATTTGGTGTGAAGGGGATTCTACCACTGGCTTGCACTAAAGATTTGGTATCAAAAATCTCCTTCAACAGTTTTCAAAATATTTCAAAACATAAAAATATGCTCCAACTCAAGATATCAGTTAAAGCTCTCTTTTCCTCCCTCCCTGTCTCTAAACCAACCCCTCTCTCTCTCTCTCTCTCTCTATCTCTCTCTCTCTCTCTCTCTCTCTCTCTCTCTCTCTCTCTCACACACACACACACACACACACACACACACACACCATTCTAGGTTGCAGGGATCCACTGGGCCAGGTAATACATGGGGTGTCACTCCTTCCCCCTGGTTCCATGACACAATCAAGTAGAAATTAATCAGGGACCAAAGGCTGTAGGAAAGCAAAGTAATCAAGCAATCAACAGAGAGCCTAGCTTTGAAAGGCTTCTTGCAGAAAATGAGTCTAACGACGTAGAGAACACATACAGACTCAGAGAGAGAAAAGAAGGCAACAGTGAGCACATCGGCGGAGCCAACAGCCAGCAATCTGGGGTCAGGTGTCAGAGGCCCCAGGACAAAGGCACCGGGCCCTGGACAGCCCACCTCTGCAGCCAGTAACTATGGGAACCAGGGCAGGAAGACCGGTGAGGTCACTCTGAGTGACCCACAGGGACCCCCAAAAGCTAACAAGGACCCATTTTTTTTTTAGCAGAGATCTATTTCTCAGGCTTCAGTTTTCTCACCAGTAAACAACAATAATGACAAAATAAACAAACAAACAAAAACCCATTTTGGATGAGGTGGATTCTTTTTAGGCTCTAGAACGTATGTTGGAGCCCTGGAAATAATAGCAGACACACACACACACTGCACTCACCACGGGCCGGATGCTTCTTAGGGGCTTTACAGATACTAACTCGTTTAGTCCCCGCAATGGTAGGAGGAGGCACTATTATGATTATGACTTTTGTCCTTAACAGATGAGGAAGTTGAGGTAACAGAGGTGGAGTCAAGGCGAGACGCCGAGCTTTCTGGCTCAGTGGATGCTCGGGACCCCTCCACTGTGGAGCCACTGTTGGGGGGGGCGGTCTCAGTGCCTGGCAGAGGAAGGCAGATATATTCTCAGGGCCACAAAGAGCTGCCGGGGTTTAGTCAAGAAGGAGTATAAGAAATGGTGTGAGGAACAGCTAATCTGCGTGGAGATGAGGTTTTAAAGACTTTGAAATGTGTAACTATTAGCATAGAGTTCTATTTCATCGGGAGCACCTTCTTTCTCTTTGCTGGAGACCCCCATGACCTACAGGGCAGCTTGGGGCAGAGGGTCCTCCCTGGTCTGCACGCTGTGGCCTGGCCCTGATCGTACAAGGCTCTGGGCCAGCCTGCGAGTTAGTCTATCTCTCCAAGAAAAGTGCCAAGGACACCCAACTGGCAAGCATGACGGCTCTGCAACTGACAGGTGCATCTGTCCTTGATAAGTGACAAGCTGGTTATCACACCGCAGAAACCTATAAATCTGGGGCCCTGAGGGGATGCAGCCTACAAGGTCTAATGTCACTAAAGCTGTGTGTATGTGCGTGAGACAGACAGACAGAGACAGAGAGACAGAGGGACACAGAGACAGAGAGCACGCGAGCGAGAGAGCATGCACGTACATGTCATTCTTTTAAGCTCATCACAGGATCCTAAAGTCCTATGTTTATTCCTGCTCTGTGAGAGCAAGTGCTGGGTCTGTGTTGTTCGTCAGATGTACCTGCATCACTCAGTACAGCCCTTGTGCACAGAAACTGCTTAATACCTAACTGACTGATGGACAGAGCTGAGTGAGGATGAGGAGAACTGAGTGATAAGTCTTGGAGTCAGAATATTCGAGTTTCATTTCTGCTTCCTGGTGGTGTGGCCTGCAGCAAGTCCCTTCGCCTCTCCCAGCCTCTCCTCTTAAAGGTCTCGGCTGAATATAAGAACATATAGTAAGTGGTAATTACGATCAGCTCTTCCCTTTGCATAAATAATCATTAATACAGTTAATCTAATTCTCCATGGGGAGGATACCCACGCACCTCACCTATTTTAAGTTGCTTCTGGCTAGCAGTGGGGAAATGCATCAAACAAAGCCTGCCCGTTCTGTGCCCGTTCTGGGGGCGGAACTGAAGGTCCTATCACAGAGCCTGGAGAGGACGGTGGCAGTTGGGTGTAACGCCTGCCTGGGTTCACAGAGAGCCTGCTAAACTTCTGAAGCAGAACTGGGGGCACGTTATCGGGTGGAAACACCACGGCTCATCCCTGTGGAGGCTGCAGGTCAGCCCCACAAGAGAAGAGAGTGAAACCCATTAATCTGATAGCTCCCACACCACGCCTGCCCTGTAGGAATCTCTACCCCAGAATGCCCTGTCATTTCTCCTGTCCACCATCTATCCCTTTCTAGTCAAAACAGGACGTTTTTGCATCAAGATGTTGTGGACAAGAACAAATAACACTTTCCATGAGTTTTTACCTCTGACTCCCTCAGATTAATTCAGGAAAACATCTCCTCAATAAAGTTGGCCAATTAACCACTCAAATGGCTTGAAAACTTATTTAATGTCACTGCCTAATCACTTTATTAAATGTCACTGCTCCAATAGGCAGGAATTTCTGCTTTATACCTCACTTCTCTTATGCTTTCCTCCCTTTCTGAAACACAGAGCTTCCTCCCCCATAAGACTAAAATCTTGATGCCTCTCTCCTTATATTTGTGCGCCTTATATTTGCATAGAATGATGAAATCTCAGCATTGGGCAGGACCATAGGGCCCATCTCACTTCCTAAATCATTTCACCAATGACCAAAGGGAGGGTCCCAGAGGGAAATGACTCACTCCAAGGCACCAACTTGTAAGTGGCGAAGGCTACGTGTTTTTGTAGCTATAAATCATGGCAGTGGTGCGGTGAGGTATAAATACTGCAGAATCTAGAGCAGGTAGACCTGGATCTGCCACTGAAATTCATGACCTTGTACCACCCACGTATCCATTCCCAGCCTCGTTATTCTTCTCTGCTAAAAGAGGAACGTATACAATCTGGGAGATGAAGGCTGAGTATGGTTTTATCATCCATGCTTCATAAGCAGAAACTTCCACCTAAATATTAAATGATTTATACTGGTGTTTAACCAATAATGACATTAACCTTTTGTTAATTGTAATATTAATAATTTCACACCTGTTTATCCTTTTCTTCTGGTCTCTAGCGATAGCTTAGCCATATCTTTAACTCCTCCAACATGCAACCCCTCTGCAATAACTTTCTAGAGGAAAACTGTACTTGTATCTCACTTGCCAAGATTTAGTAGATGAGCAGCTGATGCCCCAAATCCTAACTGCTCTGTCTGTTGACACATCTAACATAAACGGAGATTGAGACAAACGAGAGGACACAAAAGAGTCCCCAGAAGTCCTCAGCTGGGTGATAATCTCAGACTGGCAGAGATACGATTCTTATACGTGCTTCCATTTTGAAGACTGAACTGGCTACTTCTCATATGACTTCGTCTATACATGATTTTCTCCACTGACAAAACTGTAACCTGTTTAATTCATGGTTTAATGAACGGATTTGAGCTAATGTACTCCCAAAAG
>CM053517.1:5395619-5430993 GCA_028627145.1 Eidolon dupreanum
GCCCTGGGCACCAGAGGTACAGTGGCTGGACCAAGGCCACATGTTGTCACTGGCTCACAATGACCCCTCGATGAAATGCATGCAATTGATTCATCACATATTTTTGAAGACCAGCCACATGTGAGTGCCAGAACTTCAAAAACAAGGACTTTGCCTCTGACCCAGGGGAACCCTGACCTAGGCGGGGTGTGGATGTGATCAGATGCGGGCAGATGAGAAGCTGTCACTCTGCTCAAGAGACCGTCGCACTGCAGAGAATAACAGCTAGGCCTTCAGGGAGTGTGACTGGTGCAGAATGGGGGCGGGGTGTCGCTGTCTATTAGGTGTCTGCATGATTTTTCTATTTCTGTGTAACAAATGATCACAAACGTGGTGGCATAAAGCAATAAACAGCACATTCGCTCCCCTGCAGTTCCCGTGGGTCAGGCTGAGGTGTGGGTTGGCTGGGCCACCCACTCGGGGTCTCACCAGATGGAAATCGAGGCATCGGCCAAGGAAACGGTTCTCGTCTACAGCTCAGCATCCTCTTCCAGGCCCGTGGGGTTGTTAGCAGAATCCATTTTCTTGTGGTCCTGTGACTGAAATTCTCATTTTCTTACGAGCTATTGACTGAGCACTGCTCTCAGCTCCTAGAGGCCACTTAAAACCCCTTGCTGCATAGGCCTCACAGGCCACTCGGAGACCGGCTGTTCGCCTTTTCCGGGCCAGCAGGAGCTTGTCTCTTTGACACATCGTCTACTTTTAAAGGTTCACTTGGTTAGTTCAGGCCCACCCAGGATGCCTTTCTGTTTGATTGACTCAGTATCATCTGATTAGTGCCTGATCATGGGAGTGGAATCCCGTCATAGTCACAGGTGCTGTCACGGTCAAGGGGCGGGGACGATGTAGGGCACAGAAGGACACTGGAAACCTGGGGCCGGTTTAGGATCCTGCCTGTTACCGTGTCCTCCCACCCATGTCCACACTCACTGCCTCACGGGATTCGTGCCGTGCCTGCCGTGTCTCTAAAATGTGCTCGCTTCCCTCCCCTCTGTAAGGACGCCTTTAGAAACAGAACGACGCTTTATAAAAGGAATTAATCGCGAACAGTAGAGTTTCGGATACTATGCTGAGCCTTTGCTTCCCTATTCTCAAGACTTATCATGGTGTCTGGCACTCAGGAGCCCTCGATTTATGTTGCTCAGTAAATGAGCATGTGAATGATTAAAAGAGAACTATTTGGGGCATCCTCATCAGATTATATCCTACAGAAAATGCCTACCTCCATGGACAAGGCTGATTCCACTTTTTATTTTATGCCATTTCCCTGCTGATTTAAAAGTAATGCATGCTTATTATAAAACACTTGGTGATTTGTCTTCCTTCTACAATTTTATTTTTTATATTTAACTTATTAAATCCATTTGGAACTAATTTCCCAGGATGATGTATAAAATATTCCACCCCCCACCCAATCAATCTACAATGTTTTTAAAAATATATATTAAGTTCCTATCTATCATATATATTTATTTATATATATTTATAAGTGCATTTAAATAATGTGTTAAAATATATATTAAGTGCTTATGTTAATTCTATATTTTATGTATGATAAGCTCTGTCTTATCAGTTCCATACCACTGATTTGCCTGTTCCATTTGTGTGCCAGGATCCTATTTTAATTATTGGAATATTATAATATCTTTTACGATCCAGTAGGGCAGATGTGGCCTCATTATCCTTCTTTCGCCCCTTCTTGATCAGTTCCTTAAGCGAAGGTCTGGCTTACAGACTGCGCTCAGCTCTTAGGCGGTGCACCACTGCTTGGCAAAGTGTGGACATGGAGCCAGATCTAGGTCCATATTCTATCCCCTCATCTTCCAAGCTCAAGTCCTCTGAGTCTCAGTGACATGTGAACCTGTAATAATAACACCTACATGACAAACGTACTGTGAGAGTCAACCAGGTGACGTGTAAGACTCACCTGGCACATAGTAGGTGGCCACTACCTCCCAGCTGGAGTGGGGGAGTGACGCCGAAGGTCCAGGCTTCTGCTCCTCCATCCTTATGAGAAGGGACTGTCACTCTTTAGAGAGCATCCTGTACAAATCCTGAAGCTCAGACCTCAGACTCTGACCTTTAGGCTGGAAATATCCAGGATTAGTGCTTGCCCCAGCCTCTGGCAACCCCTGCAGGGTTTGCACTGGTCCAAGGGGCGTCTGGTGGCTTTGCTAAACTAGGGCCATCCCAGAGTGTGCTATGAGACTCTAGACAGGGGTATGAGCCAAGTGCCGAAGCCTACTTTGACTGCCCTTACAGGACTCTGGAAATGCCAGGGAATTACCGTCCCTTCCTTCACCCCCAGAGAATCCAGCTCTGGGTTTTGGCATCCAGAGAAAGTCCTCAAAGCTATGAATTACAGGCGCCAAGGGCTGGAAGTCATTCGAGCACACAATGACGTGTGTGAGGGGAGGGGAGGCGGGCGAGACTCTGACAGCATGTGCTGGAAATTAAAGACTGAAGAAATGAGTACAATTGCAAGAACAGTAATGAATCAGTCCCCCGCATCGGCCCAGAAGTTTAGAAAGGTGACTAGTTATCCTTGGCTCAAGCACAGGTTCTGGAAATCGAAGGCCTGGGGTAAGTCACACAGAAGCCAAGAGTTCTGAAGGCCAAGACTGTCTTTCTTGGCACCTTCCCTTCTACTCACACAAGAAAAGCTACGTGCTCACTCATCCCTTCAAGAAGGGCCCCTGAAGGCCAGCCATGTGCTCTCAGGAGCTAGGATGGAAGGCTACAGCCCCACTGTCAGGAGGAGAGAGAGAGAACGTGGCAGGTATCCTTGTAGGTGTGCACCTGCTCTCCCACGGCGGTGTTAGGGCAATTTCATTTCCTGTTCTAACTCTGTCCCTGCATGGCCTTCTGTAAGAGAAGGGATCGGATGTTCAAAGCCTCTTTATTTTCTCCAAGGGAAAGCTAGACCAGAGAAGGTAGATGATTTGTCCAAGTTCGTCCAGCTTCATGGCAGTGATGGGATGGCACTATTATGACAAGGGGGGAGTGGGCAGAGGGATGAGTATGAGAAACGGGGCTGCTCGTCGCTTTGCATGAAGCTTCCAGAGGCGGCACACAGTCTATTACTGAAACGTTGTGAATATCTTTGAGAGAGGAAGATGGGAGATGCTGGAACCGTGGAAGTAATAGACTCTCAGGCCAAGAGTTAGACCACCTGAGTTCAACATTCTGCCTTCTTCACTTAGAAACTATTTGAACTTATGCAACTTTCTTCTAAACCTCTCTAAGCCTCATCTTCTCATCTGTAAGATGATGACAGTGGTGTTTCCTGTAGGATGGTTGTAAACCGAAATGACATATAGACTACACCTCGCTCCACGCCCAGAATGAAGACGTGTCGCTAGGGGAAAGGGTTTCTAGATGGATCCCGTCCAGCGACCTTCGCTGCCCGCGGGCCCCCTGGGGGGAGACCAGGGTATGCGCCTGACGTCTCCGTGTACTTTTCTAGTTCCAGGAGCCCTGAAGGAGCGACACGGAGCGGGAGAGCGTGGCGGGAGAATGAAGACACCAACCGCGCGGGAGAAGCATGAGGTGGCCGTGTGGCACGCGGTTTAGCGGGCTTCGGCCGGCGGCAGCCCTATGGGCCACCCTGCTGGCACTGGGCCTCCCCGGCTGGGTGCTGGCTGTCTCGGCCACGGCTGCCGCTGTGGTCCCCGAGCAGCATGCCTCCCCGGCCGGCCAGCCACCCCTGGACTGGCTGCTCACGGACCGCGGCCCCTTCCACCGCGCGCAGGAGTATGCTGACTTTGTGGAGCGGTACCGCCACGGTTTCACCACCAGGTACAGGATCTACAGGTGAGTGGGGACCCCGACCCAGGCAGGGGCTTCCCTCGCAGCCCACCCTGGGCCGGCCGCAGCGCCGCGGACTGAACCGGAGGCGAGAGCTGGAGGGGCAGTGGGCAGGGAATGAAGCCTGCCATGTCGGCGTTTAAAAAAAAGAAAGAAGAAAACACATCCAAGCTGGAAAACCTGCTGATGCCTCCTGGGGAACTTAGCAAAAGGGTTTCTATTTATAGGTTGTGCTGCTTATAAATTGAGGACGAATCAGGAGGCGCAGAGTCAGCGTGTGGCCGGTGCTGCAGCAGGAGCTTAGAGTCAAATGCTGGGGCCGGTTTTCACTAATGGATTAGATACTTTTATGAGTTGTAATTACCTAGACATGCAAATGAAGGTGGGGTAGATCCAGCCCCTGCTTCAGAGGTCTGGGGAGCCCTGCAGGGTTGGGAACGAGCCTGCCCTCACCCCTGTCCATACCACAAGCTCAGCCAGCCTTACACATGGAAATGGGCTGTGCCTTCCTGGGCCCTCGGCCTGGGCCCGGGAGCATCAGAGCTAGCTGAGAGGCAGGCACGAGAGCTGCCTAGCCTATCCGACAAGGGACAAAGCAGAGATACCATCCCCACTGCTGGGCCAGCACTTCCAAAGCGGGAGGCACCTCGAAATCCTCACCTCAGGGCTCCCGTGAGTGCACCCCTGAACTCAAACTTCCCCTTCCTTCCTCTGCCTACTTCCCCCCTTGCCATCGCTCCCTTTTCCTCCTCACCTTGCCCTAGTCTTCAGACAACCCTGGGAGCTTTGCCGAAATTTTTTTCTTTTATCAAAGACATTTATTTTCCAACTACAAATTAGTTTCTAATGTAAAAAAAAAGAGAGAGACAGAAAATATAAAAAGGCACGGAGAGTAACAAAAGCAGAAAATCACCTATTTTTTTTTAGCATCCAGAGGTTTCTATCATTAACCTTTTGGCACATGCATTTCTAGTCACGTGAATACACTAAAGTTTTGGGCCCTCTCGCTAGATCTAGCACTTTACATGCCTTCTATTCATCAACTCATTTAATTCTTTCAACATTCCTATGTTGGAAGAATAATTATTCTCCCTTTTTACAGATGAGGATATTGAAGTTCAGAGAAGTTAAGAAACTTGCTGAAGGGTACACAGCTGGTGAATGGACCCAGAGTCTGAGTTCTCAAAATATATTTAGATATTTTCTAATTTCTGCGAGGTTTTTTTCTTTTTTTCTTTTACTTCTACAATAACCATGCCATCTGTTTAGGTTAGTATGGGGTCTCAAAAATAAGGTTTTAAGGAATCCGGTACTGGAAGATTCCCAGTGGTGAGAGCAGCCATTCACAGAGGCCATTCTCCTGGTCCAGGACTCCCACCAGCAGATGCAGACAAAGGGACGAGATCAGGTAGCTGAGGGGCTGGTACTTCAAGGGTGGCGAGGTCCACAGAAACAAGACCATGCCAGCTCCTGTCAGGACATTCCACTGTGCTTAGACCTAGTCTGGTCTTGTGAGGAGCCATAGTTCATGCTCTCTGCTTCCATGGCTCTGGTCCTTGCGTCCTGCAAAGACCACTCAGCGCCACTGAGGGAGGGTGTGGCCAGCTCACACTGGGTGTGGCTAGCTCAGGCTGGGCGTGGTTGAGCTCACAGGTGCCCAGGTGAAAGCAAGAGCCGAGGAGGCTAACTTGACTTTCAGCAAGTATATAAGAAATTAGACATAGGCCCCCTGCAAATTTTCTACAAGGTAAATTCTGGGTGGTGCTTCTCCTTATCAAAGAATTTGTATTTCCATCCCTCCGAGAGATAAAAAGAGAAATAGTAAGACAGAGAGAAAGAGAGAGGGAGAGAGAGAGAACATCCATCCTAGACTGTTTAAGCACTAAATTCTTCCAGTCCAGGAAAACAAGATTTAATTTACCTGAGACTTTTCAGTTGATCCAAACTTTCAGAAGCACTTTTATTACTCAAAATATATTTTTTAAAAGCATATTTGAACTGAAACGTCGAGCCGGGAATCCAGCCACCATCCACTTCAAAGGGCTATAGGAACTAGAGAGAACACACCTTCAGCTCCCTTCTCCCCTCCATAGATTTTTCCTCTCATCAAGCCCCAGCCCCAAGCCTGGTGGCCTCTGAGCGCCTGGGCGGCAGCTCGGAGCAGTCCATAGGGACAGTCTGTAATCACTTCTGCACCATCAACTGTTCTATCAGTCGGTAATGGTTTTCTGATCATTTGATGTGACAAGCTCTTACACTGTGCCATTCCGTTTCTCTGGGGTCAGTTATTGCTCATGAACTTGCACTTGGAGAAACAGTAACCAGTCATTCTGACAGGAATGCAGCATTCTGATTTGTGACTCTCCGGTGGGGTGACGAGAGATGGTCATGCACGGCTGCTCCAGGAAGCCTTCTGGGAGTTTTGCCTGTAGTTATTTAGCAAAATGGTGGATCCATGGATTCTCATTGTAGGGCTCGATGTTATCCTTATGAGAATTCACTTCCCCCTTCCCCCCTTTGTTTATAGTGGTGACTTCCTCTGACAAATTCAAGCCCTTGCTTACCCTGACTAAAGTGGGTCACAGAAAACTGGTAAAACATAGGTGGAGGGTCATCCCCAGTGACCACAAGGGTAGAGAGAGAAAAAGCTTACGGAGGCTATCAGAAATGTTCTGTGGTGAAATATTGGGTCTCAAACAGAATTAGTCTTTCATTTGATTCTCTAAGAAAGCTTTTGGCACATAGAAATCAAACGGTGTCCACGCGTGCTTTCCATATAAGAAAGAAGATGAACTGGGGTCGGGGAAAGGCCAGACCACCTGGCATGGAGTCACATGGAGCTCTCACACGGGAGAGAGACCCCCTTTTCTTCTAGCTGTGTGAAGAGATCGTGACTATTGAACAGCAAGGTTCTAATGTTAAGTTCTGAGTCTTACCCACTCTTGTTTGGATGTCGGTGTGCGCTCTCACTTTGAAAAGATGGCTCATCTTTCTAGAATAGCTCTGGGTCTAACCACGGGCCCCCAGAGACTGATGCTCGCTCCATCTCGAGTTTGTACTTATGTGGACACAGGTGCTTCAGAGTGAAGGTTCTGGAGCCAGGGGTCCTTCGTCCTAATCCTGCTGCTTATTAGCTGTATAATGTTGGGCAAATTACTTAATTTCTTCGTTCCCCAATATCCTTATTTATAAAATCAGGACAATAATAGAGCCTACCTACTGAATTAATATAAAAATTAAATGAGTTGCTTGATGTAAAGCACTTAGAACAGTGCTTAATAAATATTACCGATTATTATTAGATTGCCCTCAACAAATTTTAGCCAATGCAAGAATTGTAATGAGAGCCGTGGATGCTATCTCTGTGATAATGTCTGCTGAGGGCTTGGCATTCGACAACCTGTATAAGAAGGAGAAAACGATATTCTCTTTCTTTCCTTTTTAAAGTGTATTAACCTTTACCCTACAATCCATCTCTTCGCTGGGAGAGGAACTCAGCTGAAGAACGAATGAATCTTCTTTGGGCACACTCTTACTGGTCTTGTGGGCTTTCTGGAGAGAGCTAGGTGGTTTCCAGCATGGTTTAGGGTCACCACAGGTAACGATCTTTCTCCTGAAGCCAGGGATGGCCACCCGAGCAGGTCTTCCTGGGAATACCCTACTGAAGCCGGTCTCCGCCAGCTCCCCGATCCCACGGATGAAATAAACAATCTCAGAATGGCACCATCACAAGAAGAGAGACAATAGGTACTCTTGTTTAGCCTTTCTAAATAACAGGATGAGTATGGCCATCTCACCCAATTTGGGGCGAGCTTTTAAACTCCATTAACCAACCTCTCAGCATGTCCTCAGCCCAAGATCTGAGCAATCAGCCCACTTCCCAGACACTGGCTCTTAACAGGCGAGTGGTAAGAGCTATAAGAGCAGCTATCCCAACTCCCATTCCATTTGTGATCCCCAACCCCTCTCCCTTGTTTCACTCCATAGCCCCCGCCATAATAAACACTTAGGTTATCAACCTCTCGCAGCAGCCCTGTGAGGCAGATAGGGGCTATTAGGGTCTAAGACAATTAGACGGACTTTTTCCAAGGTCAGAGAGGTAGCCAGTCACAGCCAGAAGTAGCATGCAGGCTCCTGACTTGAAGGCTCCTGTTCGTTACTCTAGACCATGCCACTTCCCTTTGACTGGTAAGTGTATCTCCATCATAACACGCAGCCTAATCAGGCACCTAAATTGAGCTGATGCAAATGTAAATATGGTTTCTCGAAACACTCTAGCGGTAATGTTCCATTCTCTCTTTGCTACAAATCAAAGTAATGAGCAGTCTAGTTTTTTCTCTATTTCTTTTTGTATTAAGGCTTTAATAGAGAGATAATCATGGGATTGGAAAAATTCCAAGCCACTATGATGAAACACTTAAAACTCGGAAAGAATAAATTAAAGTTAAGAGAGAAAGTTAGAAGTCATGCAGAACACTGAGTATAATACTGTGGTTGGGAGGAAAGCAAGGCCAGGTATAATTCCAAATTACTGACCTCCATTATTACCTCTATTTCTAGCTGCTTCTTTTCTTACAAAGAAGATATCTGGGGATACATTAGAAGTCTTTTAGGAGGAAAATAACAAAGAAAAAAATTAAATCGATATCATCAGTGACAAAAAAGGGACATTATATTTTGGTCAAAGTTTGCAAATTTTGAGAAATAAAAGTAGAACAAAGCTGAAAACAAGAATCGTCCCCAAAGGTAGGCAGTGTCAAGGCAGGAATCATTTGAGCAGGTGCATCTGGAAACATCCAGTATTATGAGCAGGGGAGGAATCAGATGATGTGGTAAACCAGGGCAGTTAAGGCAAAGGAACTCCTCAGCCAGCACCAGAGTGATAACCCTTAGAAAAGACAATGCGTTTGCGGTTCATCAGTATGAAAGGTAAGATCTGGCAATACTTTACATGTGAGGAAAGTGAGAAATAGGAAAGGCACGTGTTTGATCCATACTGCTCCACGGATGCTCTGTGGACCAGGAGCATCAGCGTTATCTGGAGCTTGCAATAATTACGGAACCTCAGGCCTCACACAGACCTGTGGAAGCAGGATCTGCATTTTAACAAGAGCCCCGGATGAAGAGTATGACACTGAAGCTTGAGAAGTGCGGTGTTCGATTACGCGGAGTATCGGGAGATGAGGAGGAGAGCAGGAATGACCGCTCTCCTGGAGAAGGACAGAAGGCAGCGTCTCCCATGATGCATTTGAGGTAGTGAGAATATTTACAGAAGATGTCACAAATGAAACAGAATCGTAATCAAGGGAGGTTAAATTTAGGAGTTATTAGCGCCAAGGCACATGAACTCGTAAGAATAGATGCAGCAGCTGGGAGAAAAATTAAAAGCAGAGAAGGCTGGAGGGCCTAGAACCAGCCCGTGGGCGCCTCCCGGGAGATGACGAGGTGAGGAAAAGCGAGCAGCTGTGGAAGCAATCACGGGCGCTCCCGAGCCGATTTATCAGCCCGACCACTTCTCCCAGACTAACGAACACTGATTTGGATAAACAGCAAACCCTGGGAGAGGCACCATCCTCAATTAAGAGATCACAATCCACATAAACAGACAGCAACCTTAGTCTGCCTGGGTAGATCCCAGTGATTTTCTAGGCGTTCATTACAGCTCCCGGGGTTGAAAAAGGCTGTTCTCAAACAGCTGCAGGACCCCACAAGGGAAGCTGTGGTTCTCAGGCGGGTGGGACAGGCAGGGAAGGAGGGGAGCTCCCCTGGAGAAATGACTGTCACCTGGTTGGTCTCTGAACTCCTCATTGGGTTTATATTTTGACAACAAGGGTGATCGTTAGGATGGAAGGAGAGAGAGGCATGGTGCACAAACCAGAGCAAAACACATTAGAGCAGAATGGGAGGCAATAAGGATCCTGCAGTTCTCAGCCCACAGAGGTGAAAAGGTAGGAGGGGGACAGAATAAACTGTTTAGGATTTGCTTGAATCAGGAGTTCAGCACTGGCTAAATGTACCTCTGACGTATAATATCAAATGTAGACTGGAGACGCAGCATAAGGACCTCACCCAAGGAAGTTCATTCCAGAAGTGTCTGGACAATGAGCCTTGCATATCCTCGTCCTTGTGCAGAGCCATATCCCATCCCTGACATGGAAAATACCACACACATGCAACAGACCTCCACAAAGGTCGCGTAACATACTGAGAACCGGACGAGGAAGCATTCTGCTCTCCTGGAGCAAGAAGAAAGCACATAACAAACGAGCACCTATGGTTCAAGAGCCTACAAAGAGCAATATTCATTCCATCAGCATTTTTGAGGGCCAACTCTGTGCTTTTGCTTCTATAAGATTCTGCTAATAGACCATGAACAAGGAGGAGTTTTCGATGTAATGGTTCTTACAGATAAGTACATATGGAGAAAAGTGCTAGGTCACTTGTCAAAGAAAGGTCAAGGACACCTGGAATAAATGTAGTGTACAGGCTCAGCTCAGGTGGGTGAGTGGGGAGTCTCCAGGTACAGAGCCTGGGGAATGGCACAGTGGACCCAGGAGCAGTCTAACCAACGGCACGAGAGCGAAGGCGTGGATCAGGAACTGAGTGGCCAGTGCCACGTGTCCAATGCAAATGTCAAGACGCTCGGTACTGTGTCCCTCCTTCTCCTGCTCTGCCCCACTGTGTTATTTCTGCCATGTCTTGTCCCTCCAAAATACCAAAGGCTCCATTAGACACTGGTTTTTCCCAGGGTACAATTTCAAAAAGCTTACCTGGAGGGGCATGTTGTTTCTCTGAGTTAGGGGTGAGTAAAATGAAGTAAAAATAACTGCATGTCTGGAGAAGGTAGGACTAATGGCAATTCCCTTCGTTTCTACCTTGGAAAAATAGAGAATGAATATTCCCCTGGAGAGAAAGTAGTAAGCAGTTCTTTAAGGTTCTATAGACCTACCAGTTCAACTGAAAAGCCAGCATATTTATGCTGAAATCACTGAATTCAGGGTAAGATGACCACACCCCATATTCACTCGCCTGGTCCCTCTCACGGATATTTATGGAGCGCTTCCTTTGTGCAAAGCATTCTGGGCACTGTAGCAGGCTACAAGAGGTAGAGAAAATGGAGTTTAACCGATTTCTAGGAGTTCAGCAGTCCAGTTTAAAACTGGACAACAAGGGATAAAGTGGAGTGGGTTCATATCACAGACTTCACATTGCACCATGGAGGAGAGGGTGCTCACTGCATTCTGCATCGCTGATGGATAGATTCGGCCCTCGAACGCCACGGCAGAACGTCAGAATGAATTCTCAGCATGCCCGTCTCAGGTTCCTCTGGGACAACATGACTCTTCCCCAGATTTTCCCATGACTTTTGGGGCCGTACCCAGGTGATTCGCCCTGGCTTGAGATAGGATTGCAAAGACGGTCTGAGAAGACTAAATGAAAAAACGTAAACGTGCAAGAAAGAAAGGGAGGATCCAGGGCGGCCAAGGGGAGAAGGCGAGATTGGTTTTGTTTTCAGGTGAGATTTAGTAGAAAGATCTTGACTCAGTCAGACAGAGAAAAAGAGGATTAATTTTTTGCTTTGAGAAATAATTAATTTTATTCATGAATGAATTGCTACTTTGAGACGTGTGTACGTAGAGAGGAGCGAGGTAGGCTTCGTCTAGAAACAGTCACGACACAGATGCAGGCAGGCAGGGACACTGGCTAGTCATGTGCTTTTTTTTTCTTTTTCTTTTTTCTCCTCAAGAGAAGAGCTTTTTCTGGGTCAGGGATTCTCATTTTTTTTTTCTTTATTCAGCTTCTGCCACATTTATCCTACCTCAAGTCTTCCCACATCTCCCACAAGAAGATTATTTCAGTCCATAGAGCTTAGAACAGTGAGTGGCATGGGGGGCGCATTCATTCACTCAGCACGTATTTATTGAGCGTCTGTGTGTGCTGGCCACACCACAGAGCTCGGGACGCAGCCATAACTGAGACACAGCCCGGGCCTCAGGGAGCTCTGCCCTCAAGGAAGACCCATGGGGCAGTGACTGGAAGTGGACCATGAAGCAGTAAAGTGCTGCGTTTAAGGGGTGTGGTTCCCGTGCCAGTCGTCTGTCTTCTCTGCCAGGATTAGAAACAGGTGAGTATGCTCACAAGGAGCTGAGGACAAGTGGGACAGATTTATTACCAACAAGCTGGGCTGGACTCGAAGGTTTGGACTTCAGTCCAAGACGAGGATTCCTCACAATCCATTCCTGACTCAACCTAAAGCCAACTGGAGCCCACTGGTCCATCGGACCGATTTGCCCAATCCTAAGTGAAGCAACCAGAGAAGGCATGGCTGGGTACTGCAGACGGGCTGGCCAGCTGGCCTCAGATGTCACCCCACTGAGTGAGCTAAGGATAGCAAGGGAGAGGAAACCCTCAGAGGGACTGTCCACTGGAGGGTGGGCACGTCTGAGAGACAAGAGCCTTTTGTGAGCAGACGTCTCGATGCGTCAACTCTACGCGGTACTGACATGTGGAACGCAGGACAAAAGGAGTAAAGAAGGAAAAAAAAAAAACCATGGATCTGAGAGCGCTAATGAGTTGGCCAAAGTTTCTATTTAATTTAAGGAAAGAAAGCAAGGGATCCTCTCTATACTATGAAACATTAGTAACATAAACAATATTAGTGCTCATCATATACCCAAGATTTTACTAAATAATCCACACACACACACACACACACACACACACACACACAATCACATAATATTATTGTTATACAAGGAAGGTACGCATCCTGCCCACACATATTACAGATAAAGACGCTGAGATTTAAAGGATGTCACATGACTGGTAAGAGAAAGAGCCAGCACTCGACCTATAAAATAGAAGACTTGACCACTAAGTTATTATTATCAAATCGAGTAAATTATCTGAGCCTGGGTTCTGAACGCTCTGAGGATGATGGTGCCGCCTGGGCTCTCTGCCCCTCCCGCCCTCGTTGTGGGCATGCTAGCAGAACTCTGTGATGTGGAAGGTGGGCCTGGAAGGGCTGGAGGCTGGCTCGCCCCACTCAGTGATCCTGTAGTCCTCTGTTCCCACCAGCGTTCCCCATTTGCACTTGGACTCTGGGGAATCCTCATGTGGAAGAAGCTACAGATGAATCTCCCTGAAGCGACTCACCCACAGCAAAGTCTGGACGTGTCGGCTCGGCACTGCCAGTGTATTTCTATAAGGGTGTGGGGTAAACTGAATTTCTGTAAATCAGATTCTCTACTGGAGACACTTAATGCCATTTCCAAAATGCAGCGTCTTATTTTCTGCCTGGAGACGGCTTATAACGATTCAGTGTCAAGTCCGTCTCTAGCCCCTGACTTAAGGATTACAGAGCTACTGATTTATAAACAAAAATATCTATCTGGAAATGACTTCTATTTCAAAAAATGTTTTCATAAAGTCAGAAGAAAGCTTTGGTATTGCAAATAACTTCTGCTTATTGGGCCACTTTGAGTAAACTTGGAGTTTCTTACAGAGACAAGAATAAAATATCCTCTGGTTTATTCCCATTTACCCTTTGCATGCGCAGTACACTGTGTAATCAGATGAAGCAATGACAGAGACCTACGGCCTGGATTCCCGGTTTTAGGGTTTGGCGGTATGGGTGAGGGCAGATCAGGGCTCTAACAGCTGGGGCGAGGTGTGGGGAACATGCAGTCATCGGGCAGAGCCCCCTCCGCCTGCTGTGCTGTCCCCTCTGTACCCGTTTAATGCTCCCTGGTTCTGCCACCATGCCAGGCTCTCTCATAAGCCCAGTAATGTGCATCTTTCTTCCTCTACCTGCAAATAACAAACAAGCTCTGGACCTCAGAATGAGTCACAGTGAGCAAGAAGTTTCACTGGCCAGGTAAGAGGCCCTGATGGGGACAAAAATGAGGTCGCCAGAACAAAGGCTTCATTATCAGCCCCAGTGCCGGGGAGAATTCTCATTGTCCTTGAGAGCCGGGAGAATCTGTGCCTTACCTGGGGACATGCTAGTGACGGAGGAGGGACAGGAAGAAAGACTCTCTAGGGAGTGAGTTCTCCTGGATCCGCGGAGGCATGTAAACACCTAATGTTCCCTTGACATAAGCCACATAAGTTGGTTTACTAGTAACCGAGGTAAACTTTAGCACGGTAAGCCAGCCTCTCGCGCAGCTGGTTCTGTAAATGTTCTGAGTTGTGAGGTTGATAAAGACAGCATGGCGAGTCCTTGGATGTCAGCCTCAGACATCTAGAAACTCATGCTCAATGGGACTTGATAGAAGAAATGTGGCTCTAGAGGCTGGTAATACATTCTTTTGCCTTCTGTTACCGCTAAACAAGCAGTGTCTATTTCGTTGCCTGCAGGCCAGGAGATTAAATCTGGGAACCGTGGGTTTAAGTGGATGGCCTGAGAGATAAGAGGCCAAAGCTACGAACATAGTGTCTGGGTGTACAAGGAAGCCCAGTGACGCGGGTGACAGAAGAGGGTGACATGGGTGACAGAACAGAACCGAGTGATGCCTGATACTTGAATCTGTGAACTAGAGGGAAACTTTAAAATCGCCTATTTCCTACCCAGTGCAGACAACCACTCTCTCTACAAATCCCCAAGAAGGTGGTCAGCCAGCCTTGGCCTGAGCGATTCTGCATGTTCACTGACGCCAATTTCCATGTAACAGCCCCAAACACTATCAAGACGTTTCTGGTAATTGAATCACAGTCTTTCCTCCCATAATTCCACTTATTGGTCCTAACTCAGCTTTCGCTTGTTTCTCTATGATAAGTCTACATGCCTCTTCTTCACAACCCATCTCTAGATATTTGAAGACAGTTATTATTCTCCCCGATTCTTAGACTTGTTAGCACGGTATAGCTTCACTGCAGAAGTTCCTCGCCCTCTTTCCCCTCCCCTCACGTTCTCTCCTTCCAGCCGATCTTGTTTCATCTCCCCAACTCGCCAACTTCCCTCTTTCTTCATAAAGAAAACATAAGAAATTTAGTTTGACATAAGACTTTTTCCCCGAACCAATTCTGACTCCTAGGGAGCTTGCTCACTCAAGAATTTTGTCACAGATCAATATCAGTTCACTATGCTGGAGTTTCTCAGATGAGGCGTTTTCCTTTCCACAGATGCCTCTAACTTCTTGCGTTCTGTGCCATTCTTGGCGGTAAGTGATGGTGGCTCTGGGTCGCAGGCACACCTCGGGAAGAGTGGTGACTCTGCTTTGAAACCGGAGCATTGATGCTTCAAGAAAAGTTGGAAATAAGTACTGGGCTTCTGGTGAAAGAATGCAGGTTTTTCCATTTAAGTTAAATGCAGGGGAAGACATGCTAACTTTTTCCTCAGCTTCTTAAAGAATTGCATCCGCCTCCCACTTGATCTGCTTTTGTGTGCCTAGACTCGGTTTCTGGGGCAAAATCATAGCCAGAAGTGCACTCATCATGTTTCCTACCGCACTTACTGCATCTCCCACCTCCTTGGCTGTGCCTCCCAGTGTGACCAGCCACCTGGGTGCTGGGACTCCTGCCTCCTCCCCATTCTTACCCGCCATCGGAGTCGTATGGCTTCTAGCTCAGAACTGTCTTTCGGATCCGGCCTCTTCTCTCTTCTCCTGGCTTTCTCATTCACCACTCGCACGTTTCTCTCTTCTGTAATCCAACCTCCCCAAAGTATTCTGTTGGCTCCTTGGTGCCCGAACGATAAAACTCACATGCTTATGTTTAGAAGACGGTCTCTTCCAAATCCACCCACTCACTATCTCAGCTAACTCTCGGTGGAGACTGACTCGCACCGCGGGTTATCCCAGTCCTCCCTGGGGACGCTGCTCTCCAGCCTCAGGGCATGTCTCCGAATTCACCAGACACAAAGGCTCCTGTAGAGCCCATGTCACTTTCCATGTCCCCGCCTTTCTTCCTGCAAAGCTTTTTCCATGTTGCATGTTCTTTGACAGCCAAGCTCCTACTCACCTTTCAAACCCATTTAAATATCACCTCCCCATGAAGTCGTTTTTGACTCCTGCAAGATAAATGCTTATTCTTTTGCTGAGGGGTCTCCCGAGAGTATATATGGGAAAAACAAACAACAAAAAAACAAAAAACAGAGGAAGGAAGGAAACGAGAAGAGGAAGAGAAAATGAAGGAAGATTAGTGGATAAAGAGGAGAAAAAGATGGGGCTGTCCTACTCTATCAAACTCTTCCTACTGCAATTTCCATACATTAATCAAATTTATCACATAAAATCCACACACTGGTCTCCCTAACTGTTGCCTGAGTTAATCTATCCATTGATTTTTAGATAGTTCAAAATAAATCCTTAACGGTGACAGGTGCTTTCCCTGCGGAGCACGACTCACATGCCAAGATCCCACGGCATAAATGTCAGGCCCCAGCGCCAACACCAACTCCCGTCTACACTCACAGAACAAGAAGAAGACCCCACTCGGGGATGATACTGGGCTGGGGAGAAAATGGAGCATGGAATTTTGATCACGCAGACAATAAAATCAGGCAACTGAAAGAGACCCTTATGCAGACGGGCAATAAAATCGAGAACGAAGGTCATTTTGCCAGGCTGGAACGTGAGATTGACGTGATCGAGGTGGTATTGATCGGAGTAGGCTAACAGCTGGAACGAACAGTCCCCTAATCTCGATGACATAATAAAATTTTTTTGTTTTGTTTTGTTTTTAGTTTCTAGTTTCTGATGTTCCATTCCAGTGCAATTTATCGGATGGTTTAAAGGAGATTGCTTCATGAAATCACTCAGGACCAAGACACGTTCTACCTAGTCACTCTGTCATCCCTTAGGGCCTCAGAGTCCCCCTCTGGGTCCTGGGAAATGAGGAAAGTGGGAGAGCGTAAACGATTTCATGAGAGGCCTATGGGCCTGGGTTCACATCCCATTGGCCAGAAGTCAGTCTCATAGCTACACATAAGTATAGAGGAAGCTGGGAAAGCTGTCTGCGTGTGAGCCTAGGAGGAAAACAGAAACAGTTTTGAGAACATCTTTCCAGTCTCTGCCAAAAGGGGCAGAATACAAGAAGAGGATGAAATCCAAAGCCCTAAATTTAAGCTCAAAATGTCAACTTCACAAATATATAAGGTATAGGAAACTTGGCTTAGCTGTGAAAAAAAAAAAAATCTGGGGTTTGATTGACCATAAGATGACTGTTAGCCAAGAATATTCTTGTCTTTTAAAAAATGAATACAATATTCAAGTGCATTAATAAAGGGAATATGTATAGTAGAAAGCTCATAACCTTCATCTGTTGCTTAACTAAGTGTCCTTGACTAAGATACTTAAATTATCTAAGCCTCAGCCAGTTTGGCTACAAAACAGTGCTAAAGTGTGTGGTGTGTAACAGTTAACTACTACTGCAATTATGCATATGAAAACAACTCCACACCCCAGTAGCTTAAAACAATAATCACTTATTCTCATGCATCTTTAAGTTGGCTTGACTAGCTATGCTTCAAGCTGCAGGCTTTCAAGGGAAGTCTGCATTGGGTCATCACTCCAAAACGTTTATTTTGGGGCACAGGCTGAAAGGGCAGCACCTGGGAAAGCAACTCTCATGGTGAGTGCAGAGATGAGAGATGAGAGAGAGAGAGAGAGAGAGAGAGAGAGAGAGAGAGAGAGAGAGAGAAGAGTCATGCAATGCCTCTTGAAGGTCTTGGCCCAGAACTGGCACACTGTCCTTTCTGTCCATATTCTTTTGTCTAAATCAAAGTCACATAGCCAAGTCCAATATCAATGGGAGAGGAAAATAAGCTCCATCCATATGAGTGAGTGATACTGCAAAGTCACATGTCAAAGGACATTCTAATATAGACAAGAATATAGACACTCTACCACACTGACATCTGTAAGATCGTGGTGTGATTAAAAATTATGTAAAGCATCCAGTCCCAGGCCTGGCAACACAGGGGCTCAGAAAAGAAACACTGTAATGATAGTTATAATGATGATGGTAATGATGTATATATTCAGATGTTGTATCCTAGTGTACTCTTAGTGGCTCGGAACACATCTACTGGATTGAATTTAATTTTTGTTTTCATTTTTAAAAAAGATGCATTGACTAGCTAGATTGCATGCAGAGAAGGTTGAACGTAAGGGCCTAAGGACCTGGAAACTGTATTGAAGAAACGAAAAATATGTAGTCTAAAGAAGAGTGGCTCACGTAAAAAGTAATGCACTCAAATATCAGACGGGCTATCTGTCTCACTGCAGAAGGAGTAAACTTGTAGAAGAACGGAAGGGACGGCCAGTCTGAGGGAATTCTCTTGGAGTTAAGGAGATAACAGGAAGCCCGTGGACATTGGCTGGGGAGAAGCATAACACAGGCTGCCAGCCTGCTGAGTATAGACATGCACAACGGGAGGTGAAAATTGAACAGAGCCCTTACTGCACAGTTGAACACAGCAGCTAGACGGAGCAGGCTGGGAGGTCAGGGCAGAGCTGGGGGCCGTGTTCCTGGGAGAACCCAGACCTGAGCCCCCTTTTCAGTTCCTTCTGGTCTCACAGATTCACTGGTCCTCCGTCCCAATGTGTCTGCTGTGTTTCACGTTGACTCCACAGCACGCTCAGTGCCTCTGAGACCCTGGGCCCCAAAAGGGCAGTGTAAGATCGCCCAAACACGGATCTCTTCCTCTTCTTGAAGCTCGAGTACCCCCTCCCCATCGCTCCCAATCAGCCTTAATTAAACTGTTTGAAAGCTGCAGCTTGATTTTAATTAGAGCAAAATTGGGAAGATTAGAATGAAATTGGCCAGTCATTGTTTACGGCCCTTGTCTGAGAACACAGCAAGCTGCTAAATTACCTCCACACCAGGCTTCCTGAATTCTTCCAGATGGCGGGAAGGACAGCGGCACTGGGACATCAGAGGAGTGCTAGCCTCGTGCCTCCTCGAGCTACAGGGGCCAAGATATCACTTAAGCAAATGGCTCCTGGATCGAAGCCTTCCTGCCTGGGGATTTCTGCCGGCCACAGTGGTAAACGCGGCAAAGAATTTCCTGGGGAGTATGACAAAGGTGTACAGTGGTCTCTGAGCCCAGCACAGGTCACAGACAAAGACAGAAAAAAACCATCTGCAGCACCGTCTGGGGCTTCCTCAAACTCTGCCACTGATCAACAGAAAGGCAGGCTACTGCTCTCGAGTTTCACTGTCTTCTTCATTTATTAACCTGCGAAAGGTTAATAGTGGAGTAACGATATTTTCTCTTTCTCTTTTCCAAACTCCCTGTATAGATAAAATGGTCGAGCATGTGTGAAAACTGCGTACAAATTTTAAAAAAATAATAATCTAAAGGAAAGCTCTACACCAATGTAAGAGATTCTGGTTTTTATTAAAATTTCTTTTTATAGCGCAGCTTAATCATGTCTTATTCATTATGGCAGTAAAGGCTCTAATAGCCAAGTACATTATAGTAATCTGTTGTTGAGACAGAAACCTCCTGATGATGTGATGTGTCTAGAAATACTGCCTTCTGCACAGGAGCCAAGACGTGATATATCCCTCAGCCTTCTAAATGTCCAGTTAGAGAACATAAAACCATCCCAGCCGAGTCGCTGAGGTAAATAACTGACATTCCTCAATGTGTGTGTTGGTTCTGGCTATTCTCGTTCCTATGAGTTTTTCAAGAAGAAGGATGTGAGCCCTATGAAAAAGAAAAAAAAAAAAGGTAATGTCTTAGCTTGGTGGATGGGATTCTGTGAAGGGAGCAGGAGCCCCAGACGCGAGGCATTGGGGTAGAAAGATAAAGAGAGAAAAGGCTTCTTTGTGCCTGGAACTCTAGGAAAGTCAGCAGTGCAATAATACTCAGTGGTGTTTACTGAGACCCCGATATCAAAGTGGCAAGTCTCAAGCTAGTTGGGGACAGGCACCTCTCCAAAAGAAAGGTGAGTTCTGAGAACAGACATGTGCATTTATCTAGACCTGGCTGGTATGTGAGAAATATTCCCATGGTCACTGGTTGACAGTTTACATAGACACACAGTCAAGTCACAGGAAGAATGACAAGAAAACTGTGTCCTTGGCTTAAGGCCAATCCATCCTTTTTTCGTTCTAAAGTTCTTAAATATTTCACTCAATAACCTGTCCTATGTCTTCCTTCATTTTTCAAGGAAAACTGATCATACTTTTTCTTATAAGTATGGTTCATACCAAAACGACCGTTTGGAGGATGACAGCTCAGTCCCATTCAGTACTGCAGTCCCCTCAAACACTAAAGGTTGCTGGAGGGTGCCTCCCTCAAAGACAGGCTATTGGAACTAGGTCAGGAGGGCCACCGAACAGAGAAGGGCCATCGATATTCCCCACCATGGCAGCTGGCGCTTTCTGCCACTGTTTTCGAAGTGGAGCTCGGCGCCGGGCACTGTGGGCCCCGCGGCTGCGCTAATCCTGTTCTCCCAGACGCTGTTCACCCCGGGCAGCAGGCGATGGCTCTGCTGGAAGCGCCCGCCACTGGTTCCCTCCCCAGCGAACCCCGTCTGGAATCCACCTCGGGAGGAGCAAACGGTCTCCGAGCACCCAGGGGCCACACTCAAACGAGGCCGGGATGGTGCCGCAGCAGAGGGGCGCGGGTAGAGCTGCATACTCGGGGCACGGGAAAGGCGACTTTCCAAGGGACACCCACCTCAGTGGCCTCGGGAATGGGCCTGAACGTGCGTTAAGCACAGTGCTGGAAGGGCAGGTCCATCAGCGACTGTCCATCAGCGACTGGGAGCAGAGCGAGCTGGCTGGTGGGGCCTGGGCACGACCACCCACTCTGTCTCTGCCGTGCTCATTACTACCGGGTGTCAGCCTCACGTTTTTGCTTTGAAGCTGTGAATGTTTTTTTTTTGTTTTTTAAAAAAAAAAAACCTACTCTCTCCCTTAAGGATGCATAGGGAGGGAGACTTCACAGGTAATGCCTCTTCCCAGGGGCCAGATCAACGTTCTCAGCTTCCAAGCCCGAGAAACGGTGGCTGCTGGAGGCAGCAGCTGGGACGAGGACCCCAGCTGTGCTTTCTGCATCTTTCGTTGC
Source organism: Eidolon dupreanum (assembly GCA_028627145.1). NCBI lineage: Eukaryota > Metazoa > Chordata > Mammalia > Chiroptera > Pteropodidae > Eidolon > Eidolon dupreanum. Next base: position 5,416,489 of record CM053517.1, read on the forward strand.
TGGGAGCACAGGCCCCCGGGGGCTCTCGCTGGCAGGGTTCTTGTTCACATTGTGTAACGCGAAGGAACACGTGAGGCTTGGTGGCCTTTATTTACCTCTTTCCAGTTAGGGACACCCTGTGCCATTTAATATTCTCATTGGGAACCTTTCGCTGGAAACCCAGAGCTGGCCCAGGCACGGGGCCCTGATGGAGCTCCTGCTGCCTCAGGCTTGGCATGGCTGCTCAGTGCTGCCCCTTTGGATTCTGGGAAATTCCCTAAACTCATGTATAACCAGAGCATCGTTTATTGACAATCTGGACCATTAGTGTTAAGCAGTTTGGGACAAAGATAACTACAATCACTTCAGAATATAGATATAGATACAGATATTGAATTAAGTCTAAAATATTCTGAATATTGGTGTATACAATGGCTTTAAATGCATTGGATCTTACCCTCCAAATTGGATCATACCTTTCTTAAACTTTATTTTGTTGTTTTTAATCATTTTAGGGGTTTGCTAACTATTTGACAGAAATATATATTGTCCATTCTAGGCTAATCTAAGATATGATGGGAAATAAACTAAACTTCTGTTAATTATAACGATTCATTGAAGCACTGTTGACACATTGTGCAGGTAAAGTCCACTGTGGAGAGCTCTGGTCACCCTTTGGCTTAATTAGTGTGCCCTTTGTGGCGTGGCCTCTGCCGTTCTCAGGACACTTTCCATAGGCGCTTCGCCACTGTTTGCTTTCTTGGACTGTCTAATTGTATCACAAACACAGCGGGAGAAGATTTCAAGAGAAATGGCTAAAGGGAAATGGAGATACTTGATGTCTTAATTGAAACAAAGATGATGGCTTAATTGAAGTATATGTTAATTAATTGATATATAGAAAATATCCTTTTCCTAGGAAAAAAAGAATCTTGATTATTTTATTATTGGCAAAAAGCTACTAACTCAAAAATGAGAAAAAACATTTATTCTTTGAATAGCTCAGGCTGCCTTCCAGTCTTGCCTTCTGAGATTTCAGATGCTGGAAAGAACCAGTTTAATAAATCCTACAAGCATATTTTTACCACTTTCTCATTCAAACTCCATTCACAGATGTTGCTGCATGATTCTGATTCAATGAGGGGCCCCGAAGGGCAGGGAAGAAACTTAGTGAAGGAGAAGAAGAAACCTCTGGGTCCTTTCAGAGCCTGAACCTTCCTACAGCCCGCTGAGACCTTATGCCTAATTCTGCCTTGACACCAGCCTCCCCCATCTATTTTCTCCAATGAAATTCATTCTCATTCTCTCTCTCTCTCTCTCTCTCTCTCTCTCTCTCTCTCACACACACACACACACACACACACACACACACACTCTCTCTCTCTTCTAGTCACAAAACTGTGATTGCTCCTTTGTATTTCACAGGAAAAGCTGTATGGTGTGGTGGGAAAGACTGTGGATCACGGAGCCAGACAGTGCGTTTAAATTCCCACTCTGCCACCTACTGGGTGCTACCTACTGGGAAATGAACTTTTTGTGTCTCAATTTCCTCATCCATAAAACGAAGATAATTATATTTCCCCCTTATCAGGATGTTGTGAATATTACATTGTAGATCCTTGTGAGATGGTTGGCATGCCTGGCACATCCTAAGAATTCATTAAATGTTAACCATTATTTTTTATTTGCTCATAAAAAGCTTCCTAAGACAGTATCATTCCTGTTTCTGAGTCACTTGTTGTTCTGTGTTATGAGTTCCTGAGCAGCCACAGGAGAGTTGGAATCAGGCCTTGAGCTCTGATTCTACCCCTGGTAATCTGTGTGCGGATCTGATTTTTTTCTAGGTCTTAATTTCTCCTCTTGCAAATGGGCATATTGAAAGGTCTTGCTTTAGCGTAGATGTTGCACTGTTTTGCATACACAGTAAACTCACGTTTTGTATAGATAATTAAAAAGATGAAATGTTCCATGTAATGAAAATATTTTTTGTTAGAATATAGTAAACACTTTTAACGAATTAAAATGCAATAGAATACACTTAACCTAATCTACACAAGGGAAAACAGTGTTACAGTACTATGTTGAATAAAAGTGATCTTAGAGAAAAAGCTTTCAGCTTTTCATCATTGACTATGATGTTAGCTGTGGGCTTGTCATATGTGGCCTTTATTATGTTGAAGTATGTTCCCTCTATACCCACTTAGATGACAGTTCTTTTTATTTTATTACAAATGGATATCGCATTTTTTCAAATTCTTTTACTACATCTACTTAGATGATCATATGATTTTTATCCTTACTTTTGTTAATGTGGTGTATCACATAAATTGATTTGTGGATGTTAATCCATCCTTTCGTTACTGGAATAAGTCCCACTTGATCATGGGGTATGATCCTTTTAATGTACTGGTGAATTCTGCTTGCTAATATTTTGTTGAGGATTTTTGCATCTATGTTCATCAGAGACATTGGCCTGTAATTTTCTTTTCTTGTAGTGTCCTTGTCTGGTTTTGGTATTTAGGGTAACACTGGCCTCATAAAATGAGTTTAGAAGTTTTCCCACCTGTTCTATTTTTTCTTGGACAAGTTTAAGATAGATTTATATTAATTCTTTTTTAAATGTTTGTTAAAATTTATCAGGGAAGTGGTGTGGTCCCAGACTTTTGTGTGTTGGGAGGTTTTGGATTACTGATTCACTGTCCTACTGGTAATTAGTCTGTTTATATTTTCCAGTGCTTCATGATTCGGTCTTTTTTTTTTTAATTTCATGATTCACTCTCGATAGGTTATATGTTTCTAGGAATTTAATCATTTCTTCCAGGTTGTCCTATTTGTTGGTGTATAAATTTTCATAGTAATCTCTTATGATCATATGCATTTGTGTGATATCTGTTGTAATGTCTCCTTTTCCATTTTTAATTTTATATTTTGGTTGGACAGTCTAACTAATGATTTTTATTTATCTAATGATATATTTCTCTAATGATCTCTTCATTGTTTTTTTTTTTAGTCTCTACATCTTTTATTTCTACTCTGATTTTTATTATTTCCTTCCTTCTACTAACTTTGGGCTTGGTTTATTCTTCTTTTCTAGTTCCTTGAGGTGTAAAGTTAGGATGTTTATTTAAATCTTTATTTTTTCTTAATATAGACATTTATTGCTATAAATTTTCCTCTTAGAACTGCTTTTGCTGCATGCCATAAGTTTTAGTATTCGTGTTTTTATTTTCATTTGTCTTAAGATTGTTTTTATTTTTCATTTGACTCATTGTTCAGGAGCGTGTTGTTGTATTCCATGTATCTGTACATTTTACAGGTTTCTCCTTGTAATCGATTTCTAATTTAATAGCTTTGTGGTGAGAAAAGATGCATGATTTCAGTCCTTTTAAATTTATTAAGAATTGTTTTGTGAACTAACATGTGATCTATCCTGGAGAACATTCCAGGTGCATGTGAAAAGAATGTATATTTTGTAGCTGTTGGATGGAATGTTCTATATCTATTAAGTCCATTTGGCTTGACATGTAATTTAAGTCCAACGTTTCTTTGTTAATTTTCTCTCTGGATGGTCTCTCTATTGTTGGAAGTCGGGTACTGAAGTCCCCTTTGATTATTGTATTGCTGAGACCAAAAATTTTGAGAACTGTTACTCTAGACCAAACATCTGACTTTAAAAATGGTTAACTAAAAATGTCCATCAACATACAATTGGATAAATAAATTATGGTTCATATATACAGTGGAATATTGTTCAGCCATTAAAAAAATGAAATCCTACCATTTGTAACAACATGGATGGACCTAGAGGTTATTATGCTGAGTGAAATAAGTCAGAAAGAGAAAGATAAATACCATATGATTTCACTTATATGTGGAATCTAAGGAACAAAAAAACCAAACGTATCAAAAACAGACTCACAAATATAGTGGACAATTTGGTGATGGACAGAAGGGGGGGGGGTTGGGCGCTGGGATAATGGAGTGAAGGGTTAAAGAAGTACACATTAGTAGTTGATAGTTGGTCACAAGGATGGGGAACATGGCAGAGGAAATGCACTTAGTATTAATACGATGGCTAGGTGGAGGGCTAGGGGAGGGAGGGAGCAATCGGGGGGATCATTTTATGAACTATATAGGTGTCTAACCAATGTACTATATACTTGAAGCTAATTAAAATAAATAAAGAAATTTTAAAAAATGGGTGATGGAGGCCGTGACAGGTGCGGTTCATCCACTGAATGGCAGCTATGACTAGATCAGGTCTCTGCAAACCAACGTCCCAACATTGTCACTGTTGGTTTGCTTGTATGTTTGTTTGTTTGTTTCCCCTACTACATACACTACCACCACGAGTATCTTTATCTGAATGAGCTGACTGGCCACTCTATGATGAGAAAGCTGGTGGCAGTAAGTTATGATGGAGGCCAGCCGCAATGAGGCTTCCTCATGGCCAGGGAAGGAGAGGCCAGGCGGGGGCCAACGGGCCTCGGAGGCAGTGGGACCCTCCGTGTGGAGATGTGGGCTGAGAGGAGGTGGGTGGATACCAGCGGAGGAAGACACACGACCTGCTTCGGATTTCATGCCTTCTGCTCCAAAATACAATGAGCTTTTTCCTATCCCTTGACTTTTCCTCCAGGGAGTTTGCACGTTGGAAGGTGAACAACTTGGCTCTGGAGAGGAAGGACTTCTTCAGTTTGCCACTGCCTCTCGCCCCGGAGTTTATCCGGAACGTCCGCCTCCTGGGGAGGAGGCCCAGCCTGCAGCAGGTCACCGAAAACCTGATCAGAAAGTACGGCACTCACTTCTTACTCTCTGCCACCCTCGGAGGTACGCGTGTCAGCATCCTATGCGAACTGGTGGCCAGATCCCTGAAAATAGCTCATAGATGCACTGGGTAGAGCTTGCGTCGTCTTCCTGGGTCTTGTTTTCCTTGGCCTACTATTGTCTGATGAGTGTTTTCTTTCCGGTGCCTTTGAGAACGGTACACTGTCTTGACATCCAAATTCACTCCAGAACATTGCTGTTTGCTTAGACGCACCCTCCTGAGAAGGGGGTGTGGGGTAAGGAGGCTGGGGGACGGACAGGCTCCTCCTACTAAGCACCTGCCAGCAGGGGTGCTCCCACTTATCTTTTGACTGAGCCACTTAACCCGAGGTTTCTCTGCATGCCCGTATTTGCTGTGGCTACAGCTTTCAGACCCATGGGCAAAGAAGTCAATGGTTGCTGAGTCCCTGCCTCCCGCTTCCTCCTTATAAAGACTGGTAAACAGACAAACCAATTCTAATGATTCTGGACTGGATGGAGGTGGGGGTGGGGATGGCACAGCCTGTGGCTAGGACCCAGGGAGAGAATCGGAAGCTCTGAAGGGGCAGAGTTCTCTCAGCCCTGGGAAGAAGAAAGCAGGATTTATTAAAAACATTTAGCTCACCATGGGATGGACAAAAGGGAGCTGTCCAAGGTTGCAGGCCAGCTGCCTGTGTGGTAGGTGCTGCATGTTTGATGGGGCGGCAGGGGGCAGGCTGAGCTTCAAGGCTTTTGCCCTTTTGGAAGGAGCATAAATATCCATGGCAACTTCTCATAAACAACTCGAGAGAAAGAATTTTATCTCTCCCACGGAGGCGGATTGCCTGAGACAGAGATCAATAGAGGATATTAAACAGATCGACTGGATGGTGGGGGAGACTTACAGGAGCGAGGGAAGGGAGGGACTCTCGGGCCTCGGTGCCCGTTATCCTGTGGCACAGTCACATGAGAGCGTTCGGAAGGCGGTGTGGGATGGGGAAGAGGTGGTGCGCAGCAGGACCGGGCTCCTTCTCGGCCCCATCTCTCCCGGCCAGAGTTTCACGTTCTTATAGGTAGGGGATCAGGGAGCAGAAGGCCTCATGAATGAACCCACGGTGTTTGCTATAGGAGAAGAGTCCCTGACCATTTTTGTGGATAAGCGGAAACTGAGCCGGAAGACAGAGACAGCAGGAAGTGCCCCCGTCGTCAGCGGCAGTGGGAACAGCTCTGCCGTGTCCCTCGAGACCCTGCATCAGCTGGCAGCCTCCTACTTCATCGACAGAGAGAGCACGCTGCGCCGGCTGCACCACATCCAGATAGCCACAGGGGCCATCAAGGTAACGGCCTGACAGGTACTGGGAGAGGGGGTGGGGGGCAGGCGCAGAGAAACCAAGGGGGAGGCCAGAGTCTGACACAGCTCAGAGCCAGCCAGGCCTGAGCGACTGAAGTGGGAGGCGAGCTTTGCGATGGAGGCAGCACCAGCCCGAAACGTGGTCCAGGTCTTTCTCTACAGCAAATAACCAATGCAGCATCTGCTCCACGGCCGGCGCCAGCCGAGGGAGCACAGTGAGAGGCAGACAAGGTTCCCTCTTCTCCAGAGGTTATATTTTAGTGGGGAATGAAGATAACGAGTAAGTAAACATTGACAAAATAATTTCAGATAATGACGTAAATTGAAAATAGAGTCAAAAGGTGTAGATTTCCTGGGTGAGAGAAGGGAGCTGCTAATATTTGCCAGACGAGTCAGGGGAGGGCACTTTGGGTTTTGATTTTGAGGCTGAGATCTGAAATGAAAAGCAGCCGGCTGCGTGGAGATCTGACGGAAGAGTGTTGAGGCAGAGGGAACAGTGAGTGCTAAGGCCCTGAGGCAGGAGCCAGCTTGGTGCTTTGGTGGAACCCAGAGAAGGCTGTGGTCATTCCAGACAGATGAACAAGAAAGGCACTGACTGGTACAAGATGAGGTTCAGAAGCAGGCTGGAGCCAGGTAACAGGGCCACGGTAAATAATTTTTTTAAAAGCCCAAGTGCAATGGAAAACAACCAGAGAGTTTTAAGCGGAGGAGTGATGTGATCTTTTATGCTTGAAAAAGATCGATATTGCTGTAACTTTAATAACTATAACCTTTTCTCCTTACATCTAGGAGAGTTCTGGGAAAGTTCATATTGTTTTAGGAAAGAGGAGACTAGTAAAAATGGTTGAGGATGCTGGATTATAAAATTCTAAATATAAAGTTAGAGTGGTTAAGTAGATATCAGTCTGGTTTTATATCCTGCTTTTATCCCACCGAAAACTCACAAGGAAGCTCTGTTCATTTATTTATCATTCAATAACTATTTGTTGAACACCTATTATGTGTCAGGCATGGTTCCGGGTACTGAGAATCCAAGAGCGAGCAAAACAAAGGAAGCCCCTGACCTCCCGAAGCTTAAATTCTAGTGGTGGAGACGTAATTAAATAAATACTTAATGTCAGGTGGGATTAACGGTATGAAGAAATAAAGCCAGGGAAAAGGACAGAGCGCGTTGGAGATATGATACTTTAAGGAAGACTTGTCTGAAGGAATGCCATTTAAGCAGAGATCGGAACGAAGGGAGGGAGTGAGCCGCATGGGTGTCTCGAGGGAGAGAATTCCAGACAGAAGGAAGAGCAGGGGCAACTGCCGGAAAGTGGGAGTGTGCTGGGTATGCGAGGCCGGAACCGCGTGGTGTCGCTGGAGGGGCAGCTGATGCGACCGAGGCTGCAGCGGCCAGATGGTGAGATCGTGAGGGCATCATTGATTAGCGACTGCTGCGGTGGTCCAGGTGAGAAATGATGATGGCTTGCTGCGACAGAGCTGGCTGTAAAGAAGGACCGAGAGGCTGGCAGATTCGGATTATACTTTGATGACAGAACCTACAGGATTAGCCAACGAACTAGAAGAAAGGAGTCAAGATTAAGAGCAAGGTTTGGGGCCTGGGAAACTGGATGACGGTGACTCCACTTACTAAGAAAGAAAACTCTGGGGGCGGGGGAGGTGCAGATCTGAAAGGGGTAAAGCAAGAGTTTGGTTTTTGACATAGTGAACTTGACATTTCTATTAGACATCCAAGTATAAATATCTGACAGGCAGTTGGGTATAAACACCAGGATTTCAAGAGAAAGGTCATAATTGGAGATATAAATTCAGCATACAAATACATACGCATGTGTGGTTGGCATTTGAAACTATGAGAAAGGATGCGTCGAGATCACCCGAGGAGCGAATGTAGCTGGGAAAGCGGCCTTAGAGCTGAGCAGTGAAGCTCGTCAATATTCAGACACGGAGAAGAGGAGGAGCATCTGACAAAGGAGGCCGAGACAGAGCAGAGAGGTATGAAGAGAGCCAAGTTCAGACACAAAGTCACGTGAAGTGTGCCACAGAAGGAGGAGCAGGCAACTGTTAAATGTTACTGAGCACTGAGATTGAGAACTGACCACTTTGGCAACATGGAGGTGACTAGTGACCTGGTGAGAGTATTTTCAGTGGCACAAAGGGTACAAAAAGCTGAATGGAGAAAGTTCAAGAGAGAAAGCAAAGGGAAGGATCAGAGGAGTAGAGATGATGCTCCAGGATCTTGCTGTAAAGGCAAACTGGAAAATGGCTGATAGCTGGAGACCGATGTGGGATCAAGGGAGGCTGTGTTTTTATTTTTCAGATGACAGATAATCTACAATATTGGTACACCGATTGCAGTGTTTCAGTGGAGAGGGAGAAAGTGATTCTACAGGAGAGACAGATTATTGCAGAAGCAATTGAGTGCATGAGAGAAGCTGGCAATCCACGCATGGCGGAGGGGCAGGTCTCACTGACGAACAGAAACACTTCATCTTTTGTAACAAGACGCAAAAGGGGTACATAAGGACAAACACAGTGGCATGGCAGGTGTAGTGATGGGGGCTGCAAGTGTTCTCTTCTGGTCAATTCCATTCCCTCCATGAAATAAGAAGCAAAGTTCTTGGCTAAAACGAAAAGGGCTTCTAGAGAAAAGAACGTATGAAATGGTCTTTTCAGAGAGCAGGAGTTAGGTACACCAATCGACCAGATACCTATACTGGGGTGTTGGGCAGCGCTGAGGGCCCATGGGAGATGCATGGTCATAATTACAATACGAGCCCGGTCAGCAGATTCATTCAGAGCTCCAGGCTCAGCCAGGCATGGAGTACATGAAGAGCTGGATTTTACCAAGGCGTGTGTGTACGTGTACACAAAACAGATGAAAAAGGAGCGAGGGAGCCGAGAGCATTAAGAGATAACAGAGAGTGAAAACTGGGCCAGGCTGAAAGATTGCGAGTCTAAGTGGGTTTTTTTTTAATTTATTTTTAAGTTATTGTTGACATCATGTAGGTTTGATGACTCGTTGGAGGGAAGAGACTGGAGGAGGAACAAGTGTGTGATGCTTAATATTGAGATTATAGAGGGAGTACAGGTTCTGGGGCAAGGCCGCGGGCGTGCGTGGTGCAGACGGGGCTGGGAGACGAGGTGAGGCGGTGAGGGCAGGAGGCCAGGGGACCGCATGGATGCTGAGGTCGGCAGGAATGACGTAGGCCTGGGGGTGGTAAAAAAGATGGAAATCCTCAATGAGGGAGGGGGAGGGACAAGACAAACAGACTGCAACGAGGAGGAGGAGCAGGAGCGAGCATCGAAGAGAGGAGGGTGACTCAGGGGGACAGGGGCTTGGGGTGCGTTTGGGAAGCTGGTATCTCAGGAGATGAAAGAGAACTGTGAGTAGCGTGGAGTGGGTTTTACCAGGACGACAGAACTCTGTGGAAGTCCCTCTCTCCCTTCAGGCCCCCCTCAGGAACTGGTCTTACCCGGAAACGAGAGGCAGACCTGCACCCACAACTCGGAGATCCCGCTGATGGTCTTTCTTATTGTTTGGCCAACTTTTCACTTTCTACCACCCATTCACGGCCTCGTTCCCCCCTTTGCCTAACTTAGATCCCTTCGTCCACCGCTATAATCACCCCCTTATTCATCCTGAGCTTGCTCTTTGCCATCCTCCATGCCACTGCCATTCCCTTACTTCAGCACCTCTGACTCTTACTGGATCTTCTCGCGTCATCTTTTTAATGAGACTCCCGGCCCCCATTCTCGGCTCTTCTCCCTGATTCACCCTCCACGCCGCTCGCACAAGTGCAAACCATCATCTCATATCATCCCCGTGCTTAATTCCTTCAATGGCTTCTGATTGTACATGGAACAGAGCCCGAGCCACTGTGCCCCAGCCAGGTGGCAGGTGTGACACAATGGCCCAAGCCACTGTGCCCCAGCCAGGGTGGCAGGTGTCACATAGTGGAAAGAACACGGGTTCGAACTCAAGAGTCTGATTTCAGCCACTGCTCACAGCAGGGCTTTGAACGAGTTACCAAACTTCTCTGAACCTCAGTTTGCTCATCCTAAAATTTGTTGAGCAATGAAAATAACTTTGACCTTGAAGGATTTCTGCGAAGATCAAATAAGAACATGTATGGAAAGCACGAGTTACAGCACAATTGGAGGTTGAAAAGGGATGATTCCTTTTCTTAATAAAAGTATAAGGCCATTGAAGATCTACCCTTGCTGTCTTTTTAGTTTCATCTTTTCTCGACCCATTTCCTTCTCCACCACTAACAGAAGTGACTTACTGCTTCTATCACGTAATACAGTCCTAACTACCAGTCTTTATTCAAACTTAGCATGCTCTTATGTCTCCCTTCCTTCGCACTTGCTCTTTGTTTTGCTTGCAAGGCTCATCTATTCACCTGAGTGACTCTTCTTCACCCTTCTTTGCCCAACTCAAAAAGGTAACTTTTATGAAGACTTTCCTCACTCCCAAGGTAGTTAAATGCCCCTCTTCAGTGTTTCAAGCACATGCCTCTTTGATAGGGCTTACCAGTTAAACTATAATTGCTAGATAACACGAGACTAAGAGGTCCTTGTGGGAGGGACTGGGTCTTCTTTATCGTTGGCTCCCAGTGAGAGTACAGAGCTTGCCACATTATGGGTAATGGATAAAGGTTTCTAGAGTGAGTGAGTGAATGAATGAATGAATGAATGAAGTCCCTGACCCCATTTTCCACATGGATTAGGGTCTTCTCAGTGTGTGTGCAAATGCATATAGGTATGTTTAGTTGAAAGAAGCAAATCTACTCAAGGTAGCTTGAGAATACGACGACTTTGGTGACAAATATCACAGATCTCCAAGAATAAGACACAAGACCCAGTCCAGACACATGGAACTTATAAAATGATGGTAATGTTCCCAGGTGACTCTCTCTGTTTCCTGTTAGAACACGTGCCTCTACTTTTTCATTTCTACCTGCTTCATCTACCTGCATCTCTTGTCCAAGTTCTTGCCTCTATTTTCTGTATACCAGTGACTTCAGCTTACATGTAGCTTTGCCTGGTTCTGGAGCTGACTCTGAGTCTCACTGAATATTATCTTTCTGTTTTATCTCAGCCAATCCAGCAGTACAGGGACCACTCTACTGTCCAATGTTGTATTCTCAGTTTCTGGTGCTTGGTAATCATTTATTCTGAATTTTGTAAGTCTCCACAATCACCCTTTAAATTTTTTATTCTCAGTGTCATGGGTCTAAATTCTCTAGAGTAATTAAGAGATTGCTCTAGATCTAGAGTAGTCTGCTTCAGAGTCCATCTTATTCCAATACAAAGAGCGGGGGCCGCACAGCCTCAACCATGGCTTATTGGACCCACCTCTTTCGTAAACTCTGTGGGCCGTGGAGAGGTGACAAGCACCCCAAACCACATCTATTGATAGTGCCTGTGGATATACTTTTTCTGGAACTAGAGACACTGCCCATGTCTTCAAGGCCACCATCCTCAGAAGCCTCTTTTTGGACCTCCTCCAATCACACACGGAATATGAGATGACCATTCAGCTTCCACTGGGCTGACCGCCCTGAGCTTCTGTGCCGAGGAATACAAAGCATTCTCCCCACGGAATGTCACTCAGAGGACCACAGGAAAACACGGATCGTTTAGTGTTTTCTCCCACCTCCACTCCTCCAAGTCTTCATCTCTACATGACTCAGTGGGGTCTAGAGACCTGCGTGACCTGTCCAAGGACACACCGCTTTGTCCTGAAAGTAAACGCGCTCTGCCTCTGAAGGTGTTCTTCGCTCTGACGCACTCGGCACACTTACAGATCTAGGTAGCCGACAGACTGGCGGACATCCTTTCCCGCCAACATGCGTGTCGCTGCGGTGGCCCCTGCCACCAACTTGCCTCTACTGACATGCCTTGGTAGCACTTGAGCTGGCTTCCAGCATGGTCGTCACTCTGGGCGGAAGCGGGTGGCGGGGAAGGGCTCTGCTCACCTGCTCAGCCTTGGCGCAAGGAAGATCCTCCAGCAAATCCGCCTGTTTCTTGTTTCTCTAAGCAGGTGCGTGCTCTTACTTCTCACCCTATGTTAGCAAATTCTCTTCACTAACCCGGAAAAAGAGGTCCTCTGCCCCCTTCTGTTTATCCGACACATTTCTCTGAGACCCCACTGCCATCGCCCTCTGTGGCAAGATTTATCCTGATCGGCGCACACCTCTAGTGTTGGACTTGTCGCATTGTACTGCGCTGTCTGCATCCCCATCTCTGCCTCCTCATGCCCCCGTGGCGGGGGGCTTAGAGCGGCGGGGTCTCTGCTGCGTGCGTACAGTTCCGGGTCCTTTCACAGTGTCTGACGAGTGCTGAGTCACTCACTAAAATGCTTGATGGGTGAGGGCAGGCTACATGGTCTGGTGAAAAACAAACTTACTCAAGCGAGAAGATTTGGGATCGAGTTTCGGCCTTGACGCTTACTATTTCTATGACCTTGAGAAGTCCTGAACCTAACATGAAGTTAGCAATTGTTTGGCCGACTTTGATCCAGGACTCACATTCAGCTGCTATGGCTACATGGTTATTAAAATACTAAAACACTTCCATACCAGCTGGTAAAAAGTCTTCACACCAACCCCCTGTGTGCCACCCTAATCACCTGACGCCTCCCCTGGAAGCCCCTGTTTCCCCCTTTATAGTAACCAAAGGGCCAAGGCACCGTGTGGGGCCTCTAGGTCCCTGCTTTGGGACCCCTTCTGATCTGTGAGCACACTGCTGTCCTGTTCATAAATACTGTGATCACCACCCCTGACTTTACCAGAGCCATAACGGGTGGCGGGGACGCACCTGAGCTGTGGCTCACCCTGTGTTTAATCGAAGGCTGAGGAGGAGCTGGGTGGCGAGGGCTTGAGATGCTCCTGAGCTGACTGCGCAGAGCCCCCGCAAAAGTCAAGGTGGACCCCAGGAGGGCGCAGTTCTCACAAAGTGCCCTGAAAACACCTGTCGGAACTCCTCGCCGCAGCAGCCTGGGGCTCAGTCTGTAGCTTTTTAAGCACACACACCATCAGCCCTGCTCTCCTGGTGGCGGCCCTATTGCTCGCAATTAGAAGCCCATTTTACACACCCTTAGCTTCACGGGTGTCCCCCTAGGTAGGACGAGAACAGCCGGCCGGAAGCGAAGGGCAGGAGAGGAGAGCCTACTTGCTGGAATGGGGTTTCGAATGATCTGGTATTTATGGAAAATTGGATGTGCTAATGAACCTGAGATCCATCAGGGCTTTCTGATGGTAGGCTGGTCTCCGTCAACAGACCAATTAGCACACAATTATTTTCCCTTTCTGGAAGCTTATCTGAGACGCTCTTTGAAGTGCGCCTGAGTGAACCGCACTTTCCATTAGCTCTCTGGGTTCCTTTTTACCATCTGTGGGACCTGTCATCCGCCTCCCCTACAGAGAAAGGCACAGGCTTCTCAGGACCAGTGCTGCGGGACCCTGGGCTTTTGTCACTTGGCCGTCCTGCTTGTCAAGTCTCTCAGCCCCACCCCCACCCCCTTGTCTCAGGAGGACAGAGGGGCTCAGAGCAGAACAGCAGTAGGAAGAGCAAGGACTTTGGGGTCCAGTAAAACCAGAGTGGGCCTTCCTCACCCCTGGAGACCCGGATCGTCCCTCTCACGGGAAATGAGGGTGGGTGTCCTGGTCTTGGACTCTTCCTCATTCCTACCCTGTGCCTCAACCAACAAAGCGAATCCGCTCATGCCCTCAATGACTTGCCTGACGGCTGTCCTCTCACCGATCTGGAAATAGCAAAGCGAAGCACAGGAAAGAGCTCCAGGGCCCAGCACATTGACAAGACGGTGAGGGGAAGGCAGAGTGGCGGGTGGGAGGGGCAGAGCGGGGACAACGGGAAGGAAGGTGGCTGCGCCGCCACCCTCCCTGGGACTCGTCCTGCTCCCACGTAAGGTGCCTCCCTGCCTGGCCTGATGCTGCTGAGTGACCACTGCAGCAGGGAGTGGATGGAAAACTCAGAACGAGCTCAGTGATGGCGTGCTGGCCGGCTCACCTGGAGCCGGGGACAGTCACGTCTCCCAAACAGCACACCTGCCTTCCCACACTGCCCTCAGCCCGCCCCATTCGCAGAGGGGCAGGCTCTTCCAGAACAGGTGGGCTAGTCCTTAGTCAAAGCTCTTTTAGAGACTGTTACTCCGTACAGACAGAGGAGGCTTCACTTTGAAATAAGGCAGCACCCGACTTCCCACTTCAGTCTGGCAACTGGACACCCACTCAGCACAGAGACACGGTTCAGCACCCAGCGCCCACCTGTGGAGGGAGGCGGGCCTGCCGCGTGTAACAGGCAGAACACGGGGGGTGTGGAAACGTGTTTCCGCTGATCTATAAACTCCTATGGCGGTGGCC
>CM053517.1:5431493-5464127 GCA_028627145.1 Eidolon dupreanum
CCTGCCCCTTCTGGGTCTGCCCGGCTCGCCCTCGGCTCAGCCCTGTGTCCCTGCCCGCAGAGGAATTCCAGGCCCTGCTGAGAAGGCTGCCTGATGACAGGTTCCTGAACTGCACAGCCATCGCCCAGTTCTGGGCCACGGACGCCAGCCTCCAGCACCGTTACCAGCAGCTGGGAGACAGCCTGGGCCTCCTGCTCAGGAAGACCCAGCGCGTCGTCCGCCGGCTCTTCAACCTGTGCAAGCGCTGCCACCGGCAGCCCCGCTTCCGCCTGCCCAAGGAAAGGTGAGGCCCCCAGGTGCCAGAGCTCAGCGCCGCCCCGCCCCGCCCCCCCCCCCGCCCCGCCACAACAGCCACAGAGGACCCGCTGTCCAACTGGGACATCCAGGAGCAAGCCCCACGCACAGCCTTTCAGATTCTCCTGTTACCTTGACCTACGCGCACGGTGAAAAGGAGAGGCCGATTTTACTTTTATATAAACGACGGGAGATTCAAATGTTAGTTTAATAATACTCTAAATCTCACCTATGTCCATTTTAATAAGTATTTTAGGAAAGGAAGGGGTGGAGTCAAGACTCCGTGAGATGAGAAACACACACATCTGAGCCCCGTGGGGAAAGAAGGCTGAGTCCCCACGCCCTCGGGATCACAGTGGGGCCGTGTCATCTTGGGCACTTACTCCTTCATCCTTTCGTGCGTGCATCTGATTCAGTTCACACTGCATGTGCTATCATTAAGCTGTGGGGTATATTTTTTAATTTGGAAGACTTAATAAATATATGGAAACATAAAAACCAGAAAATTATAATTATGTGGCAGCCACTTAAATTCACGTTTGTGGAACATAAATCGAAAAATTGGTCAGGGAGAAGCAAAGGCCAGAGGGAAGAGCCTCCCCGGGAAGGCGGTCTTGGCCAGACCGTGCGGGAGAGGCGCAGGTGGGCTGGTGCAGGTGAGACAGAGCATTCGAGCAGAGGGGAGCTGTCCTCGCCACCGTCAGATGCAGCTCTGGCCGAGGCTGGGGCAAGGAGGGAAGCACTAGAGCAGAGGACAGGCCAGTAGGGGTTTTTTGAGATGGATTCATTCCCTTTTTGACAAATAAGTATCTAATGTTTACCAAGCACCAAGAGCAATGCTGGGCTCTGAGGATACGCTGGTCAATACCACAGTGCCCTGGCTCTCACCGCATTTCAGGGAAGGCATTGTGAATAGGTCAACAATAAATAAACACAACAGTTTCTGATACCGACCGTGGCTGTGGGTCGCACAGAAACAGGGTGATGGGGTAGGGAGTGGCTGGGTGGCTCTTCAGAAAGAGGCTCCAAAGACCTCTCTGAGGAGGTACCAGAAGAGCTGAAATCTAAATTTTAAGAGAGAGCCGGTCACGTAAAGAGATAGAAGCAGAGAGCACAGGAAAGACAGAGACCGTGAAGCGGGGAAGAAGTTGGTGTGATGCTGGAACGTTTGAAGAGCCCGTTGTTAGAAGATCTTTTTCAGAAGGCTGAAAACTAGATTAGAAAGATGTCGGAGAGCTTCTGGAGGCTGCCGAATAAGAGGCGGTACCTGGGAGGGATGAGCCCGGCTGCTCCTAATATTGATGCCAAATATTTCTAGTGCAGACCCATCAGGCACTGAGCCCAGGCCCTACTCGGCCTTTCCAGATTGGTACAGTAGGGTTTCCATCAATCAGAGACCTTGGCTTCTATCTTCCTCATCACCTTCCCTTCTGTTAGTCAGCGTCCTGCTACCCTCAGGGAAGATGGCAGTGTGTGGCTTCCTGTGACTCTTCTATCTCCTCTCCCAAAGGTCCTTGTCCTACTGGTGGAACCGCATCCAGTCCCTCCTCTACTGCGGAGAAAGCACCTTCCCCGGCACCTTCCTGGAGCAGAGCCACAGCTGCACCTGCCCCTACGACCAGTCTTCCTGCCAGGGCCCCATCCCCTGCGCCCTGGGCGAGGGGCCCGCGTGTGCCCACTGCGCCCCAGACAACAGCACGCGCTGTGGGAGCTGCAACCCGGGCTACGTGCTGGCCCAAGGCTTGTGCCGGCCGGAGGTGGCCGAGTCCCTCGAGAGCTTCCTGGGGCTGGAGACAGACCTGCAGGACCTGGAGCTGAAGTACCTGCTGCAGAAGCGGGACAGCCGCATCGAGGTGCACTCCATCTTCATCAGCAACGACATGCGCCTGGGCAGCTGGTTCGACCCGTCCTGGAGGAAGCGCATGCTGCTCACCCTCAAGAGCAACAAGTACAAGCCCGGGCTGGTGCACGTGATGCTGGCCTTGTCCCTGCAGATCTGCCTCACCAAGAACAGCACCCTGGAGCCTGTCATGGCCATTTACGTCAACCCCTTCGGAGGCAGCCACTCTGAGAGCTGGTTCATGCCCGTGAGTGAGGGCCACTTCCCTGACTGGGAAAGGACTAACGTGGACGCAGCTGCCCAGTGCCAAAACTGGACTATCACCTTGGGGAACAGGTGGAAGACCTTCTTTGAGACAGTCCATGTTTACCTACGGAGCCGAATCAAGTCCCTGGATGACAGCTCCAACGAGACAATCTACTACGAGCCCCTGGAGATGACCGATCCCTCCAAGAACTTGGGCTACATGAAAATCAACACTTTGCAGGTCTTCGGCTACAGCCTTCCCTTTGATCCGGATGCGATCCGGGACTTAATTCTCCAGCTGGACTACCCATATACTCAAGGTTCCCAGGACTCTGCCCTCTTGCAGCTCATAGAGCTTAGGGACCGGGTAAACCAGCTTTCCCCACCTGGCAAAGTCCGGCTGGACCTTTTCTCCTGCTTGCTCCGGCACCGGCTCAAGCTGGCCAACAACGAGGTGGGCAGGATCCAGTCCTCCCTGAGGGCTTTCAATTCCAAGCTGCCAAACCCCGTGGAGTATGAGACAGGCAAACTCTGTAGCTAATGGGGTCCCCACCCTGGTGCTGGGCAGGGAGGAGCCCAGGAATCCTGGTGCGGAGATCATTCGAGCCCTCGCCTCGCTCCCTGGAGACTTGCCGCACCCAGCAGATGGGACCTCGGGGCCCGGACTGAAGCAGGCAGGAGAGAAAGAAACAGCCCCTGTACACATGCATACACCCACTCTGTGTGTGTGCGCGCACACACACACACACACACACACACACACACACACCCTCTGGGAGGCTGCGACTCAGCGGCCTCGCATCTGTAAAGTTGGTGCTTTCTCAGACGAACGCAGCGAAAGGAGAGGAGCCAAGGGAGAGATGAAGAAAGAGAACCAGCCAAACCATGAAACAAACGAATCCTTAAAAGTGATTCTTATCATTCCAGGAAGCAGGAGGGGACGAGAAGGAAGGGGCAGCAGCTCCCCGCCCCCTCCGCGGAGTCACTTTTGTAATCTTTTTAAGCAGATTTCTTAAAATGGCGTTGTTTCGTGATTCCCTACATTGGTCTCTACTTTTTGTACTCTGCCTCTTCTGTGCCCCCCCGGACACTGACTGCTCCTCAAGCCGGCTCCCTTAGGAAACGGGAGAACCGAGGACCGCTCGGGTGGGCAGGTGTCCTTGCTCCTTCTCCCCTCTCCTCCGTCCCTCCCTCTGGACCCTCTGCTTCCTCTGCCTCCCCGGTTTCCGGGCCCTGGCTTGTCCCATGTCCCCTCGCGGTCCAGCCAGAGCTCCCAGCCCAACGACACCTGTCGTAAGACAGCAGCTCTGTCACGTTAGAGAGAGACAATGTATAGGGAAATGTTCTTTTCTAAAAACAAAAACAAAAATATTTATTTTGTGATTGTTTTCCTTGTCAATCTGCTCCAGGATACATATGAGTAAAAATTTCCCTGGTTTAATATATTTTCAAAAGGCCTTTTTTTAGGGGAGAAAATGGGACCGAAAGAGGAAAAAAATAGGCTCCTGGGTTGCCTGGATTTTTTATTAAATACTCCACGAGTGACATGTGGGTGTCTGTGGATGTCTGTGTGGGAGGCTGGTGGATTACTGTGTACACAAGTGGATGCATGCCTCTTTTAACTGGGTTTGTGAGGTGGTGTGTGTGTGTGTGTGTGTGAGAGAGAGAGAGAGAGAGAGAGAGAGAGAGAGAGAGAGAGAGAGAGGGAGGGACGGATAGACAGACAATGAATGAAGAATGGAGTGAAATGGAATGAGGTAGAATTCTCCCAGAAGATCATCTGGCTCTCCGACCCTCTTTTTTTCCCAGGAGTGAGGACCAACATGGGTCTTATGGCCAGGACTGGCCACCACCAGAAGCAGAGTGTGCAAGTCTTTGCTCGTTAGGGGAACTGCAGCCTTTGTGCTGAGCAGGTGCCGGCTAAAGGGAGCCCCTCTGCCCACACGGCTGCCAACATCAGGACATCCCACACTTTGCATCTCACAGTCTGGGATCACCCTCTGAGCGGTCAAGTCAAGACGCAGACTTGACAATGGTTTCTTCCATTCTGTGTGACTGCCGCCTTCCCAGCCTACAGAGCAGGTCTGACACGTGCCACACAGAACGCCGTGCCATCCTCCCCGCAGTGCCTTCCCCGGTGGTGTGAGAATCGCTTCACAGCGAATCTTTTGAAGAACCGCGACTCTGTTCCCAGCACAATGCGTAGGCATGACAACCCCATTTTATTCAAGCGAAAGTCACCACATAAATACTAAGTGCCTTGTTCCCTACCTGTGGTACATGTCGGTGGGTACCAAACAAACTGGGAGACAATGAAAGGAGAGTCACGTCTACCTGCCCAAGAGGCTTCTATGTTTATTGCTGCATAGAGAAGAATCTGGTATTATATTCAATCACTGAACCATCTTTTAATCCACAGGGACCTGAAAACCTTGGTAGATAAACAGCTTAGGGCACCTTCTTCACAACTCTCTGAAGGCTTTTACAGAGGTGGAAATGCAGAATGATGGATGAGCTAGGGATGGCGAGTTATTGGCTGTCTATTTCTAGTCCAGCCCCTGCTCGATTTGGGGAGTTCACATTAAGTTCTTTGTGGGAGATGGAACCAGCAGATGTCATCTTCGGCCGGGCTGTCGCTGTGCCAGAGGAGGGTGCTTTTGGTGGGAAGGTTTGCTACCCTCCAAGGACGGGGTTTGAGAGGATAAGGTTGATGTGAGTGTCTAAGGTTAGCGCTCTGAGCATGCGTACCTCTGTGCTGTAGGGGTGGGTGGGTGGGCAGAGGCTTTCACCCACAAACAGAAGGAGCACTGTGCACAGCAACATTCAGAGTGGGGAGAAGAACAATCGAAAATGTATTGTGCACAAAGTCAGCAGTGTGAACCCCCAGCAGCATGAAGGAAGTTGCCGTGGTGGGAACTGAGCCGGCACCTGAGGGCTCACGTCTCACCTGGGCCAGTCCCACTGCTGAGGGATGGGAACCCTCGGCTGTCAGTCTCTGAACCTGGGACCAGACGGGGGGAAAAGCACACTCGCAGTTATTAGGAAGGATGCTGCATCTTGTTATCTCAGACTCTTTGTCTGGGGAAGGCTCTGGAAAGATGATGGTGTGAGGTATTATGGTTTTAGAAATACAGGAATTCAGTTCCAAAGATGTGCACTTCTCGTCTGCTTGAAGGTTTAAACCATGAAGCTGAGGGGACCGACTCCATCCAAAAGTAACATTTCATATTGGTAAGTATTTCGGAGTGCCCTTTCTGAGCTCAGATGCAAGAACCATATTGACAGAAGGCCTAAAGGACAGTATCAATTAACCACAGAAGTGGAAATGTTCATTTGACCTCCTCATCTGTCATCTGTGATGGGCGCCTGACTCCTCAGGTCTCAGACAGTGATAAGGTGTCTGCAGTAGAAGACCCCAGGCCAGAGCAGCAGACCAGAGGCTGCCTCTAGAGGCATGCAGAAGAAGAGGGGGAGATATAGGAGGGACAGGATTCCTTCAGGGGCTTTCCAAGGCTTGAAACCATGAATTCAGCACAGAGATCCTCGAAGAGCAAGGCTGAGAAATGTCAAAATAAAATAAGGATGACCCCAGTCAAAACTGTCACTTAAAAAGTCTACAATAATCAGAAGATGTGAACCACCTATTCTCAGACATAGTTGCAAAGAAATAACTATTATTAACTAATTAGTAGTGGGTTATTGTTGGTGAACTCATTGTGGGATTAAGAGCCAAATCGTAATTTAGTTATTGGATATAAGAATCAGGAATCCAAACCTTAACTGTAACCTCAAAGAACTAATACATCAAATGTAATCGGCCCTAATGCTCGAGACTAATACCTCTAATACTAAATAATATATTTAATACCTGCTGCTAATAACATAATGCTATGCTCTGCAAGCATACTCATGCATCCGCAGCCAAAAACGTAAATGAAGATCGCTTCAAATATTAGGCTTCACAAATAATTCACATCCCGTTCTTGGATTCCTTTCACAAATATGAAAATAGTCAGCATGATGGGCAGAGCTGCCTTGCCTGTAGATGGAATGCGTTGCTACGTGATATCCTGCCCAAAAATATCATCTCCAAAGTCTGTGATCTCATCATGTAAGTCTGTTCTCTTGCATATGAGAGAGATCTTTTTTTTTGCCATTACATTTTGTATGAAAGTTAAAATGCCCTTAGGAGGAAATGAATCCAAGAAGTTAACTCACTAGCAAAATAGAGGATTCGATTTTTGGACTCGGAAGGTTTTTAGAGGTCATCTGTTCTCATTTCTGCAGTAAGGGAGGAGAGGTGAAAGAACCTGCCCAAGGTCGTCTCTCCTAGCAGAGCTGGGAGCAGCAGTCTCATCTGCTTCCTTCTCTACCTCTTGCTGCCGGTAAGTGGCCTCTGGGTCCTGGGAGGTGATGGGGACCAGTTCAAGGCTTGGGACTGTGAGGGTGAAGGAGGAAAGACAACTTTCCAGGAAGGAGAAGACTACTTAGAGGTGGGAATATTATCCCATCTTTCCCTGGGACTGGTTCTAGCAAAAATAACCAGCTTCTCGAACAGGCAAAAACTTCTCTGAGAAGCTTTAGGCACAGAATGGACATATTTCTGTCTAGGCTGGAGACAGAAAGATCACCTTGCTGCGTTACTGATGACTCTATCAGCTCAATGTTTCCTTCGGTACAACATTCAGCCTCCGATTTCTTGATCTTTTTCTATAAACCACTGGTTAGAGTTTAAGTATCTTTATAAATCTGAACATTTCTGCAAAACATCTTTCTCGTGAAGGCTAGAGGCACCTGGGGTACCACCTACATCCAAAAGAGGCCTTAGGCTGTGCAGTCACCACGGCAAGTGTGTGACCTAGATCGAGGACCGTGGCAGAGAAGAGGAACGAGGCCCCGCTCTGCTCGGCACTAGGAGTTCCTGCTCCTTCCAGCTGCAGGGCGAGAACACGGACCAGAGGAGCCACCTGAGACCTTGCTGTGGCCTGTACTCCTGGCCTGGAAGGACAGGCTGGAAAACCAAGATAGTGTGACCGGCTGTAGGTACACATCTTTTTGTGTGTGTGTCTTGTTCTGGGTCTGCCACCAGCCAGCTCTGTGCCTATGAGCAAGCCGCTCCACTTCTTCGGTACCCAGTTTGCTCTCCTATGGACGAGGGACTTGGATTTCCTGCGCAGGTACCGGGGATCCCTCTAGCACCCCTTTATGGCATTAAAGGCGATGTGGCACCAGAGACAGTGCAGGCTATAAGTCACACACACCTGGATTTCATGCTGGCTCCACACTTACACGTAGGCGACATTAATTCTTGACTTGTCCCCTTATCTGTAAGCCAATTGCTTCGTCCCCACCTCCCTAAGATTTCTCTTTCCTTTTTCTTTCTGGACACTCACCTCTCCACATACTTTTTGCTCCATACTCTCCAATTTCTAGAATACACAGAAACCTTCAATTCCCCCAAACCCCACCCTATTATTCCCCTTCCTCCCTTCCCTCCTTCCTTCCCTCCTTTCGTCCTTCTTTCCTTCTTTCGCGTGTTCAGTGCTAGGCACGAGGCTAAGGTGTGGGACAGTCAAAACTCTATGAGACATGGTTCCAGGCCACGAGGAATCGCACCGCGTGGGGACAGGGACGTGCACCCAAACCAGAGCGGTGCATCCTCTAGCAGAGATGACCCAGGTAGGGATGATGCAGAAAGGGAGTGGGTCGCGCTCTGGAGGAGACACTAACGTGAACCTTCTGACAGCTGTGGAACCAGCGCCCCTAGGCGTCCAGGCGTTTTGCATGTCAGTGGGGGGAAGACCTGACACAGAGTGTGCGCATCCCTCCTCGGAGGCGCAAGAGAGCAAGGACAGCAGCCCCACCGAGGCACACATGTCGTCTGCTCGGTGCCCTCGTCCCCAGCTCCCGGCACCGTGTCGGCACCTTGTCACGCAGTCCGAGGCACGCACGAGGGCCTGCCCGCGGGGAGGAGCTACCTGTACCCCTTGATTGGACACTGTCCTGAAACTAGTGCTTCTCCAAGTTTAATGTGCAATGCTTCAGCAGCAGACTCTGATTCGGCAGGTCCGGCTGGGGCCCCAGATTCCATACGTCTAACAAGGTCCCAGGTGATGCTGCCACTGCCGGTCTGTGGACCACATTTTAAGGAGCAAACTTAGAGAAGCCTGTTATCCTCCTGCAGTGATCAGGGCTCTAAAACGGGGGGCCTCCCAGAAGCACAGGAGCCGAGAAACCGAAAGGTTAATAATGCCAGTCTAGGAGGTGAAGACTCCACTTATAAAAATCTTGGTGCTCTACTGGCCTTTAATCTCTCAGCCAATTAAGAACCAGGTGTCTGACCCTTATGTACCAGGAGGATAAGAAAACAGAGGAGGGAGAAAAGAAACTCGACTAAGTCCAAATTCTGCGGGCTGAGAGCTAGCTTGCTTCTGAGTGTATGAATCACGCTGAATCACACTGGCCGAGGAAAGGTCTCCCTACCCCCCAAGCCTATCAGAGTAAATCTGTTCAGAAGCGGGACAGGGAGTACCTGTCACTCTAAGGAAACACATCAGACGAGATGATTAAATTTCCACCAGCCACGTACAAGAACCCAGAGGCCTCAGACTTCAAACTGCGAAGGTGCCATGCAACCTCCAGGCACCTCATCTAAGAAATAAAATGAATGCTTTCTGTGTTCAGCTCTGTCCTCCTTTCCTGTCCTCCTTAGCCTGTGTGATGACTACTACTCCTTGCATCGTTAATAAAAATAGCCACCAGAATTTATGTCGGGTCATTCTTCCAAGGATCTTGGAATCTGGTGGAAAGAATCAATCAGTGTTATTTATTGAGCATTTTCAGCTAAGGGATGTGGGGAATAAAGCAAACATGTATTTACTATGTACACTCCCTTCATTCGAAGATGTTGCAGATGGCTTAGAAAATGAACCTTGGGGGAGGCTGCACAGCTGAGTGAAAGCAGAAGCTGGACTTAGCATGTTTTCCGGAGTCAGGCTGCCTTGGTTCAAGTCTCATTTCTGCCATTTATGCATTGTGAGGGGCGGGATGTGTCATTTAATCTCCGTCAGCTCGGTTTTCACGTCTGTTCAAGGGGGCGACGGGCAGTGTGCACAGCATAGGTTGCTGTGATGCTCAAATAAGGTGAGGCATGCAAAGAACCTCTCAGAGTACCTGCTCAATAAGTGTGGGTTGTTTTTACTGCATTCAAAGGTTTCTATGTTTCGAGAAAAGGAAATGGAGGGGAAGGAAGAGAAGCAAAGGAAAGCAAATGAAAGGAAGAGATGCATCCCTGTTATTCACTTGCAGAAGCAAACTTCTTCCTGGTAACAAACAGAAATTCATCACCTGGGCCCTTACGTAGGGTCACTGGGTAATAGAGCGGGAAAGGTCTTCAATTACTGTTTCGTGGCAGCCATAAGTAAGCCATTCAAATGGGTGTTTTTTATATAGGCCCTCTATAAAAGCAGAGAATAAAATATTATGACATCACCCATTACCAGATGCCTGTGCCTAGCTCGGTCATGTGGCCCAGGTACACTGTTTCTGATGATGTAACTTATTACAGGGATGAGCTTGGCGTAGCTACGAGAATGGCTAGTTCCCTGTCTCCTTCCAACAGTGCATTTTAAGTGCACTCTTAGCATCTGGATTGCAGTCAATTCCTGGCTGAATTCTCTGATGGGGAACCAGGGTGCAGTACTACTATAAGGTTTTTAGATGCAGACATGAGGGAGGTAGAGTTTATATTCCAGCTATATTAGACGTTTAAGATGTAGACATGTCTAAGAAGTGGGAGCAGACTGGTCTAGGCTCATATTTATAGACATAATGATGGCTCGGCCTAATGTTCACGTTCTGTACTCAGCCTTCTGGGCCAGTTCCCGTCATTTTTTTTTAATAACATCTTTATTAAGATATAATTCATATATCATAAAGTTCACCCCTCTGATGTATACAGTTCAGTAGTTTTTATTCAAAAGGTTGTGCATCAGTCATCAGCCACTATGTAATTCCAGAACACGAACATTACCCAAGAAAGAAACCCTGCACCCATTAGCGATCACTCTCCACTTCTCCCTGACCCCAGCCCTTGGAGATAGATCCGCTAATCTCTCTTCTGTCTCTGTGCGTTGACCTATTCTGAACATTTCATATGAGTGGAGTCCTGTAATATGCATGATGCATAAACATCATATGATTTACAAATACAAATATTTTCTCCTGCTACGTGGATTTTCATTTCACTTTCTTGAGAGCGTCCTTTGAGACACAAAAGTTTAAAAATTTGACAAATCCCTGTTTATCTATTTTTTTCTTTTGCTGCTTATGCTTTTAGTGTCATATCTAAAAACCCATCGCCTATTCTAAGGTCTCACAGATTCATGTGTATGTTATTTCTAAGTAGAATGAGTTTTAGAAACTCTAAAGAAAAATTCTAAGAAGAAAGTTTTGAGAAGAGTTTAAGCAGAGTTTTAAGAGCTTTAGCTTTTACATTTAGGCTTCTGATACACTTTGAGTTAATTTTTGTGTGTCGTGTGAGTTAGAGGTCCAACTTCATTCTTTTGCATGTAAATATTTCATTTTCCCAGCACGACATGTTGAATATATGTTTCTTCCCCCATGAAATTGTCTTTGCACATGTATCAAAAATTGATTGACCATAAATACATGGCTTGATTTCTGTACTCTCAATTCTATTTGATTTATTCATATGTCTATCTTTTTTGCCAGTACCACATTATATCTATCACTGTAGCTTTGTAATAATTTTTGAAATAAGGAAACCTTTATCTTCCAAACTTTTTTTCTTCGTCAAGATGTTTCGGCTCTTCTGGGTCTCTTGCATTTGTCTGTGAATTTAAGGTTTGACGTGTCGTTTTCTGCAAAATAGGCAGCTGAGATTTGATAGCACTGTGTCGGATCTGAAGATCAATTTGGGAAGAATTGCCGTCCTAACGATATTAAGTTTTCTGATCCATAAATATGACACGTGTCTCCATTTAAATCTTTATTCTCTTTCGAAGATATTTTGTAGTTTTGGGTCTTAAAATTCTCACATTACTATTGCTAATTTTATTGCTAAGCATTTTATTCTTTTTGATGCTATTATAAATAGAATTGTTTCCTTAATTTCATTTTTGGACTGTTTATTGTGTATAGAACTATGACTGATTTTCATATGTGGATCTTGCACAGTTTAATCACGCTTAACTTGCTTATTGTTCTAATTGGTTTTAAAATTTTTTTTGGTGTAGATTCTTTAGAATTTTCTATATACAAGAGCATGTCACCTTCACATGTAGTTCTTAATGATCCTTCTTCAGCCAGCACATTCCTGCTGTCAAGGTTCATCCTCGCTCTTGGTGCCTCAGTCCGACCAGGACTTCTCCATTATGCTCTTTACCAGGAGCATCTGAGAAAACTGTTTTACTGTGGAGTCAGATTGGCCCACAGAAAAATATGTCACTCTCAGAGCTATCTGTGGATACACAAAGGCATTCGAAAGCTAAAATAAGAAAAAGGTGAGAATAATCGATAATCCAGGGTGTTTGTTCAAAGTTCTTATTCTTAGCCCATCTCCAAAGTTCTTATCTGCCTCCAAGGACCATTCAATAGCAGCAGTAACTGGACCTGTCTTAATGAACTGATACACATGCAGAGATTCCACGCTTGTCCGCATGGCTACTTGGTCCACACACTCATTTGTGCTAGCACCAGGGTGGCCAGTGACAGATACTGGCTTCACCAGCTGACCGAGCCATTCTGCCTGGGTGTTTAGTGCCTCTTGCACAGTAGACGTTTTCTGCTGAGCGTTCACATGTAGTTTGAAGACTTTCAAGGTTCCTCTTCCACAGATCCATCCACACATCTTTTTACTGGGTCTTCTTGTCTCTAATTTCCCAACTTTCTCCTCCCAGGTTCTTGACCAAGCAACCATGCCACTCGCCATTGCCTATGAGTTCATCTATACTTTTTATCTCAGGCCACTGCTCTTTTTATACAAAGAGAATGACTAACTGCACCTAACATCAAAACTCTGCCTGCTGGGAGCATTTCCCCTCATCGCTGTCTGTCAAAGTCACCTTACAAATAAAGCTTGGCCCTTTTACTTCTCTGTTGTCTGGTAATACAGGTCCTCCCATTAGGCCACAGATGGGAGCTGTGGGAGGTACACTAGTGCAACATGGATGGGTGGCATGGAGCTCTGGGCCACCTGCTTCATGCTCTCCATCCAGCTCTACTTGTTCCCAATCTCGGATGTACCAAATCCATCTTAGAATGGACTGCTGTGGGACTGGTCCCACCTTATGACTTGGTGGCTTTGACTGAAGCCAGCTCATGATGGATAGCTCTGGCCACAGGGTCCTTTGGTTTCTCATGGACAAAAGCTCTATATTTACCAGGGCCAAGTAGCACATTAGTAACTGCTTTCTGATGGTGATAGTCCTCTGTGTAGGTAGCAGAGACATTCTCCAGAATCCTAGAGGTCTACATTGTGATTCTCCTATTAGAGTTTCCCATAAACTCTACCATAGATGTCTCTAGTACTATAGGGTCTCCTGAGTCATATGGTTCAAGTGTCAAGATCACTGTGCCAGAGCCTGGTCCTTCTGCTGAGCTCGCTCTTGCTCTGGACACAACTTGAAGCTCATAGCCTTTAGCATTGCTTAGCAAATGGACCAGAGCCATATCCCCAGGTACAGATTTTGCTGCCTCCAGATTTATTTAGATTTATGCCACTTTCTTAGTAGTAGGAGAATGTTATGGCATTCTCTAGAACTTTGGATCCCTAAAACATTATTGACATGCTGGGGTTCTGAATCTTTAATCTCCACTCCTTGGAGCACATGTATTTTGCCAAGGCATTTGATGTAATTGCTGCTTTTTGTTCATCTAGTCTAATTAGCATGACATTGTCAATATAATGGGCCAATGTGATGTTCCGTGGAATGTCAGACACTCCATATTCCCTCTAGCAGTATTATAACAGGGGATCAAAGTGTTAACTTAACCTTAGATAAGACCATGATCGTGTGCTCTTGTCCAGCTCACACAAATACGAATGGCCTCTGAGCCTCTTTTCTTATAGGGATGGGAAAAAATGTACTCGCCAAATCGATGGTTACTGAATATGTGCTGAACGCTGTATTAATGTGCTTTAGTAAAATCACATCTGGCACCGCAGCTGCAATTGGAGTCACTACTTAAGTTTGCAGGAGTGAAACCTTCAGTCATAATTCATTTCATTTTTGAAGGTATTCTTTACATCTTTGAAGGTAGCATTAAAGCCTACTATTCTCCCCAGGTTGCAATATTCCCTTTTTATTTGCTATCTTAGCTTGGGTGGATGCACAGTCACAAAGGTTTTCATTTGGCTTTCTCTGCTAAATTTCGTCTTCTACAGATTAAGGAAGCGATGACGACTCCAAGTGTTTCTGCCAAACTTCAAGTATGTGTGCTCCAATTACACCAGCAAATGACCATCAAGTGGATCCATGAAACCAGTGGACCCCCCTGTGAGCCTTATCTAGGATTCCAGGATTCCATTTATTTCCCGGCTCCCGACCACCTCACTGTATGGCAATACTCCCCAGTTGATCCCCAGATACAACTCTAGCAAGAAGGCTGGTATGGCATATTGAGTCCTGTATTGCGTTATCAGTGTGAATTCTGACTCTATGTCCAACAATCATTGAAGAGCTTGGGTACTCCCTTTCTCAATGCACTGCCACTTGAGTAAATGGCTGGAGTCCCTTGGGAGAAGGCCTGGAGGAATTTCAGCTGAATATGATTGCTATGAAGTTGCAGGATTCCTTCTCACAGTCTCTCTTTCTGCCAGTGTTCTGGGTCTGAGAATTGACTCAAGTCTGGAAACTTGACAGTGACATGAATTCTCAAGTTAATTGAAGAGGCTTCCCTCAGCCTTCTTATCATCCATCCTTCATATCTTTAGCCTGTGTAAATTAACAAATACCCACTGACTTCTCACCTAACTTGCATCTGGAAACATCGAGTTCCATTAATATCTCTATAACTCTCTGAAGGTAGGTTTTCCCCTCCAACTCAACTCAAATGCCACTTGCATTCTGCCTCACAACGGGGTATCTGTGGCCACTTTGCTTCACTGCAATGATTGCAACTGCCTTGCGTCTGAGTGTGGAGTGCCACCACCTGGTCCTTTATCATTTGGGCCTCTAACCGGGTGTCAGGCAGTCCAGTTCTATGTCAGCCTCTCCCTCATCAGCCTTGGCCCGTGGAGAACAGCCATCACTGAGCTAATCCCACTTTCTCCAGTGCGTTCCTTATTGGTTTGACACTTGGAGGGTCCCTCGGACCCTTCCATGGGACATAGTCAACTAGTGGTTTCTAATTTTATGTAGTACATACGCCTCAGTTCTTTGAACCTTTTGATCTATTCCTCCACCATTCTACGTGGCAAGTCAGCATTTTTGCTACACGTAGTGTGGGCCTTTGCTTTTTCCAAATCCTACCAGACCTTCTATCAACATACTGGCATCGTCTCCTGGGTTCTCGCTAAGGTGCTAAATGATATAAAAAGGAGACTGTTCCGATATTGACAAACTCTTGATTATCCACCTTAGGTTCTGCCCTCTTGATCTAATACTCCAGAATTTAGTCCCATACCTATGCTACCACCTACTACAAGTACACGCGCGCCATGCCTATAGCCCCTCTGATGCATACCCTCTCTCCTTCCATAGCAAGCTCAGCATGTCCATCTCTAGCCTGGTTGAACTGAGATTCCATCTTCCTTATGGGGCTGTCTTACAGGAGGGGAGTTGAGGTTGATCCTAAGGCAGGCAAACATTGTCTTGTAAAGAATATGCCTCATCTGAGGTCTCTGCATTATCTTTGAGCATGGGGAAGGCTACTTTCTTCTAATGAGGCGGAGAGGAGGAAGGGGCTTCTGAACCCAGCAAGTCAGGCTACCTGACTACATCTGCTCAGACAGCCCATTCCAAATCCCAGCATCGCTCCCTTTCCCGTTAGGGCCCTGCACTGAGGTTGAAAACACAGCCCATCCAAAGCTCTACTATTTTAGTGATGGATGCTGAGCCTGGTTTCCTGTTCTCTTGGTGCCCTGGCTGCGGGAGGTTAGGCTTTCCCCAAATGCTGCTAAGCAGGCCCTCTAGCTTTTATATTTTGTCTCGAAATGGTGATTAATCATCTGAGCCTGCCATTATTTATCTTTCAAAACTCAGTGGTGCCACCGATTCCATGGTCTTTGTAATTACTATTCCCCTTATCCCTCTCGATTATGAGAAATACTGCACCAGGCCACGTGTCCCCTTCTACGGCTCTCCTGCATCGGTCTACCGCTGGTGGGAGTTTTAACAACTGCACAGAAACGTCCCTACTTCTAACGCCTGCATTGCTATGAGCCAGGCTAGCTCCGCTCACACCGACCACCGGCAACGGGGCCGCCTCCAAAACCCTATTTCAAAAGTCAGCTTCCTGAAAACACTCTTTGTTCAACTAATTCTTCCCTGAAATGTCACATGCAGAAGAAGGTTTACTGGGGAGACTTTTCGAGGAATATATAAAGAAGTAAAAAAGTTTGGGCGGAAGGAGAAACTTATTTGCAGGCTGTAACTGAGGCCCAGGCATTCTGTGGGGGTTCTGGGCCTGAATGACCATTCAGAATAGTCCCAAACTGAGGCAAGAGGATGAGGCTTTTACATCTCCAAGTGGGCAGTCACTGGCCATAGGCTCCCTGGGTGGAGTTACGCAAGGGAGGAGCCGTAACTTTGGGCAAGGCAGCCCCTAGTGAGAGGCTTAGCTGTGAACTATGAACGGTCACCAGTCGTTATTGCGAGAAACGACGAGATATATGTGTCAGCCCTGAAGAGGGGGCCACTATGGCACACCATAACATCTGTTGCAATGACCATCTCTATTATGATGCCACCTGGACCACTGCCCATCATTCTCCGTGTCTTACCAGACAGGAACTGCCACACCTTTACAGATAATGTTACTTATCATGGACATTCAGGGATTTTTTTGTTTGTTTGTTTGTTTTTGAGCAGAAAGAAAATATTCTTCTGCTACAGCACTACCACAAACGGTCCACAAAGCTTGGCTGGCAAGTGGGGGCCGTGGGTGACAGCCTGGTGCCAACGAGCAGTGGGAAGGCTGGCCTCGCCCTCCACTCTGCCCGGTCCTGTCACGGCTGCAACTTTCCCTTCTCAGCCTCAGAAACTGACAAAATAGGTCTGGACTACGAGAGAGAAAAATTTAGTTTGGCATTACAACTTCTTGACCATGACATTGTCCTGATTAAGAATCACCTTGAAATGGCAGGGTATCACCCTCTAATCAGTGTAGCCCCTATCTTGCAGTCTCCTGACTCACAAATCTTCAGGGTCAAGCCAGAGCCCAAAAAAAAATCTATCTTGGTCTCATGAGAGAGCAAGCGAGAGAGAGAACATGAGAATATGACTGTGTCAAAGACCGACTAGATTATCAACAAATCTTTTCGCTATTTCTCTGCAACATATAGTCAGTCTGTATTTGCCAATGTCTTGAAGTGCCTGAACTCTGGACGAAGGGATTGGACGAAGATGATGTAGCCCACGCGGGCCTGGCCCGTGGATGTTCCCACGTGCAATTCTCCTCTTTGTTTCCTCTCCCAGGAGAAGACAGGAAAGGGTTCTGAGGGGTGAAGGTTAGAGACGTGAGATGAAATGTGTGAGGGCCCTTGGATGTCTGCTTGGAAGAAAGCTCCAGGGGAGCTGCTCTGCCAAAGCAGACTGCTCCGCAAATCCTTTGTTATGTTGTCCCAGGGGAGTCTGGGGGTTGTTCATTACGGCAGTTGGCTTACGCTGACCAATACGAAGATGGTAAATGAATGTGAGTCAGAGGGAACCCAAGGGAATCCGAGCTGTGTTCCTCACTAGCTCTAGGCACTAATGACTTGGTAACTTTTTTAGGTTTTCAGCACCCACCTGATGACTTCAGCTGGCCAAAATAATCATTTTGAAAACAAACAAATATTCATCTGAAAGTCACCTTGATGGGAACAGGAGATCGGCAGGAATCCCCTGTGGCAGAAGGGTCTCAATGCGGCTGAGATCGACAGCCTGTGTGTTGTTCTTCGGACGCCCTGCACGGGGTTTTCGGGGAGCAGACAGTGACCCATCCTCCATCCCCCCATTCCCCAGCCCCTCTCCAGGCACAAGCACCTCTGGAGGGCTGGACTCTGCTTCTACTCAGAAATGCATTTTTTTTTTCATCAGGAACATAACAGCTGTTGATCTGTGAAGAGGGTTTGGCTGGAGGCGTTCTCCAAGGGAGCAAGGGCACGTCAGCCCAAGGCGAGGAGTGAGGCCCCCAGGGACATGTTCCTGCGCTTAACTGTGCCAGCCCGGCATGCCACATGTCCCCGCTCCTCCGACGAAGCTATTCGGCTCTCAGTCATTCGGAGCCGCTGCCAACTGCTGGCTGCTGAGAGTCAGAGCGGCTGCTGCCCGGAATGCCCGCGGTTCCGCTGTCCTGCCTCTCCTGGGCTGGCTCCCCGTGACAGGCCGGTGCTGACGACCCTTCACCTGGGCGACGTCAAAGACACACCTGGGGAAGAGCAGCGGGACTACCGCACTCGGATCTCTTCTAGTGTCTGCAGTCTGTGCCTGGCACGCTACCATCTCAGTGCTACGAACGCCCCCTTATCCGAGTGGGATATCGGTTCTCGTTCCTGGGGAGAGGACGGCTCGGGTAGCAGGAGAACGCCGGGTAAGCGACGCTCCCCGCCGGCCTGGGCTGGTGCTCTGTATACACGATCTCAGAGAATCCGTGCGTCACTCAGGAAGGTAAAGACTATACTCGATTTCACAAAGAAGGGAGGAAAGGAAAGCGAAATCACTTGATAACGTGTCCATCATCTTCTCTCCATTCCCACTACCAACACCCTGGATTAGCAATTCATCATCGTCCCTTGAACCTTGCAAAAACCTGCCTCAGTTTTTAGCCGCCACATTCCATCCCCGAGATATGCACTGTCCAGCGCTGTAGCCACCAGCCACGTAGGGCTACTGAGCACCTGAAATGTGGCTGGACCGAACTGAGATGTGCCGTCTGGGTAAACCACACACTGGATTTTGAAGACTTCGTGCAATAAGAAAGAATATAAAAGAACTGAACGTTCTCTAATATTAATTATACGTCGAAATAGTTGTAATGATCGCATTTGGATATGCTAAGTCAAATAAAATATATCATTCGAGTCAGTTTTTCCTTTTCCCTTTTTAATGTGGCTACTAGAAAATTTAAAGTCACACCCATGGCTTGCATCTATGGCTCCTAATGTCTATGAACTGGATAGTGAAGCGTCTAGAGATTGACTAGAAGGTTCTATTTGAAGCACAAACTGATCATGTCACCCTCCTGCTGCCACAGCCGGCAGGACAAATTCCAGGGGCTGTCATATGGCCGCTGTGACCCTCCCTGTTCTGCTCTTCGTCTCTCTCATGTCTCCCAACTCTCCGCGTTTAACTTCACGCTCCTGCCACCTCCACGTGTGGGTAATTCTTCACCCCATCATAACGTTTCTAACCCTTGCTTTGATTACGCTCTTCCCTCTGCCCGAAATACCTTACTCTCTAAGAGTCCCCTGAAAACGCCTCCTATTCATCTTTTCAGGCTTGAAGACTCCTTCCAGAAGCTGTCTGTAACCCTTCCACTCTCCCCCCACCCCCAGGGCCAGGACTAGGGTATGGCAGGCAAAGCCCCTAGGTACAAAATTTAAGGATGCATTTCCACAAACCCAAGAGTAGCGCCCCCTTAAATCTGGTGGCCCAGGTGCCTCGCCCGCCTCGCCCCAGTACCTGCCCTGCCCACCCTGCCCACCTTGCTGATGTTCCTTCCCCCTCTTTGCGGAATGTCCCTGAGTAAGTCTCTGTCTGCTCCGCAGTACTATTCAAATGACCTCTGCGTGTGATTTTTTTGAGGGCGGGGACTACGCTTTATTCATCAGTGAAACCCCAGCAGCCTGCCTGCTTTCTACCAAAACATAAGCTGTGACGATCCGGAAATAAAATGTTCTTCTGAGGAATGTGTTGTTTATCAGGCACTGTGTTTTGTGCTAGGGATTCAATGCTGACATAATCCATGCCCCTCCCCCCATCCCCCCTCCCCGCCAAAAAGAAAAATCTCAAAACCTTATTTTGTGTCCCCTGCTTTCCCACGTAGAACAGAAACTTCCCAGCTTTGAAACACGACCACCTGTGTGGCGGCTGAAGTACGACCCCCAGATCCCATCCCAGCGTTTGCGATTCCGCAGATCGGCAGCGGGGCTCAGCTGCCCCATGACCAAACTCAGAGAAACACCCCTCTACTGCATCTCTTCGTCTGCTTATTTATTTATTCCGCTGACTATAACTGAGTGCCTACTCTGTATAAGTCTTCGTGCTTGGGGCTGTCAAGGAAACAAAGATAAATCAGGGAAGAATAACGTCTTAAAGGTGCCTATAGCTTATGAAATGTTTCCATATGTGCCATTTTGTTTGATCAGAGGATTAAAGATTATCTCCCTTTCAGAAATAAGGCTTATTTGCTCAAAATCTCACATAAGTAAAGAGTGGGGACTATTTTCAAGGTCATAATGAGTCAGCAGTGGGGACTAGGATCAAGGTCGCATAATAAGAAGAAACTAGGATCAAGGTCACATAATAAGTAATGGGGGACTGGAATCAAAGTTAGATAGTAAGTATTGGGGACTAGGATCAAGGTCACTTAATGAATAAGGTGGAGGGACTAAGCTCAAGGTCACATGGTGAATATGTATTGTGGACTGGAATCGAGGTAACATAGTAACTAGTAGGGGGATTAGAATAAATGCTAGCTATGCCTTCCCACCTGACACAGAATTTGCCCTGAATAGGTGATTTTCGGATTCACGAGAATTTCATACCAGAAATTTGGGCCCAGCAGAAAGAAAGAGAAAAGGAGAAAGGAAGGGGATCCGGGAAGCTGGCTGTGTAGATGAGAAGAGGGAGGGAGGGCCAGCTAGTCCCTGGAGCGGCTGCTCGCTAGCCAGTGTGACAGACAGCCAAGGCGGGGTCCGCTGCACCGGTGTGCCTGAGAGAGCTCTGGAAATCTCTAACTGCCTCCTCTTCCTTCCTTCCTCCACTGCCTTCCTCCTCAGCCCAAAGGAGCCTCTCCTACCCCAAAAAGGACAATGTCTTGAGAAGGCTTGGCTTCTCTGTAAGTCTCTCTTTACCTTGTGGCCCCTTCTTTCCCAGGAGGACTGGCAGAACACAGGACATGCCCCATCTGATTCCTTGGGTCTCTTCCCCAGGTCTATGCCCCCGGAAGGGCCTAGTAGGGCAAGGTAGGGTGGGGAGGGGCGCAGCCAGCATCAACCCCAGCCCCGCCCCCTGCCCCACGGCCCTGAGACCAGGCCGGCAGTTAAACAGACCTGACAGCTGACAGCTTTCCGGAACAGCCGGAGCACAGTCAGCTTTCCTTCTCTCTCTCTTTTCCCTCCTCTTCCTCTCCCTTGTTGTTGTTGTAGGACTGAAAGCCTGACTGGAATTTAAAGCAAGGCTGCGGGATAGAGATGTAAGCCAGCGCCAAGGCCTGCTCTCCCAGCTTGCGTCTCCGACCGGCAGCTGTCTGCTTTCTGGGGTCTGAGACTAGAGCACCTGCAAATGGTCAGGGGAGGGGTCAGAACAGAAAGGCAGGTACGCAGGCGCAGGGACACCTGAGTAACCTTCTCTGTTCGGGGAGCTGACTGTGTTTTCATTTCCGGCACGGAAGGGGCAGGAATCCTCTAGGGAAGCACCTGTCATGTGCCCTCCAGGTCCCGAGGTCCCTTTGCTCTCCTGAAATCTGGGATGCAAGGAGACACCCAGGCTTGCTGCTAATCCATCCTACTCGTGTTATCTGTCTGTTCTCCTATCAGTCACTGCTTAGGGCAGATGCAGAGATAAATAGATGGATAGATAAGAAGGAGAGACTCTAAACAGCTTAGATAAACTATCCTATTTACATCTCCTGGTCCAATCTATCAATCCATCCGTCTGTCTATTGTGTTTGGGCTCTCTCTCAATCTGCCACTTCAGCCCCCATTAACCATTCATCTGTCTTCCTTCTGCCCTACACTTTCCCCTCCCCTCCCCCCACCCCACCCCCATTTTTCAGCATCGAAATAAATCGGAAGCTGAGACACAATGAGGCATGTCCTTCCACTCCAGTTATCCTGGAAGGATGGACTTGGCAGCTGACACTGGTGACTTCCTATGACTCTTCACCGCAGGAAATAAACAAATATCCTTTTGAACCCTCAGAAGGACAAACACCAAGGATCACCTCTGCTGCTGGGCTGGTCCTGAACTCACAGTTTTGCAAATAGAGCACAAAGTTCCCTAACCTAAGCTCTCTTGGGGAAAGGGAGGTGGTGGGTGAGGGCCTTGGCTGGAGTTGGGGGTGGGGGAGGGGGTGGCATTGTACATCCGTACACAAAATAGTTTTATCATTTTTCAAGTGATTTGGACCAACTAGATGAAGTGAGAACATGGGAGAAGAGCGGGAAAAAGATGAGAATTTTATACATTTCATAATTAGGACTATTTGTTGACATTCAAACAGTTTCTTTAGACCCTCTAAACTTCAAATTTCACTGCTAAGAGTATAAGGGGCTATTTTAAATGATTCAGTCCCAATAAATGGAGTAGAAAAACATGATATTAATTGTACATAAAAATAGCAACAATTTAAAAGAAAGATAGAAGAAGACAAAAGACCATCAGCTTCACCAAATCAAGAGTCTTTTCTGTCTGCTAGGCGCACACACACACACACACACACACACACACACACACACACACGGTAGGGTAGCTTGCCCTTCCCTTGGGGCCAGCAAGCATCTAATTTCGTTTGGTCAGAAAACAGACAAATCTCAGGCTTCCCACTGCCCTTAGGAGGCCCACCACAATGCTAGCCCCACAAGCTACCCTAGGACTTCAGTCCCCACCTGTGGCCCCGAGACCTTCTCTGGTACACACACACCCTTCCTGTTGACTTCCGGATACACGTGAGCAAAGGAAGGTGGCCCTGCGATCTGGAACTCTTAAGAAAAACTTAAGAAGATACGATAGAACTTTGTTTAAAATGAAAAATATAAGTTTTGCGACTAGCTTGATCCCCGACACACAGGTCAGAGATGAGGGTTCATGCCCCATCCCAAGATGCCACTTGCCACAAGAGGGCAGCACCATTCTGGACCCTGTGAAGTTTGACTTGAGTCTCCAGAGGAAAAGGGCTTGGGTTGGGGGGTGGGGGGCAGCTGCTGCACCCCGAACCCAGCAGACCTCATGACAGCTTTCAGGACTGCCTGGAGACCTCCCTCTGCATCAACACTGCGGACTGCTGGTGACAAATGAACGGAGCAGTCCTGGAACAGAGACACAGTCAGGACAGGAAAAGTGGGGTTCAGGGGTCCAGGGCTCCAGGGACTCTGGAAAAAACTCCAGGCACTATTGCAACTTATAAAAATGGAGCACAGCTAACAACAGTTTACTCATCCACCATTTAAGAGATATTGACTGACTCAGTTTAGAGGCATATGATATTTATTTATAAGCATACACTGGTGAATATCAGATGTCAATAAGTAATTATGAAGAAGAAGAAAAGGCCCATTCCTCAAGCCAGCCAAATGAGTATTCAATAGGTAGTATTTTTTAAGTGAGAGAACATTGCTCTCACATTATTTTACAATGAAAAGTTCTGAATAAATATTATTTTGCAAAGTAAAAGGGCAGAGATAGGAGATCTAAAACCTGCATTCCCTGATTCTGACATTGGAAAAATCAATTTTCTTGACTTTTATTTATTGTAAATGAGGAAATGAGAATGATGCTGTCTTATATTTCTTGAGATCCCTCCCAACTGTATGATCCATAAATCTGAGGCATTCAAGGATTCATTATTTAAGGAAAGAAAAACTTCTTTCTTACTTTAGAGATAAGCAAACAGTGAAGCAGGAGGCAAGTCTTCCTATATCTACACTTATTCAAGGCAAAAAAAAAAAAAGAGAGAAATAAGAGGCTTTAAATCATGGGGTTCATGACGACAGATATCTTGAGAAGGGATGCAGTGGAATAAATTAGCACAGTGCTGGGTGCATAGTAGGTACACGATAAACATTTGTATGGATAGATAAGTGACCGAATGAACCAAGATGCCCTGAGTCATGGCTTTCTCACACGACCGCTTAGTACAAAGAACATCTCCAGCGAAGAAAGTTGCAAAAATTGCATTGAGATTTTCAAAAAGAAATAGACTATTTCGTGCTTTGCTTTAGGAGTGATTCTGTATGAAGACAGTGAGGCAGGCTAGGTTAGTGTACGAACCGGCGGTGTCACATCTCGTGGGGAATTTAATTCTCATGTAGTCCTCACATCAGCATTTGGGAACCACTGTTCTAGGTGACATCCTAAGGGCCCTCCCAGCCCAAGGATCCCATGCTTCTGTGGAACCGACACTGGAGAGAAGCAACCTCGGCAAGAAGAGCTCATCCATCCCACACTGATTGAGCACATACTGGATGCCAAGTATTGGAAATAGAACCGAGGATAAGAAAACGTAGTCATGTTGCTATAGCCTCTCACTGAGCAAAAACAACTTGAACTCCAGAGATAATCAGTAGAAATCTATCCCCAGCGGCATCGTTGCCCTATAGGACAAGGATTTTGTTTTAAATTTGGAGGTTTCATGGAATGAAAATTATTTCTTAGATTGTGTGGTTTTACATTACCAAAGTGGTTTTATACACAGCCTTCACATGATTCAACAAGGTAGGCATGGTTATTATCCCTGTCTCCTAGGTGAGAAAAATCAAGGCTGAGAAGGGTTTAATTACTTCCCCAGCATCATTTGGCTTGTATGTAAGGGGACCAGAAATCCAATCCAGGTTTTGAAACTCCTAATACAATGCTATTTTCACTATTCCCTAGAGACACTTTCCCTGTGGAGTTTGGCTTAGATATCCCTGTGAAATTGCTGGTATTTTTTCATAGTTTATCTGTGCGATAATACTAACTCCTAAGGCAAAAAAAAAAAAAAAAAAAAAAAAGTGCCATCTTCCTTAGTAAAATAAAACCCTGATCTACAGGGAGAAAAGCAGCTGGACTGTTCAGCTTTGATTTGCCCCCAAGATTCACGTTCTCTTGGTGAAATTTCCCAAAGTGTGTTCCTAAGAACACCAATCCTACAAAAATACCCTGAAATGAGGTTGCTTTGTCATGGCAGTTTGAGAAACACTTCACAACTCACCTCACCTTAGAGACGCACACTACTCCTAAGTATTAAAGGCTACAGTGGGTTAAATGGTGACCCTGCAAAAAGATATATTTACTTCCTAATTTCTGAACCTGTTAATATCCCTAATATGGCAACAGTGATTAAAAAGAATCTTGAAGGATCTTATCCTGTCTTATGGGGGTGGGGTTGGGCTCTCAATGCAAGCACACGTATCCTTCTAAGAGGGAGCAGAGGGAGGGTACACACACTCTCACTGTCACTCACATTTTCTCACACGCACACGCGCACACGCACACGCACGCACACACACTCGAGAAGATGACAAGAAGAGGGAGCCAAGAGAGATTTGAAGATGCCCGCCTTGGAGACTGGGGGGCTGTGAATCAGTCGAGAAATGCAACCAACAGCCGGAAGCTGAAAGAGGCAGAAATGTTCTCCCCTCCACCGAACCCCGCCCCGGTCCAAGAGCTCGCACAGCAAAAAGGGCCCTGCAGACACCTCGGTGTCAGCCCGGGGACATGACTTCAGACTTCCGGCTGCAGGACCCTGAGCGAACGCAAGCCCCCACGTCTGCGGCCATTTGCGGCGGCTGCCACAGGAAACCAGTCGCGAGGCCTTGGGGAGTCTCTCCAGGAGTCGACCCAGCGCAAGATGCGCAACCGACAGTCCCCCGACTCCTTCGATGGTGGAGCTGTGCTCCCCCGAAGGCTCCTTAATATCCAGGCGGAGCGCACATTATACGCGGCCCACTTTGGAAAATGCTGCCCGAGGGAAATCTTTTGTTAATTACTACGGTCACCACTGCTCTGGGGACAGAGCTGCTCCTACTGACTGTTCTGTCCCAACATGAGCCGGGATCCTGTCCTGCCAACTCCGCAGCACAGCTAAGACCAGGGGGAAGATTTAAATGAGACTTTCCTGGAAGCTGGAGATGACAAAAGAGGAAAGCCACAGAGATGGAAACGTAAACAGGATAGTCCTGCTGTCAAAAGACTTTCTGGGCCAGGGCCGCCGGGGCCACTGGGGTAACCGAGTCCACTGGGGTAGTTAGAGGGACGCCACTGTCTTGCACAGCTCCTAGCCACTGCCATGTGGCCCGAAACATCTACAAATCCCAACACCTCTAGGCTTCTCTCTGGAGAGCGAGGGCCACTGTACACGGAGTCTTGGGTGACATGGCTCTCCGGAAATGAGCGAGACCTGGACCATTGTGGCATGGTGAAGTGACTGGGTATCTCCGGCATGGGCACAAGACGTGAACACCGCGGGAGGCGAGGAGACCCGCTTCTTCCTTCCACCTGGCTGCAGATGGCAGCCCCGTCCTCACCACGCCGCTGTGCACAATCAGGGACCAAGTCCAACAAGGAGCCCCAAGGTCAGCGCAGCGAGCCCGCCCGGGAAGGACACGCTCCACTCCCGTCTCGCGGGATGTACGCGGAAAAGAGTGGGAAAGACGCATTTCATCGCGGCCCCCACTTCCAGCCGCCCTTCCCGAATATCTGCTTGTTGTGAGGACGATGATCGTTACTTCACACCCCTCCCCCCGTGAATGGTTGGTTGGCTCTAAAGCAGCACTTGTTTTGCTTTACTGCCATTTGCCTAATGTAGGTCATTAAGACTTTATCGCGCGAGCAAGGAAGGAGGCTTAATTTTATTTTTAAATAAGAAGGTTCTAAGACTTTAAGACATTTGCAAACTCCAGCTGGAAGGTTTTTGGCCTTTCTGTGGAGAGCAAAGGACTCGGTGTCCTGGCCACTGAGCAAGGGAAGGGGTCACCAGTGTCACTGTAGAAGTCCCTGCGTGACTTTGCCTGGCCTTAGCCTGGCTGTGAATTCTTAGGGGAAAAAAAAATTTATAATGAAACAGAAAGACAGCAAAAAAGAAAGATAGCTGAAAGATGAAAAGGATGTTTAGAGAAGAACCCCACGAAGGACATGTGACAGACACAAAAGAAAGTGGCTGCTGGCTCAAGAGGCCAGGTTTCAGAGCAATTACTTAAAGCTAGACTGCCCACGCTCCTCGCTGAGTTGATTTCTCTTGACAGGTAGGGAAAGCGGCCAAGGAGGGAAGCAGACTTATTGTCTCTACCCGCTGGTGAATATTATATGAAGGCTCCTTTATGATAGGGAGAACGGTGATGTGAACTCTATTGATATTCATAATGTGCCAAAGCCGGCCTCCCGTAATAGACTCTAAAAGCATTCACAAAAGCCTTAGCAGGGGACGCGGAGAGGGGAGTGTGCTCTTCTTGGGATCTGAATGGAGTCCTTTTTTCAAAGTGTGACCTCAGGCTCCTACCTGGCGCTTCCCTGTCCCCAAGCTGCAGAACTGTTTTATTAATAACCTGAACAGGTGAGCCAGAGGGGAATATCTCTAAGGAAGTTTCGATAATTTTCATTCAGTGATGGGAGAGGAAGCCGGGGCAAAGGATGGCAAACACTCCCCAGGCGGAATCAAGAATAAAGAAAGACAGTGCATTCTGGGGGTTGGTGGGCTGGTCACTCTGAGGCTAAGCAGAGCTCTCTGGCGGCAGCTTTGTGGACGCTCCTCTGAACGGTGACAGCTGGAAACAGGTGAACCAGTGCAGATTGAAGAACACGCCCCTGCCTGCGGAAGCATGAACGCCGTCGCCACTAACCTTTATATGAGGCATTTGTTCTCTTCCACTATTGTCTCTGCCTTTCCAAAGCCCTGGACAGAGCCAGCCTCATAAATACCAATGTGTCAATTAAAACGGTAAGGATGCAAGCCCGACTGTGCCAACATCCATTGGTCTGCCGTGGGACAGCGATCAAGGGGAAACAATTGAAATCTAATGGACCCCCTTGGGGATCACCTGCCTCTACACATTGTTCCCTGTCATCATCGCTGACCCAAAATGGGACCATCTGACAGGGAATGGGCTGAGCAATCCAGAGAGTCCGTGCCATATGGAACAGGCATGTCAATTGCCCATTGCAATACATAAAAACAATTCAAAATTCTAACTCTATTTCCCTGGCAATCGAGTTTAACTATCACTGGGCTCTCTATAACTGGATTCTGCTGCCGTATTTATTAAATATAAGTTGCTAAACATATGGCTTAAGGGATGGGTAACAGGACACGGAATCAGGCTTAGCAGGAGTATCATTTTTCAGTTCTGCCCCCAAGTATTCCAAGCCAGAGGTGTCAACCAGCCTGTGGCTGCTCAGAGCCTATGAAGAATGGGTCTTCTCAGTCATGCAAGGGGGTTCTCCCAATGGTACATGCAGTTGCTTAGAAGTTATGACTAAATTGGTCAAGATTATGGATTTAATCCTGGTGCCAGATGGCTCCGTCTCCTCTTTATTCAGCCAACATTTTAGTAAATACCTATTATGGACCATGCCTGGCACTAGGACTTGATGATACCAAGCAAAGTGAATTGTGGCCAATATACCTGTCACGGAAGCCATTCAGTCTAATGTGGGAGAAGGACAGGAAAATATAAATTTAACTCCAGCGTGGTTTGTGTTGTGAAATAAATGGACACAGAATGATGTGTTTGGGAATCAAGGAGAAGGAACGACTAAAATATAATGTTGCTCGTTATTTGCGCAGAGCTTTACAGTGTACAATGCCTACGCCTAACACAAAACTTAGAAGCAGAGATGTGTTTTCTTCACAAGGGAAGGCGCTGAAATCAGAGGTGTTAGTTGTCCAGGGTTACACGGCCAGTGAACGGCAGTCACAGGAAAACGGACCACCCACCTGAGCCTTGCTGGCTAGTCCACAAACGTGAGTGCTGACCACACTTCGGGACCTGGTGGGCAGATCAGGAAAACCCCCTCTCAAGACTCGGAGCTCAAACCCCTTACTAATGACCGGCAGTGGTATCTTCACCAACCAAGGGAGTCTTGTTATTAATTATCTGGCTGGTGGCCCTCATGGTTTATGGTTCACCACCCAGAAGCCAGAATCACAAAAAAGGCAGTGAGAAGTGTAATCATAAAGAGTGGCAGATAAACACACCGGTGTATCTCTGCACCCTCCTCAAACCCTACAAATAGGACAATAAAAAGATTTTTTTAAAGCTATATACACTTAGAAGGGTCGAGAAAAGAAAAAGAAATGGAGAAAACAGCCACAAAATTTTAGCACTAGAGATTAGAGGAATGAGTGGTAATAAACTTAACATGTCAGAGAAAGCTGAAACAAAAGCCTGCAGTGAGAAAAATCCAGAATTATGAAATCTAGGAATGCTGGGAAAGTGACATTTTGAAAGCTTTCTGTAGGAAAAAAAATAATAATAAATTAAAAAAATTTTAATCGGGATAAAATCCACCTGAGACTTTTTCAATAGTCACCTAGGAAGCTAGACAACAATGGATAGATGACTTCAAGGTTTGGAGGGAAAACCATTTCTGTGCTCACTCTATTAGACTAAAAAAAAATATATATATATATATTATTTTCAGATATACAAGTTATCTAAAATTTATCTCCAAGTCATGCAGCCTAAAAGCTACTAGAAGATCTAAAAAGTAAATCAAGGA
The DNA here is from genome assembly GCA_028627145.1 of Eidolon dupreanum. Lineage (NCBI taxonomy): Eukaryota > Metazoa > Chordata > Mammalia > Chiroptera > Pteropodidae > Eidolon > Eidolon dupreanum. The sequence goes on from CM053517.1 coordinate 5,460,678, forward strand.
GGAAGAAAAGAGACCCAGGAAACCAAGGACCCCAGCATGGAGGAGAATGCAACTGCTGAGTGTCCTGGAAGCCAAAGAAGATGCCAAGAGGCAGCTGGAAGCTGACCAGGGACAACATCACACGGCAAGACGGGATGAAGGCTCCCGGAGGGATGCTTCCAAGAGAGGAAATGAAACTGATAAATTATCACCTGTGTTTTGAAGCCATTGAGAGGAGATCTGGTTTGGAGATGCATTGAAGACAGTTGCATGCATAAATGAGTGAGAAGAAAATTTAGGCAGTGTTCACTCGGGGGAAAATCGTAGAGGAAAAAAAAAAATCATAGTGCTCCACATGACCTGGCAGTGTAACCATCTTATTGATACCCTCACAGTAATGTAAACAATGCACGTGATCCAAAGAAAAATCGTGATGTAACAATAGCAGGAGAATGAGGGGCAGAGAAGTCGTGAGTGTGGGTGTGCGTGTGTGCGCACGTGCACTTGAGCACAGGTGTATGTACCCATCCGAGAGCCAAATCTTACTTTTTTATGGTAGGAAAACCAATAGATTATGCCTAAAATTCCAAAACACAGGCACGTCATTTAAAATCATTGAGGTGAGCACCAAAGGAAGGGTGCACAAGCTCACAGTGCCTCTGGGGACTGAGACTCGGGGCTGCAGCAGGGGACCGAGGCTTTTACTGTCACCCTCCTAGGACCACTCGAACGTTCTGAACTGTGTGTACTCCTTGTCAAAATTAAGATGCTTTCAAAGACAGAACTGAAACTGTCTTACTGAAGGCCGTATCCAGAGGACACCAAAGGGCCATTTGTGACTGGACGACACACCTCCTCTAGTCACGGCGCTGCCCCCAAGCGCCTCCCGAGAAGGGGCCTCAGGCTGCCTGTGCTGCATTTCAACCTTGGGTGGGCTGGAGCTTCTGGGCCTGGGCGACCTCACTCCTGCCAGCCGCGGACGCCCAGAAATGCACCCCAAGTGGGGCCCAGGGGACACGAGGGCAAACGCCGGGCTAAGCAGGATTTCAGTGTGGGAAGCGGACCGAGCCCGGCCCGCTTTCCCAGAGGACAAAGGGCTCCTTTTGCCCTAATTGGGATTTTTCTCCTTCTGTGCAGATGGTTTTCCAGCAACGGCGATGCTTAGCAAAGGAGGACAGAGGTGCTGGATGAAATAGGAAAGAGGGACCTTTGCTCATCGGTTTGAGCCCAACAATGCTGGATAGTTTCGTTCTTAACCTTATTAATCAGAGAGTCAGGCAGCAAAACAAAACAAAAAAGTTTTGAATTTCTATAATGGAACCAGAGCCTGTAGATAGATATAAAAGTAGCCAGTGAGGTTTACATACTAATGGACAGGTCGAGGAATGGACACGGGCCGGGCACATATCTGCATGCACATAACCAGGCTAGCATCAGTTCAACAGCCTAGAAACCAGCTAAGACATTAGCCTAGCATCCATCCTGAGAGACAGCACGTCTCACTTGTAAGTCCAGTTTAGTGGTAACTGTGATCAAAACCAAAGAGAACGCTACCATCTCTGCCACAATCTGTGATGGGTGCCGTTGGCTGGCACCATCTAATAGGAAAATCATATCGGTGAGGAGTATGGGGGATTTCTCCCACCGAAAGCCACAGCCCTGTCCATTCCACTGCGGCATCTTATCTCTTCCCTTCCTTAAACACACAGTTAGGCGCCAACCTAGGTACCTGTTAAGAGGAACCACCTAGTAGGCTTCACATTTCCGAATGAAGGGACTGCCATCCAAGTAGGCTCCTGGCCTCTGAGCCCTGTGGGAAAGGGAACAACTTCTTTGATTGGTAGGTTTCAGAGAGAAACTTAAGTTATGTGGTCTAGCTCCTTCTTCTCTCTCTTTTCGGGGTGTCTGGGGAGTAAATTGTAGGTGCAGGTCCAACTGGAAAGGCTGGCAGCTTTTGACTCCTTCTGCGTCCACTCTATCCTCAAGTCAGCTTTTGTAACACCGTCTCTCCGTCCAAAGGGGGTCGCTGCTGCCTCTCAGCACCTCCCCAACTGGAGGTCAGGTTCCCCTGAGATTTCTCCTTTAGGGCTTCACAGCACTTTGCATTTAAAAGTTAATGTCTGTACATCTTTAAAGAGTTTAAAAAGTCATGAAGACACTACATCTCCATTTTGATAGAAATAATCCTCGTCCACAGTCGAGGTGGCCTCCATGGATTTTTTAACCACAGTTCCAGGAAGATCCTGTGCTGTCTCTTGAAGGGTCTGTGAGTGCAGCTCTGCAGGTGGAAGGTGCTAATGAGGTCGAATGGCTCTATCAGAACCCGGAAGTCTCTGTGACCATCTGTCTTAGATGATCTCACCAGGATTGAGGGACAAGGGACAAAGCAAATCATGGGAAGTTTTTGTTCTCTGGAGATTTGGAGTTTGGCCTAACCATCCTTGACCTAATAGGTTCTTAGGTAGTTCAAAGTCATTCTCAATTTTTCTAGAACTATGAGATGTATGAGATGTAGAGTTTATGGAGATTCATGACTCATTGTCTTAAAAGCCTCTGCCTATGAATCATATATATATGCGTGTGTGTGTGTGTGTGTGTGTGTGTGTGTGTGTGTAATATGATATACATGGAACTTAAGGCAGAGCTGTAAATGGGCTTTGAAAATAGAAAATTATATATCTAATTGTGAGTGGTGTTCCTAATTAGAATATAGTTAGTTTGGGGTGTTTTCTTTACTTTATAAGAGGTGTGGTCTAGTGACAGACTGACTTCCCAGTGGCTTTATCTGGATTTCAGAAAATTCTTGTTCTTTTTACCTCGAGCTTCCTCAGACCTGGGCAGCCCAGAGGCTTAAATGAGCACCAGTATGGAGGATTCTGATTTAATACACAAATGTCTCATAAGGATATCCAGTGATGCCCAGGTAGCTTAAGAACGTCCTAAACTACTGGCCGTGCTCATGTTCTACACATGAATAAAAGATGTAACAAGACAAATATTTTTAATTATCTTTCCTTTTCTACCTTAACTTCATTTTTTCATCCTAATATCTTGTGAACTGAGCATATTTCTGTTATGTCTATGTTATGTCCAACATTACAGATAGGCCAAAGCAATATTCATATTTTCTTATATGTTGTTATATGTGGATATATACATATACATATAAATGTACATATCTACACATGTGTACATGTGTGTCTAAAAATTGAAAGATAATCCCGTAATAAATGCTTTGGTACAACAAAATGTCCCTATCATGACAGTTTGACCTGACAAAAGTACTTTGTCTCCCAATTACTAAGACTCATGAAGTCTCCTGGTTATAAATGTTGTTAGAAAATGTCCTGTGGTGAGAGATAAAAGCTTATGGAAAACAAAAAAATCTTAGAAGAAGAAAGTCTGTCTGATGATATGCTTAAGCTAAAGCTGTTGCTGGAGATAAACTGAGTCACTGATTATGAATAAAAT